>CM062290.1:421013426-421385771 GCA_031216915.1 Pictodentalium vernedei
ACAAACTGAAACAAGAAATCATCGACTCTAATTTGGCGCATGAACCGTTCAATGATTTTATGTTTCGATTTTGGACACTGGACGCAGTTTATTTACAGATTGTCTGTGTTCGACAGCAAGGATCAAATTGAAGGAATCACACGAGGTCGAAATTTCAAATAGCTAGAGAATAAAAACAAGAGGGATCTTAACCTTTTACCCAACGCAACGGCAAAAACCGGCCAGCGCTATTCTCAATCGCCAATTAATTTTCATTATTTTTTCATTTTTTGTCTCAAAAACATAGGTTATGACCCCTCACAATAACGAGCTCGACGAGCTCGTACCAACGAGGGGTCATAACCTTTGTCTTTGAGGCAATAAATGAAAAAAAATAGTTATTTAAGATTTTTTTTTGCAAGTGTCGTCTGCTTTTCACGTTAGGTAAAGGGTTAACGCCCCACCGCTAACCCAAAATTTGTGTCTACAGCAGTTACTTCCCCAAAGCGGAATGTAGGTGAGCGGTGGTTCTATCTTGAAATGACTAACATTATAAAGAATTACAGCTAAAATGAAAGTCGTTTTTGGCAGAAAAATGTCAAAAAAGCGCACCTAGACAAGAAGGTTAGTAGAACTGATCACAACCAAACGAAGATTTGAAAAAATAACTTCCCGCAATAAAAGAACCTGAAGCTACTACAATGCTGACCTAAACGCAGAATGTCAACTGAGAATGTCAAATAGTTACCATGACGAAAAAAACACAGCAAATTATACACAAGGAATCAGCGGTTCCAACAGGGGGGGGGGGGGGGGTCTTCCAAAAAATTCCTGACACAAGGCCGGTGTGGGTGGGTGGTCGGATGGGGGCCAAAACACCTTTTTTCCTGGAGTTGCAATTTTTTTCCTGATGTTTTTTTTTCAAATTATTTTCACATAACAAGGCTATATTGTTGTTTAGTAGTCTAATAGGCACCTGTTTGTCAGGTAGGGTTAGTGAATAAGGCCCCACTAGGCTGATTAGTGGATTTGTTCTCTTTTTTTGTGAATTAAATTAGATGCATTAGAGAATTGTGTACTCCAGTTTGACTAAAAACAATCAGTGGAAATTTATGAATTTTAATTTGGGAATGGTTAACATAATTTTCATAGCTGAATCATCACGGCACAATTTGGATTTTATAATGAGTAGCAATGTGTTTAGCAGAACATCTAAAATAATGTAACAAATTTACGGAAAATAATCTAAATGCCCAGTTTCTCTGAGTATAGCTCTTGTAACCTGAAACTAATGAAAATTCTCACTGTGCATCTTTGATATAAAACCCCACTTACTTCATTCAAGCTCATAGTGATAGTACCAGGGTTTTCACAGAGGGTTTGTCTGGCTATCTCGTGAAAACATGGAACAAAAGTTACAGTTAATATTTGAATTGAAAACTGACCCTGACTGAGCCAGAGTATATAGAGCATAATACTATGCAGCAAAAGAAGATTATTTTAATCCTCTATTTGATGTTCACAAAAATAGTCTAATTCTTACATTATATGCTGTTATATGCAGAAATCAATGCTGACATTTTCTCGGAGACGGACCAGGACGGACAGTGAGATTTTCAATAGTGTTAGGTGACAGATTTTCAGCTTTCCTACACTATCTACTATCTTTTGAGTAATGACAATTGGCTGAAACCTCAAGCCTAGACACTTAGCCTGTAGTCAGGTCATTAAAATTAAAACTTCTTTACTAAATTTAAACTGTTTCTTCAGTCTCGGAACTTAACACATGAATGATAATTATTATGAGAGCATTAAGGCCAGAACTTTCAGTTCAGCATTTGTAATTCATGCATTTCAATAATATGCCAGTATACACTACGCCATAGTGTATATAGGCATATTATTGAAATGCATGAATTACAAATGCTTAACTGAAAGTTCTGTCATCAGGTATTAGATGCTGGTTGATGTGTACATAATTAGTTTAGACAGTAGATTAGGATTCAAATTAAGGCAAGGATTGACAACTGGAAGCTCAGTGCAATAATTTTTCATTACCCACTGTGGTGATACACTGAAAAAATATAGGTGGTGGGGTGGGTGTCCAAGTGGTCAGAGGAAACAAATATTTTTTTTGCACGTGGGTGGGTGGGTGGTGGTAAAAAGGTGGAAAAAAATATTTTAGGCCTTGTGTCCGGAATTTTTTGGAAGCCCCCCCCCCCCCCCCGGTTCCAATGCTCTTTTATGGAATTTAATTGGAGTCCAGCTATTTTCTACGGTATTAACAGTATATATATCAGCAGGAAATCCTAGCCTAATGTCTACTGTGGATGGATTTTTTCTAAGTGTGTGTTCGGGGGGAGGGGGGAGAGGAGGGGGGGGGGGGGTTACGTACGTTTCGACCGTCAGCCGAATCGTCCGCTTGCGATTTTACCCAAATCGTCCGCCAATGCCCCGAATCGTCCACTTGTAATTTTACCCAAATCGTCCGACAGGGGTGTGAAAATCACCAAAACATGGGAGGGAAAATAACTTTAAAGATATTTATTCAGTGTCAAATAGCACAATATAATAAATGGTTAGCTTAGTATTTTTTTTTAATGTACAACATAGAACATCTTTCAAATATGTTTCTTGACATAAATTCTTATCAGGTATTTGTGCACCAATTTTTATGATTATTCATTGACCAATTATAACAATTTAAAACAATTATAACAATTTCCTTTAATCTTTTTTATAATTTTTTCTATTATTCATGGTTAAGCACGGTGGTGCTTTTCACTGAATAATTGCAAAATTATAAGAACTTAATATACTTTAACCCTTTACCTAACATGAAAAGCAGACGACACTTGCAAACAAAATTCTTGAATAATTAATTTATTTTCATTTTTTATCTCAAAAACATAGGTTATGACCCCCTCATTGGAACGATCTCGGTGAGCTCGTTCCAAAGAGGGGTTCATAACCTATGTTTTTGAGACAAAAAAATGAAAATATAACAAAAATTAATTGGCAATTTTTGAGAATAGCGCTGGACGGTTTTGGCCGTTACTTTGGGTAAAGAGTTAAGAAGTTTGGATGTGTTTTTTAATATAATTAGTTCTTATAATATATTAGCCAGTTTGCTACCAATAAGCTTGCAATTATTCATTGTTAGGCGCCAGTAGCGCCTTTCAATGAATAATTGCAAAATTAAAAAAAAAATTATGGAGCTTAATATACTATTAGTTTTGATGCCTTTCTTAATATAATTAATTATAATTCTTAATTCTTACATATTTGTTAATAATTTGCGATTATTCACAGTAAAGCGCTAGTATAACTGCAAAATTATCCGATTTTTTATGGAACTTAATATTAGTGGCGTAACCCCCATATAATGAGGTTAGGGCGTCTCCTAAGAGTCCCCAACAATTGCACATTTTTAGGGGCCCCCAACAATTCCAACATTTTGGGAATCATTATTAAGGGTCTCAAAAGAGTTTTGCAGCTGAAGCATTGAAGTTGGATGCTTCAATACCAGCTTGCATAAAGAATCGGGGCGATGTTCTCTGAAACCAATTACTGGGTTGCGTACTTGGAACAAGACAACATGAGACTGTAGTTCTAATGACGGAACAGTTTTAATTTTAAATCATTAACAAATGCGGATGCATTCTGTAGACGTTGTTACATCAAACCGTCTAAGCAGTATCCGAGAACAACCAATGCCAACATGACTCCTTCTCGGTTAAGGTGTTGACCAACTAACGAAGGGACGAGCACAGAAACGAACGAAAGGCCGAACAAAAATCACCATCAGGGAAAATTTAATCATTGAAGCACCTGGCTGTACCCGGTGCTTCTTTAATTAAATTTTTGACTGTTACTCCTATAATTAGTGTTTGGAATCTAATATTATTGCGACCGCGGCCCACCCATGGAAAGTGACCAGTCCATTTCGGCTATACTGTAACCATTAACTTTCACCAGAACTTCTTATGCTCGTCAAGGCCGGATGGATTTAGTACTGAATAAAATGTTTGTACCAGTCAGTGTGCTAGAATATAACATTATAATGTACTGAATAATTAAAGAATGTGGCCCAAGGACCCCCAGTATTACTGTTATGCCACTGCTTAATATACCATAAGTGTTGATGCGTTTTTATATATTTAATTCTTCTAGTTCTTAATTCTTATAATATATTTGCTAATACTTTTGCGATTATTCATTGTTAAGCGCTGATGTTCCAAGAGCCCCTGCATGGCTTGCCGACATGGTTGTGGAACTTCATTTTGGGCATGAAACAATCACCTATATCTGTTTTACTGTTGCCGTGACGTTGCGTTCCAGATGTGACAATTGTGTGTACAACCCAGTTGTGACAATTGTGTGTACAACCCAGTTGTGACAATTGTGTGGACTATGGGTCGATTGTCAGTAAATACTTTCACATCTGTTATGGATTCCACTCTTGCAGCACTTTCACCCAAAGCAGGTGGTCTATGAAATTCTCGTTGCGTGGCTATTTATTTTTTATTGGGGTGCAACGACACTTTCGGCAGCCAGTGTCACCGCGTGTCGGACAGTTTCACGTGTGGAGGAAGCCGGAGTACCTGGAGAGAACAGTGAGCAACGCCGATCAACTGTCAGGCGCGAGCAAACGTAAGGCTCCCCAACATACTAACTCCAAACAAAAAGGGTTAGCATTGGTTAACCCTTTACCTAACATGAAAAGCAGACGACACTTGCAAAAAAAATTCTTGAATAACTAATTTTTTTCATTTTTTGTCTCAAAAACATAGGTTATGACCCCTCGTTGGAACGAGCTCGACGAGCTCGTTCCAACGAGGGGTCATAACCTATGTTTTTGAGACAAAAAATGAAAATATAATGAAAATTTATTGGCGATTTTTGAGAATAGCGCTGGCCGGTTTTGGCCGTTACGTTGGGTAAAGGGTTAAAGACAAGTGCACCATCGACGTGCAGTGCCCCCAAGTGAAGTGTCTGCCGTAGGACACAACGCGGTTGCCGCAGGTGGGATTCGAACCGAGAACCTCTCGACTTGCAGCCTGCACCTCTGCCAACTGAGCCACCACGCACCTCGTTGCGTGGCTTCCTCAACGTGGAGGCACATTAAGATATATCACAATAGATACTATACGATAAAACAAATCAATAAAAAATGATTCCAAATACAATAATTCAAAATTTTCCCCCAGTGGACGAGTTTGGGACGATCTGGGTAAAACTACAGCGGACAACTGAGGTAAAACCAGAGGTACTCGGCACAAGCTGTGAAATCGAAAGAAAAATGATATTTTATAGCATTTTTGAGTCGGTGCTGACGTGCCCCCATAATGGTATATAAATATTAATAACTGATAACTGGGAGAAGTCGCAGAAAAGGCCGAAAAACATTTAGTCGGACAAGATAGCGTACAGTGGAAAGTGGGTTACGAACGACAATTATCCGATTTATTATAAATAATTCGAGGGGCCATCGTCTATGGAGGACATATTCAAACATTATACCTTTATCAATACTACGGGACTCGCCTCACAAAAATTTTCCCCATTAGCCAATGGGATGTTTTTGTGAGCATCTCAGCTTCTATGGCCGCCGTTGGCTTCTTGAGTTTCCAAGAAAAGGTTAAAAAATGTATAAACGGCAAATGTGATTGTCAGAAATAAATAAATGTGGATCCGAGATGAGTAATTGATAAAGATATACGGTTAATGTTTGAATCTGGCATTCACAGATAGTGGGACCTCGAATTATTTATAATAAATCGGATAATTGTCGCTCGTAACCCACTTTCCACAGTACACTATCTTGTCCGACTAAATGTTTTTCGGCCTTTTCTGCGACTTCTCCCAGTTATCAAGAACAACCCAAGAACACCCAACGGTCGTGTAATACACCACTATAAAGCTTATCCATTCCCCTTTCCACAGACACCGGGTACTGTTGGATACGTTATATGAATCAAATTTGAGGGGGTGGGGGGGGGGGGGGGGGCGAAGATCAGTGCTATCGTTTTCGAAAAGCGAGTTGTGTACCTTGTCAATATATATATATATGTATATACCGTTATGGGAGCACGTCAGAATCGATTAAATAATGATATCAAATATCATTTTTCTTTCGATTTCACAGCTTGTGCCGAGTACCTGTGGGTAAAACTACAGCGGACGATTCGGTTTGCGGACGATATGGATATAATTCGGACCGGGCAGGGGAGAGGGGGGGGGGGGGGGGGGGAGCTTGTTACTTCTATTATCCCGCCATCTCCCTTACACCGTTGGTAACCGTGACAGGGCTTCCTAACATTCGGTTATACACAATGAATCAGCGGTCCCAATGCTCCTTTTAGGAATTTAATTGGAGTCCAGCGATTTTCTACAGTATTAACAGTATTAGTAGGGGATCTTAACCTAATGTCTTCCATCCTTTTCTAAGTGTGTGTGTGTGGGGGGGGGGGGGGGGGGGTAGTTATTTCTATTATCCTGCCATCCCACCTACACCGTTGGTTAACCGTGACATGGTTTTCTAACGTTGGGCTCAGCACTAATAAATACAGAGTTCCAACTTTCAACATCTCTTTCAGATAACTGCGATAACACAGAGGAAACCGAGACAATAAAATGTCGGAGGAGACAACCAACGCCCAACACCTTGTGGCTTCGATCAACAACTTTGCAGTATCCATGTATAGGCGAACAGCTGAGGAGATGCTGGATAAGAACATTCTTTCGTCGCCCATCAGTGTGTTTACTGCTCTTGCGATAACTTATTTGGGAGCCAAGAACAACACAGCTAAGCAATTAGCCGACATTGTTGGCTTTGGTGGCGTACCGCATTTTCACGAAACACTCCAGGAGTTCTTAGAACGCTTAACATCTTTGTCAAGTGAAGGCGTGACAGTACAACTATCAAACTACATTTTGCAGAGGAAAGGCCTCCAGACACGGAAAGAATTCGAGGAAGGCTGTAAGAAGCATTACGAAACCGATATACACGTGTCCAACTTTAGTGAACCCATGGAAGTTTGTTCACTCGTAAATGATCGAGTCCTAAAAGACACCAATGGGCGAATTAAGGAACTTCTACAGAAAAAGCACATTGAGCCAAGTACAGCAATGCTGCTTATAAATGCTATTTATTTCAAGTCCACTTGGTTTACCAAATTTAACCAAGAAGCGTCAAATGTTATGCCGTTCAGAGTGAACCCACAAACGACCATGGACGCAGAGATGATGAATCTAAAGGAAATGTTCAATTTTGGAGTCTGTAGGTCCATGCGATGTCAAGCACTGGAACTACCTTATCAGAACAAAAACCTCAGCATGATAATCTTACTGCCACTGGAGGATGACGGGATTTCAGGACTAGAAAAAAGTCTTACAAAGGAGGCATTGGATAACATTTTTCAAAACATGATGCTTATGAAAATCAATGTAACAATTCCAAGGGGCCACATGGGTTGCATGTTACAGCTGAAGCCAGTGTTACAGCAGCTTGGAGTACTCGATCTATTCGATGAGCACAAAGGAGACCTATCTGGCATCGAGTCAACTCGTTCGCTTTTTGTGTCCGATGTCATACAGAAGTCATTCATTGAGGTCACGGAAGAAGGCACAGAGGCTGCAGCCGCTACGGCCGTTGTTATGAAGAAAAAAACTATGTCAAGAGTAGAGCGATTCAATGCTGACCACCCATTCATTTTTCTGATAAAAGAAAACATTACAAATGGTATCCTTCTTATTGGCCGATACATGGCCCCGGAGTGATGGCGGATATTTTATAAACAAAACTCCACATTTTTCTCTTAAATTTTGAAGACAGACGGCCCAGTAAATGTCACTCCACAACATTCTGATATCCAGAAATCTCCACTTACAAATCTTTATTAAGATATAATAACACATTATGCTGGCTGCTTTGATGTATATATTCGCTGATCAAGCCAACCAGAGCGTGTGGAGAGAACACTCACACCGACCCGTCTCAATAATCACCCATAACAAGAAATTAAACAAGCAGAACTTTGCTATCATTGTGTAAAGTTTCCACAACAAAAACGCATGCTGGTATTGAATAAAAAAAGTTATTTAACACATCAATACGGTACGTAAAACTTATTGCAGTTGACGGATAGGCGAAAAGAGTGAGTAAATATTGGAAAGAATGATTAATAATAATTTAACATGTAGAGACTAAACTATTTTTGGTTATCAAACGTTGTTATAATTTATAGGAGAGGGCATGTTGCCACTCCCCCGTAAATTCTAACAAGGCAAATCCATAGACTAAATAATTTCACTTCAGAGATAATACGCATGTCCACAGAATAAGAAGCCTTTAATTTGCTCGACCTGCATTTCAGAATAAATCCCAAATATGGGCTTCCAGCACTGTTAATCAAACAGCCCCAAGGGGATTGTGTGATTAATTTATTACTAAATGTCCCTACAAAAGTTGAATGGGAACGTGAGGCCTCTCGTTTTATCCTTCCGCGCTAGCACTCGTGCCTTATCGATTAACCCATTCACACGCCCGCGTCGTTCTGTGTTTATTATTTATAATAACAAGGAAATTTTATAAAGAGTAAAATCACAAAGTGCTCTGAAACGCTGTACAGTTAAATAAACAATGAGCTCATGACTATCAAGGCAGTACACAGACCGAGAAAGGTGTGAAGGTCAGCAGGCCACATACCGCCAAAAGCCTCTCCGAAAAGACGCGATTTCAAACCGTCTTTGAATTGACCGAGATCCCCCGATGCCTGAACCCGAACTGGTAAATCATTCCAAAATGCAAATCCATCGAAAGAGAAAGCTCAGCCACCCACAAAAGCGGACCCAGAGAAGGGCATCTGCAGTCCGACCCACGTGGAGGAGCGCAAGTTCCATCCAGGCTTTCCAACCGCCAGAAGGTCCTGTAAGCACACAGGCGCCGAGTCACGAATGCACCTAAATACCAAAACCAAATCCCCAAAAACAATCCGCCGTCGCACAGGGAGCCAGCGCAATCAATTTTCCCAGCAGTGGTGTCATATGATCATAGCATTTAGAGCCAGTGACGATTCGTGCAGCCGCATTTCGAATACCCTGTAGTTTTGTAATATATGACTGTGGCAACCCAACAGGAAGTGAGTTGAAAAAACCCAAGTGGGACAAAACAAAAGCACGAATTACAGTTCCTAATGACCCATGGGAGAGGCAACGACGAAGACTGCCCAGGCTCCCAACTTGCATGAAACAGCGCTTGCAAACAGCACCGACACCTTCCCCCATTGACAGACGAGAGTCAAATATCACACCAATGTTACGAGCACTGTTTGGTACATTTTGTGTAAAATTTCCGATAAGGAGGCCAGGTGTTGGGCTCAGAGATTAACTGGTAGCCATTTTGCTTACTCAACTGATACTGACAATAACTGTCTGGCTACATACATAATTCAGATAGAAATCCTGATATGTTCTGCAAGAAATTATTGCATTTTTCAAACCTACATTAGATGCTATATGCACAACCTAAACAATAAGACACAAAGATAGGGTAAAATTACCAATCCCAGCAACAGACCGCACTAGCTCCCCGTGTCAAGTTAAGGTGGATCAAAAATAGCCCTCCTAAGTTAATTTAAGGCGGGCTACCTCTGCTCTCCTCCCATTTTGAAAATGACAGGCCTGTTCCATAGAGCTCACTGAGATATTACAGCAGAAATGCTTAATTGTGAGTACTGAGGTCAAATAGGTCTGTAATGCTTGGAAATTTGAGGATTCTTAGAATTTTAAATTCAGTTCACAGGGAATTATTCTGTACCCCCTGAGCAATTAACAGAGGAAATTTGTACTAAAGGATTGGTAAATGGTCTGTGTTTGAAGATCACATGCAGTTAAGAGGGTTGTTCAATTAGCCTATATCCAATTAAATGAGATCAACTGTACCAGTAAATTTATTTATTTATTTGTTAGTCGTGTTTTCAAAAAAAAAAAACTCGACTCTTGCTTTGGCGAGCGTCGGTCAATGGTTGGGCGTTCATTTTTGCTTTTAACTTAGTTGTTTCTGTACGGATTTTGATAATATTTGGTATGTGACTTGATATGCACGTTCAAAACCTGATGACGTGACATAGGGCGTGTCCATGCTTTTCCACAAGAGTTATGACCCTTTGTTAAAATCGACTAATTTTGAGCTATCATAATTTTGAGCTTGATAGCGCGACACCTTCAACAAACGTCAACCGATTTGACTGATATTTGACACGTGGGTTTTAAGGAACAATGTCTTGATCAAGTTCGAAAATGGGCTCGGTCTGGTGTACAGTTTTCAAAAGATTTATGGTCCTTTGTTAGAATCAACTAATTTTGAGCTTTTGCTTGATAGCGCGATAACTTCAACAAGAGTCAACCGATTTGACTGATATTTGGCACACTGGTTTTAAAGAACAATGTCTTGATCGAGTTCGAAAATGGGCTCGGTCTGATGTACGGTTTTCACAAGAGTTATGGGCCTTTGTTAAAATCCACTAATTTTGGGCTGGATTGCGCGATAACTTCAACAAACGTCAACCGATTTGACTGATATTTGAACAATGTCTTGATCAAGTTAAAAAATGGGCTTGGTCTGAAACAGGATTTTCACAAGAGTAAGGGTCTTTGTAAAAATAGACTTCAACAAACGTCAACCGATTTGACATATTTGGCACATGGGTTTTAACCCTTTACCCAACACAGACGACATAAAAAATTATTATTTTAAATATCATTTTTTTATTTTTTTCAAAACGTTTCAACAAAATCATATCATGTGACCCCCTCAATGGAACGAGCTCGATGAGCTCGTTCCAATGAGGGGTCACATGATATGGTTTTGTTGAAACTTTTTGAAAAATTTTATTTTTTTTTCAGCTGCAGAATTTGTATATTACGCGGACGGTTGTGTCCGATTCGTTAGGTAAAGGGTTAAGGAACAATGTCTTGATCGAGTTCGGAAATGGGCTCGATTCTATTGATGGTTTTCACAAGAGTTATGGGCCTTTTGTTAAAGTCGACTAATTTTGAGCTTGATAGCGCAATAACTTCAACTAAACCGTTCCCTAAGCTCCAATGTGTTCGATGGGCCTACTAGCACACAGAACACATTGGAAATGAGAGGACGAAACGTTATTTTCAATCTCACATTCAGCCCTATTCTTTCGAGTTTTCGGGAATATAATCTCCGCAAAAAAAAAACACATCTAAAAATATATTGCCGCCCTGCAAAATTCTCAGTCGTAAAACCCGAACGCTGGGATGAACGTCATAGAGGGTCATATGGTCAAAAATTCAAATTCATCAGATTTTTCTGAAATTCTAGTGTGTTGTAGTGATAAAAAAAAATCACAGATATATATTTTTTGTTTTTCGATTTGGTGCCTTTTTGACGTTTTTACAACACTTCAATGTTCAGCCTATTTTTCACAAATTTCATTAAAAATGGATAAAATGGACTAATTTAAAGTGATAATGACTAATGATAATCCAGTGCTATGCAATGTTATTTGTACAATGGTCCCGCTCTTCCTTCACAAGAGGGACGTATCTGTAATATGATTTATGTTTGTCATTTAGAATTAGTATGTTTTTATTATTCTGTTTATCTTGATTTTGTAGGTACATAGCAATCTGCCTTTGTTCTGGAGTATTTGTTAAATAAATCTTATGTTAAAAATGAGTGGCGCTATGCTTTATTGGGCGGCTTAGTACGTTAAAAGACACCTTCTCATCGTTGTTGGGGCGTTCGGCGTTGACCGTGCTTCGTTGGGTGATTTCTGGAAATTCGCTTTTCGAAAAAACCTTCTCGTTTATTTCATTTTATTGTTTAATATCACATATTTCCACACAATGGCTAATCGTGACCTCAACATGAACATAAAACCAAGTCTAGCCAATCCTTTATACTTACGTTGATCATTTAACCCTTTACTCAACGCAGACGATATCAAAATTTATTATTTTAAATATAATTTTTTTTTAAATTTTCAAAAACTTTCAACAAAACCATATCATGTGACCCCTCATTGGAACGAGCTCGTTCCAATGAGGGGTCACATGATATGGTCTTGTTGAAATATTTCGAAAATTTTTATTTTTTCAACTGCTCAATTTGCATATTACAAGGACGGATGCGGGCGATTCGTTAGGCAAAGGGTTAATTAAGAGGACTCCCACTCCAAGCACTGGTGGCTGGACCCATTTTACCAGTAAAACGTTACTTGTCTAGCACAGTAAACATGCACTGCTTCACATCCTGAGATTCCCATGGGGTACAATACAGTATTATTCTTCGTCATTTTATTGGGTTACTATTGGTAAATATATTGAAAGTGCACCCAGTGGACATTCTACTTTACCACTACTCCACTTCCCAGAAGGAAGGCTAAGTAACAGTAGTGACAGTTACGTGGTTCTTATTTATTACACGCCTGTTCTATGAAATCCCTATCTACAACAACAAAAACCATGCGGAAAATGAAAATCCATTCCGCACACATGTGTGGAACGGAAATCGTTGACGGACTATTGTTAAACAGAAGCGAAATTTCACTGGAATTTTCAACAAATCGTGCACCGCAATTACAATTTGAATCGCGAGCGTCAGCTAAATATAGTAACACGGGTTCCCCTCGCAAATTTGATTGACGATAAAATTAGTTCTTTTTGTTGTCAAAAGAATTGCTGAATGTCCTCCTAATAATTGCTTTTATAGTCGGGAAGACGTGTAATAAACACACAACGACACGCACGTGTGAATGGGTTATTCGGCCTCTCGTTTTATCCTTCCGCGCTGGCACTCGTGACATATCGATTGACCCATTCACACGCGCGTCGTTCTGTGTATGTTTTGATGTCTGGGGGGTAAATATAGCATTTCCACATGGCTTTAATATCGAATCGAATACAGACCCCAAATTTTTACCTCGAGACTTTCTGCAGTGCTTTCGTTATCCATATTCGAAACTTTCCATATTCGGATCTCCGATTTCGACTGCCCAAAATGGACTCGAATGTGTAGTGCTTTAGTCGTTACAGTCTCAGTATATCGCGAGATGTGCTCTAATTGACATACGCTTGTTTATCAGGGTCCAACGACACTTTCTACAACCTGTGTCATATCAGATAGGACAGTTTTACGCATGGAAGAGTTCAGAGTACCAACGAGAAACTGCAAACAACTATCGCCTGAGTGCTAGAATGTTCTATGTCCCCTATGGGACATAGAACATTCTAGCACTCAGCCGACGAACTGTCGAACTCTCTCTGACTTACTGCTCCGGCATAATCAGGGGTAGCATTGGTTGCAGGTGGCATGCGCACCATCGACATACTGTACACTTCAGTGTAGGTCACCATGCTCACGATTGGACAACCGGAATTGAGTGTCTTGCAAAAGGACACACTGCTGTTGATCCGGTTCAAGATCGAAGCATTGTATTGATTTATTTATCGGTGTTTAAAGTCACATATTTCAGCACAAAGGCTAATTGTGACCATAACATGCATAAACAAGTCAAATTTAGCCAAATGTTTGTACCCATGTTGCTTATTTTTAACCCTTTACTCCAAAACTGGCCAGCGCTATTCACAAAAATCGCCAATTAATTTTCATTATATTTTCATTTTTTGTCTTAAAAACATAGGTTATGACCGAACAAGCTTGTCGAGCTCGTTCCAATGAGGGGTCATAACCTATGTTTTTGAGACAAAAAATGAAAATTAGTTATTCAAAAATTTTGTTTGCAAGTGTCGTCTGCTTTTCATTTCAGGTAAAGGGTTAAAGGACTTCCACCCAAGCATTAATTACTGGGGCTTATTTTACCAGTAAAACAGAGCTTGTCTACCTCAGTAAACAAGCACTGCCTAATTTCCTGGAGTTCCCACCGAGAAGCGTTGACCTTTCGATCTAAGTCCACCTGTGGTATATTGTTACGTTTTCTCATAGAATCCTGTAAAACCGTGCTGGAACGAGCTGACATAATCCCGCAAACAGAATGTTGCACAACAGTATGTATATTACACCAGAGTTCCTGCATGCAAGGGCTGATAAATTTCGAGGCAATTTAAGGCCGTTTCATTTCAGCATTTTTCAGGGCCCTACAACAGAAAATGGTTTCCCAAGGCCCTATTTGCACAAGTCCTAACTAGAAACTCCAGCCAATACCCTTCCTCCAACTTCCCAACAAGAGAAGTGGGAGAAGGAGTAATGGCCGGAGGGCCTAGTTAGGACTTTTGCCTTCACAAACTCTGGCATATAAAACTGTATAATTATGATTACTTGCTTCATCAGCATTTTTAGTTAATGAATATTCAAGGCTTTTCAAGGCCTCCTGACACATTTTCCGGGATTTTAAGGCCTTGAATGACCTCAGTTAAATTCAAGACCGTTCCTTGAACCCAAGGCCCCACAGGAACCCTGTAACACACAAGTCATTTTATTTTCAATTTCACTCAATGAATTGTATTTTTTCCAAGCACACGCTTAGTCCGAGTTTTATAATAGGGTGTGCCCAAGCCATTTATTTTGCGAGGAGTGGGGGGGGGGGGGGGGGGGGCTCAGAATTTGGGAGGCCATTGTGTGTGTGTGTGTGTGGGGGGGGGGACACTCCCCAGTCCCTATCAGGCCTGAAAATAAGCTGTCTGACATTTTCAGAATGAGGTCTCCAGAGGGTGAATTTGCTGATGCTGTCCAATACAGTGAGCCAATTTATCCTTTGGGTACCTCTTTCTGTTTAGGATTGAGACCTTGATTCAGATTGACGTTCACAGAGGGTAAATTTGGTGATGCTACCCTGCTGTGCAGGGTAGCATCACCAAATTTACCCTCTGGGGACCTCATTTTGCAGATGTCAGTCTGCTTATTTTCTGGCTTGGTCCCTATTAGGATCTTCCGGTCAGGGTCAGGGAAGTGAGCGGAAGGGGGGTAATGACCTGAAGGCCTGCGCGGAGAAAATTTTCCAAAATTCAGTGCTCAGAGTGGGTATACACGCACTTACACTGAGCTGCTGCCGTCTACTATTATCCCTAAGATACTACATTGTCAGCATGGTTACTCAAGGTGGTTTTGCGCAATGCTACGTGGCATGGGCCTCAGTGAGCTACCATGGTAGGACCACGATTCGAATCAATACTAAAGGCATCAAAGCCACCACTCAATTATATTCATTTACCGATAAGGTTTAAAAACCTTTCATTGTCAAGGTACATGTATTCCACCAATGTTTCCAGTGAACAAAAATGGAAGAAACTAAAGTAGCCTGTCATTAAAGAGGCTGTGACCCCAAAGCAGGTGCACCAAAATCATAAAAGTATAGGGTGGCTCAGCTTTTGTGAGGACACTTTTTGGAAGTGTAACTAAGCATGCTGGTAGGTATCGAGCTGACCCACATATGAGTTAACCATTTACCTTTAAGGATTAGAAGATGAGACTTACAAAATATTTTCTTTTGGAATTAGAAGATGAGACATGCAAAATATTTTCTCCAGTAACTAACAGAATTAATGTTTTTGTCTCAAAACACAGATTATACCCCATCATTGGAATGGACATAAACAGACCATTCCAACAAGGGATGTGAGCTATGATTTTAACCCTTTATAAGTCATCATTCTATAGTAGGTTACCAAAAATGAAATCATTCCATTGAAGCATTTCCAAAAAAGTTTGGAAAACTGATATTTTGGCGCTGTTCCATATTTCCAAGGGCCATAACTCACACAAGAATAAGGCAATCAGCATGAAACTCAAACTTGATCTGTAAGTCATCGTTCTATAGTAGGTTACCAAGAATGAAATCATTCGGTTGAAGCATTTCCAAAAAAAGTCCTGAAAACTAAAGTATCACTGACAAACTGACTGACAGACTGACGGATGGATGGACAGAGTGTAAATGAAACTTGATCTGTAAGTCATTGTTCTATAGTAGGTTACCAAAAATGAAATCATTCCATTGAAGCGTTTCCCAAAAAAGTCCGGAAAACTGATAGTTTGGCGCTTTTCCATATTTCCAAGGGCCATAACTCACACAAGAATTAGGCAATCAGCATGAAACTCAAACTTGATCTGTAAATCATCGTTCTATAGTAGGTTACCAAAAATGAAATCATTCCGTTGAAGCGTTTCCAAAAAAAGTCTGGAAAACTGATATTTTGGTGCTTTTCCATATTTCCAAGGGCCATAACTCACACAAGAATAATGCAATCAGCATGAAACTCAAACTTGATCTGTAAGTCATCGTTCTATAGTAGTTTACCAAAAATGAAATCATTCTGTTGAAGCGTTTCCAAAAAAACTCCGGAAAACTAAAGTGTGACTGACAGACTAATAGACTGACAGACAGACAGACTGATGGATGGACAGAGTGCAAACCTATAGTACTAAAAATAAAAAATAAAATAAAAAAGCACCGCCCACATGAAATTTAACAAAAGTTGGCCTGAGAAACAGAAGATCTACTTTGTGGGGCCTTAGCCAATTGTTTATACCTATGCTGCCCATTTTAGAGGACTTCAACCCCAGGCATTGGTTACCATTTATGTAAAAAAAAGAATATGTTTTCCACAGTAGACAAGCACTGTTCCATTTCCCATGGTTCCAACTGGGATGATCCCTTAAGGGATAGAATACAAAACAAATGTTTGAAAATGGAAGATATATCTATTTAAACTATAACATTCAGAAAATTATTAACAAATGTAAAAAAATGAAACCAACAGGACACACTCAACTGTCAAGAACATTAAAAACTTTATATAAATCCCCTTTAACCCTTTACCCAACAAATCGCCCGCATCCACCTGCGTAATATGCAAATTCAGTAGTTGAAAAAATATTATTTTTCCAAAAATTTCAACAAAACCATATCATGTGACCCCTCGTTGGAACGAGCTCGTTCCAAAGAGGAGTCACATGATATGGTTTTGTTGAAATTTTTGGGAAAAATTGATATTTAAAAAAATAAATTTTGATATCATCTGCGTTGGGTAAAGGGTTAAATGTATTATGTGTTTCTAATATCAGTAGCTTAAATGCTACTAGTTCTGTTAAAATGTCAACGGCAATGAAGTTCGTCAAGCTATATATATACATACCTTTTACCTTTTGATATTGATATTTATTATATGACTTCTCAGCTTTCTTGGCTTATAATATTACTGTTTCATATTTTCAATAAATATTAATTAGTGCTTCATAACACCTTCAGTTGATTTGATTGGTCAATTTCAAAAGAATGCTTTCTAACTGGTTATCATCAAAAAGATCTGTGTCATATTAATGTGCGTAAATAGAACTATTTCAAAACATCAACAAAGTCATGATGCTCGATTTTATTTGTTACAAACTTTCACTAAAATCCCAATAAGAAATGTATAAATACTTGAAAATTAGCATTTATACTGCCGAATTGTGGAACTATATTTTGTCGCAGTTATGATGTATGACTGCACGCAGCTGTGATGTGTCACAGTCAAATGCATGACGTTCAAGTTGAAATTCCATTCTTTAACCCTTCTTTTCTATCTAAAGATGTGTTTTTAGTAACTGTGGTGCCATATGATAAACAGAATATGAAATTTGTGTTTTTGTCATATTTAACTCTATTTATGAAACTCGTCAGGGCGTGGTGGCACAGTTGGTAGAGGTGCAGGCTGCAAGCCAAGAGGTCCTCGGTTCGAATCCCATCTGCGGTAACCGCGTTGTGTCCTTGGACAAGACACTTCACCCCCATTGCCCATGTGGGGGCACGGTGACGCTGTGTACTAAGGCGTACTGCACGTCGATGGTGCACCTGTCTTCAACCAATGCTAACCCTGCTTGTGTGGAGTTAGTATGTTGGGGAGCTGACAGTTGCTCGCCATTGCTCGGTGGTTCTCTCCGGGTACTCCGGCTTCCTCCACCCGTAAAACTGTCGTGGTCATGATTAGCCATTGTGCAGAAATATGTGACCTTAAACACCAATAAATAAATAAATAAATATGAAACTCGTCTATGAATTTCCTGTTTTGCCAAGCGGAGGACAACTCAAGTTCTGGACAATTTGTACCTTCCCAGACTCAGAAATAAAATGGCTTATATCGTAACTTGTTGGTGGGTTATGCTGTATAGCATGCTTATAACCCATAGGAAAAGGGGGTTCATTCCCACTAGACCAATTCCCTGTAGACCAACTCCCACAAGGCCAATTCACAAAAGACCAATTCCCCTTAGACCAACTGGTGTGTTCTACTTTAAAAATAATTCTATATCAATAATTTGATATATTTATAAATATTTATAAATGTATTTAATGTTATTGATATTCAAGCCTGAAAATAAGCAGTCTGTCATTTGCAGAATGAGGTCCCCAGAGGGTGAATTTGCTGATGCTATCCAAAACAGTGGGCCAGTTTATCCTCTGGGTACCTCTTTCTCTTCATGTTTGAGACCTTGATTCAGGTTGAGGCTCACAGAGGGTAAATTTAGTGATGCTACCCTGCTGTGAAGGGTAGCATCACCAAATTCCCCCCCCCCCCCCACCCCCTGGGGACCTCATTTTTCAGATGATAGTCTGCTCATTTTCTGGCTTTTCGATATTCTATAGATGTTGGGCAGATTTTTATAAATATTTGTTTTCCTAATTATCCTTAATCAACCCTTAATCAGAAACACTATGTAGTTGGTCTAAGGTGAATTGGTCTATTGGGAAGACACCGGAAAGGGTGTTGTGATGGTCATATATTTCACACAATAGCTAATTGTGACAGCAACATGGATGTGAAGCAAAGACCAGCCAATTGTTTATACCCATGTTGTCCATTTCAGAGGACTTCCGCCCCAGGCATTGGTTACCAGGTCCTATTTTATCAGTAAAATAAAGCTTGTTTACCACAGTAAACAAGCACTGCTTTACTTCCCAGGCTTCCCACAGGGACAGAAATCAGTTTCATAAGCTGAAAGTAGATGCATGTTTCTTGGCATTTAAAATCATTTTCAGCATCTGTGGCTATATAACGACTACAACATGAGCATAAAGCAAGTTTGACCTATTGTTATAATTTAGATGCCTATTTCTGAGGACTCTTGTATAAAGTACTGTTTACTAATTTCTATTAAACCAGTAAAGCAGAACTTGTTTACCACAGATTAATTTTTCGTTAATAACTACAGTATACACATTCCCAAAGCTGCAGATGACTTAACAGTGTTTATACATTGTTGGTGGCTGCCTGTAAAGGCAGCCAACAATAATGTAAAAACCTTGTCAAGATAAATGCATCCTACCAGTAGATTTATTTATTTATTGGTGTTTAAGGACACATTTTTGAACAATGGCCAAGTATGACCGCAACATGTGTGTCAACTCCAGCCTATCATTTATACCCATTTAAGTGAGGAATAAACCTCCAGGAATTGATGTTTTGCAGTGAAGTTCAAATGTTATATTTTGTGGATTATTTACAAGGCTAATGTCCACCTGGTAGTGAGAGCAATAAATTCAATCACTTACTATTACATTTTGAACCCTAACATTGTTTTTCAATTAAATAAAAGGAAACTTGACTCCAGCTTTCCAATCTGTAGTTGTTAGTTTTGTGTTTCAGGATTTCCTCAGACATAAAATAAAAACTAATATGACCTGTTTTTAAAGAACATGAAACTAAAAATGGTTACATGAACAATACAGAACTCAGGACATAGCTCTCATATTTTTTTAAGAGCCAGAATGTTGCCAGTACCATTTGAAATGCTGTATTGCTCAAATGACAAAATACAGTGGAGCCCACTTAATTGGATATCTCTTAATTGTATATCCCTGTTAATTGAATATAATTTTCAAACACAAAACCATTTACCATACCTTCAGTACAAATTTGATCTGTTAATTGCATATGGGTTGTAGAGTAAACTCCTGTTAATTGTATAAAATTTTTTGTAATATATCAAAAAAATTATTGTCACATGCACCAAATTCCCCTTATTTATCAACCTTTTTGTCCTAACTACATCCAATACAGGCATTTATTCTATTATATCTTGTTTGACAGAGCTCTATGAGCTCTGTCAAACAAGATATAATAAAATAAATGCTCAGTTTACCTCCAGGACACAGGAAACTCACCAAATTCCTGTTAATTGTATACTCCTGTTAATTGAATAATTTTCACTGGCAAAATGGATATTCAATTAAGAGGATTCTACTGAACCATATTTATTTGAGTTTAACAACACTTTCGTCAGCAAGGGTCACCTTGTGATGGACAGTTTTATGGGTGTAGGAAGCCAGAGTACCCAGAGAGAACCACCGATCAATGGCGAGCAGCTCTCAGACTCCCCAGTGTACTAACACCACACAAGCAGGGTTAGCATTGGTTGAAGACAGGTACGCATCAGATATAGACCATCAACAGTATGCCTTAGTACACAGTGCCACCATACCCCCAAGTGGGCAATCAGGATTAAGGGCCTTACCCAAGGACACAACACAGTTACCCCTGGCGGGGATTGAACCATGGACCTCTCGGTTTGAGAGTGAATGAATATCCATTTCTGACTCCATGAGTGTTTTGGTGAGATCTATCTACTATAAGACACATACTGACGGCATTTCCAGAAAACTTTTTCTGCAATATCTTCATTTTTAGTCTTGAAAACATGGTTTTTGACCCCTCATAGGAACAAGTTCATTTCAATGAGGGGTAATATATGTTTTTGGGGTAAGAATGAAAAAAAAAATTTGGATGGTGACATTTGTGGACAGCGCTGGCCAGCTTTTGTAATTACATTAACTAAAAGGTTAAATAACACATTATGTGATAAAAAGCCTCTCAATTTCGTCATGATTTGTTATAAAATTTCTGACCCCCCGAACTTATTCCAATGAGACGTAATAAGCTATGTTTTCGAGGTCAAAATTAAAAAAAAAAATTTGGATGGCATCGTTTGTGAACAACGCAGGCCAGCTTTTGTCGTTGTTACATTAACTAAACAAGAGGCCCCAAATGGCCTTAATCGCTCACCTGCCAAAATGGTTCAAAGAAGTATTTGTGGTCACATTCAGTTAGACATGGTTCATCAACACTACAAAGGAATGAAATCATGAAAGGCAAATTTTATGGAAAAACACTGAGGAATAGATTTGAACAAACCTGAACCTAACATGCACGCCCAAATATTAAGCCAGGGACTTAAATTGAACAAACTTGAATCTCACCCCCTATGGATGCTGGATACCAAATATCAAAAGATTCTGATAGGTGAATCGGAAGAAGATATTTAAAGAATATTTCTCATATTGCACTGATCTGAACATTTGGGCTCCAAATATGGACCCATTGATTTGATTTCAACAAATGTATGAATGAATCTTCCAAAGATGTTATATGTGAAATATGAAAGCCTTTGGAGCAGTGGTAAGGGAGAAGATTTTTTAATGTATTTCTCTTTACTCACAGTGTTAAAAAATGATGACTCAGCATTTTTTCAAAAGTCCTGGAAAAGTACCCTTTGATAAAACCGATGGCAATTTTTTTTTTACCATTCCTTTCTGCTGTTCCAAAGGAAGTTTTGAACAAAATAAAAATTCTCAATGCCATGTAGTTTTAGAATTATGGGCGTTTTAAATTTTTTCTATTTTTAACTCCTGTGGTTCCAATGGGGTGACGAGAAAAATGTTTTTGGCATAAATTAGGTACTTATGACCCAATACACCCTCATATCAAATTTGGTTCAAAATGGCATCTCAGTTTGGAAAATAGATATTTTGGTACAATTTGGGCTCCCACAGGAAGCCCAAATATGAACCCAGGGACTTGGCTTTAACAAACTTATATCTCACCTCCATAAGGATACTGTATACCAAATATCAAAAGATTCTGACTGGTGGATGTGAAGAAGAAGATTTTTGAAGAATATTCCTCATATTGAACTAAGTTATAATTCGGGCTTCCACAGGGAGCCCAAATATCAAGCCAGGGACTTGGATTGAACAATCTTGAATCTCACCGCCCTAAGTATGCTGCATACCAAATATCAAAAGACACTGATTGGTGGATCTGAAGAAGAAGATTTTTAAAGAATATTCCTCATATTGCACTAATTTGAACATTTGGGCTCCCATAGAGAGCCCAAATATGGACCCAGGGAATTGATTTCAACAAATATGTGAATCAATCTTCCAATGATGTTATATGTGAAATAAGAAAGCCTTTGGACCAGTGGTTTGGGAGAAGAAGATTCTTGAATGTTTTCCCATTACCCACAGTGTTAAAAAATGCTGACTCAGCACTTTTTCAAAGTCCTGAAAAAGTACCCCATGATAAAACCGATAGCAATTGTTTTTTACCATTCCATTCTGTTGATCCTAAGGAAGCTTCACACCAAATAAAATTTCTCAGTGCCATGTAGTTTTGGAGATATAAGCGTTTTAACTTTTTTCTATTTTTAGCTCCTGCTTCACAGCAGCCATGACTAGATTTGATGAAAAATATCAGGAAAATACTCAGAAGGTTAAGAGTTAACCCTTTACCTAACATGACTTGAAGACAACATTTACAATATATTTTCCAGAAAAGGATGAAACATTCATTTTTACTTCAAATATAAAATAGCTTTTGACACTCACTGAAATGAACTTAAAAAGCTCATTCTAAAATGGTGGTGATAAATATGTCTTAATTGTAATGAAAAATGCTGATTCACAGGAGATAAAAGTAGATAAAATTACAGTCCAATAATATTAGTTTACCATAGAAAAACTTCGACATATTCTAAGATAAAGATTGAAAATATCACCCAAACAGAGTGTGTACAATAATGTAAAGAAATAAACTCTCTGTAGAATATTCTATACTAAAAAATATAAAACAAGAGGCCCAAAGGAAGCTGAAGTGCTCACCTGACAAAGGCCCACTGATTTTTCACAAAGTAATTTAACCCTTAAGGGACTGGAGATTTTTATTTATATTTATTTTTTTTTATTAGGGTTTAATGACACATTAACAGCCAGGGTCATATCATGTCGGTGACAGTTTTATGGGAGGAGGAAGCTGGAGTACCCAGAGAGAACCACTGAGCAACGACGAGCAGCTGTCAGCTCTTCAACATCGCAACTCTGAACTCTGTATCACAGCACAGACAGGGTTAGATTGGTTGAAGACATGCGCACCATCGACGTGCAGTACGCTTAGTACACAGCATCATCGTGCCCCCATGTAAGCAATCAGGGTTTAGTGCCTTGCCCAAAAACACAATGCGGGAGCACGAATCAGTCGCTGAAATGGTCACTCATCCAACTACTAACCGTGCTCGATGTTGATTAACTTCGGTGATCTGACGAGAACCGGTTACAGTAACGCCACCGCACCCCCAGGAGATTTTTATGCATTTTCGCTATACTTTGAAAGTCTACCTCCTGTGGCTTTGCAGTCATTTCTACAGTGGTAGCCAATACTTGCCTTGAAACAACTGTCAAGATACTAAGAAAACAAGCTTTGAGTTTACCCAAACAATGCATGTTGGGGCACCTTTTCCTTTGTATTAAAAAGTTACCAAAGTAGAAATTAGGCCCTAGAGGGTTAAGTATTTAAAAAAAAATAAATTGTCAATTATATCTTTTTTTTTAACTGGTAGAGTGCTGAATTATTTTTGGTCTTCAAGATTTATCGACATGTCTTTGCCTTGTTAAAATTTATGGGAGAGTGCCCATAGGCACTCTCCCATGAATTGTAACAAGGCAAATCCTCAAAGACTAAATAATTTCACTTCAAACATAATATGAAATACATCCACTGAATGTGAAGTCTTTAAGATGGCTTACCAGCACTTCAGATCAAAGCCCAAATATGGGCTTCCAGCACTCTACCAGTCAACTGACTGGGGAAGTGGTTTGAGAGAACAAACATCCGAGTTCCCACAAGGAAATTACATTATTACAAATAATTTATATAAACAGAAAATTACCAATTTCCAAGAAATACAGAGTAATTTCAGGCCTGGCATTCTTAAAAATGCAGGAGGGCTAAAAATTGCTCCCCTTGTGTGGCCTAGGGAAGCGATTAGCTCTCCTTCAGCTCACAAAAGCTAAAAGTGGCAAAATGAAGTTTTACTTTTAATGAATTCTGTACATTTTATTTAGTGCTGCTAACAAGTTAGTCTATGTGAGATGGCTACACTGCCCCTCCCACACCTCCGGGCCTCGGTAAGGCCCGGAGGTGTGGGAGGGGCAGTGTGGCCGTCTTACAGAGACCACTAACATAGCAGGGATTTGAAACGTGTGGGCTTTAGGAATACGCTGTTATGGTCATCATCAACTTCTAAGGCCAGGAGGGCCAGTTTTCACCCTCCTTAATTTTTTTAAGGCGAGCAGTAGGCGAGCGAATAAATCGCTCTCCTGAAAAAACCAGGCCTGTAATTTAAGTAAGGTGAAAAGGTTAATATGACCTCACTAAGGATTTCATAAACAGTACGGCCGTCGTGGACTGATCACTTTCCACGGATATGTAATATTTCCATGGATGCAATAATATTAGATTCCAATCACTAATTATAGGAATAATCATAAAAAATTTAATTAATGAAGCACTGGGTGCGACCAGGTTCTTCATTAATTAAAATTTGGCTTATGATGATTATTATTATTTGGTAAACCCTGCATGGACATCACTACTGCCCATGCAAGGATTATAACCAGTCCATAGCAACTGTACTATACCAAATATCAACAGACTCTGACAGATGGATCTGAATAAGATTTTGAAATAATTATACTCACATTGTACGAAGTTAAAATTCCGGCCTCATTAGGGAGCCAAATTATGTTCTTGGGGATTTGATTTGAACAAATTTGAATCTGACCCCTATAAAGATGCTGTAAACCAAATATAAAATTATTCTGAATGGATGGTTGGAAGGTCATTTTTAAGGAATATTCCTTTTGACTTGATTTGAACAAACTTAAGTCTGTCCCTCCTGAGTATACTATATAGTAAATACAGTGGAACCCACTTAATTGGATATCTCTTAACTGAATAACCCTGTTAATTGAATATAATTTCCCATCAAAAAACCATTTACCATACCTCTAATACAAATCTCACCTGTTAATTGGATATAGGTTATAGAGTAAACTCCTGTTAATTGAATAAAAAAACCTTGTAACCTGTCGAGAAGTTACCCTGACTCTCCCTAGTTTTCCCATTGTTTATAGACCTATATGGCCTCAGTGCATCCAATACAGGCATTTAATCTATTGTATCTTGTTTGACAGAGCTCATGGAGCTCTGTCAAACAAGATGTAATAGAATAAATGCTAAGTTGTAACCTGTCGAGAAGTTACCCTGACTCTCCCTAGTTTTCCATTGTTTATAGACCTATATGGCCTCAGTGCATCCAATACAGGCATTTAATCTATTGTATCTTGTTTGACAGAGCTCATGGAGCTCTGTCAAACAAGATGTAATAGAATAAATGCTAAGTTTATCTCTAGAATACAGGCAAGTGACACAATCCCTGTTAATTGAATAGTCCTGTTAACTGAATAATTTCAATTGGCAAAGTGGTTATTCAATTAACAGGATTCCACTGTATAAAAAATGTTTGACTGGTGTATCTGAGGGAGAAAATATTCAAACAATATTTCTTAGGCTCCACAAAGAAGATCTTTGGTTTGTTAGGCCATTTTTGTTTGTAAAATTACATGTGGGTGGGCGGTTTTCATTTTATTTTTGTAATTATTTCTTTGCCATAAAAAAGTTCATGTTCTTGGTTTGTTTTGTTTTAGGCCTCATAATCTACAGAATAGGTGGTGTATTTCATCCCTTCAACACAAGAAGGCTTTGCAATGCTTAAGCATTGCAAAGCCTTGTTGCACTCAAGGGACAAATTTATCAATTTTATTAACTCGGGTAAAACATCAGACATAAACCATTTAATTTTTGTTTTTATTAAGTTTGCCTTAGTTATAAAAAAGAGAGCATACGGCAGCCAAAAGGACCATGTGGGAGGGCCTGAGAAACAGATTATTAAATTATTTACGCCTTATATAGCAATAATTTAAAATTCAGGATTCCACAGAGAGTCCAAATATGAACCTAGAAACCTGCTTTGAACAAACTTGAATCTGACCTCCATAGGTATGCTGAGTACTAAATATCAAAAGATTTTCACTGGTTGATCAGAAGATTTTCAAGAATTTTCTCACATATTACACTATGTTCAAATTTTGGCGCTAATAGAGCAGTCAACTATGAACCCAGGGACTTGATCTGAACAAACTTGAATCTGATCACCATAAAGATGCTGCATACCAAAAATTATCTGATTCTAACAGGTGGATCAGAAGAAGATTTTCAAACAATATTCCTAATATTGAACCAAGTTAAACTTTGGGCTTCCACAGAGAGCCCAAATATGAAACCAGGGACTTGATTTATACAAACTTGAAACAGATCCTCCTAATTATTTTGTAGATCAAATATCAAAAGATTCTGACCTACGGCTTCTGAAGAAGATTTAATTTAATTTTCAACTCTGCAATTTTTCGATTCTTCATAGGGTACCTTAAATAAGGATAACTACCTTATAGTGCGTATCGGGAATTATTCACTAAAATAGCGTAGATTTTCTTTTTATTATATGCTATGTGACATTTTACTGCGCAATATTCAGTCCAATTCGACTGCAAACAGTTTCAAGACAATAATAAAGATCTGCTGATCATTCCTTCAAGGCGATGTTCAAGGAGACATCATCCGCTGTCATTTAGGAAGTTACTGCAGGATATTCCTCAATAGCCATCAAGTCGATGGATATCGAGAAATATCTTTTAGTTAAATTACTATAATTCACAGGCTAGCATATAATAAAGCAGACAGTTTTATCAAGAGATTGAAAACGATAGCAAATAACTTGAATTAAGCCCTATGTGCACAAGTCATCCACTCCAAGCTTGTCACTGATCCTTGGATATCAGCTTATTCATCTTCCCCACTCTCAATGACTTAAATAAACTAAACCTAATGCAACTGTGTATCTGCCTGCATTATTTACAAACTGAAGAGTTGAAAGCAAAAAATTTTCAAAAAATTTTAACAAAATATCATGTGACCCCTAATAGGAACAAGCTTGTCAATCTATTATCACAGGATGAAATGTCTCAGGTTTGAAGTGCCCCGATTTCAGGGAGGGGATGTTTTGGCTTTGGAGGGGAGGGGGGGGGGATCTCATCGTCAGTAATTCAGAATTTTGTTTTCACCAGAGGAAATACAATTCAGAAGTTTACAGGAATAGATGCCTCAACTACCGGTATGACCCATATAACAGAACAAAAATCAGTGTTATTGACTATTTGAAAATACGTCTGTTGTGTATTGATTTTCAGCCATAATTTTTTACCTTTTCATGACAGCAAAGTGAATTTCTGTGAGGAAATTGTGATCCATTTTTTAACTGTGTATTCTACTGCTTTTTGTAGTGGATTACAGATCAAGAGGGTGATTGAATAAAAAAAAAAGCCAGTGGATATTTAAACTGAATAAATAAATATATATTGTTGAATTCCTTTTCGTACATTTTATTCATTGCAAATCATTATTTAAGTGAAGGTGGATGCCAAGAGGTGATGTGCTTAAGTAACCTATTTTTGCTTCGGCACTCGTAAATTGACCACACAGTTCAACTGAAATGAAAAAACAAATATTTTTGGTTTCATTTGTAATAATCAGAGCTACAAAGGCATATCAACAGGAAACTGTGATAGTACCTAACCCTTTACCCAACGCAGACAATATCAAAATTCATTATTTTAAATATCATTTTTTAAAAAATTTTCAAAAAATTTCAACAAAACCATATTATGTGACCCCTCATTGGAACGAGCTTGATGAGCTCGTTCCAACAAGAGGTCACATGATATGGTTTTCTTCAAATTTTTTGAAAAATAATATTTTTTCAATTGCTGAATTTGCATATTACGTGGGCGGATGCGGCCGATTTGTTGGGTAATGGGTTAAGACCTGTTTTGAAAAGTGACAAAACGGGAGAAAATCGACTGTTATTTTGCAGTTGGGAAACTGGGCATCAAACCAGGATGTCTCACACTGAAATCGGGAGACTTAACAGGCCTGGTTGAACTTGGGGAAAATTTTTTATATTTTGTTCGTAGAGCTCAGATCGTTAACCCTTTACCTAACGAATCGCCTGCATCCGCCCACATAATATGCAAATTGAGCAGTTGAAAAAATTAAATTTTTCAAAATATTTCAACAAAATCATATCATGTGACCCCTCATTGGGGGATCACATGATATGGTTTTGTTGAAACTTTTTGAAAAATTAAAAAAAATTATGTTTAAAATAATAAATTTTGATATCGTCTGCGTTGGGTAATGGGTTAAGCTGTGTAACAAAAACTATCAGTTTATGAACCTCAATTGAAGTTCCTCTTGGAAATGTGTGATGCAATAAATGAATTCAACATTTGTCTTTAAGGTACTTATCTATGATAAATTATTACAAAATAAAATAATTAACTAAATTATCATAAAAGTTCACAATATGCTCTAAACATTAAAAATCCATCAGAAAGTACATCAATGTCCACACTCTCATTAGCAGATACAAAAAATACACTGCCACGTTGTATTTTTAATGGTGTTTCTAGGGTTGAATTCTTTGCCTGCCCTGTACCCTGTATCACAATGCATATACTAGCACTATCAATAGCATTTAAATTGAAGTGTTTAGTTCCATCAGCCACCTGTAAGTATAAAATAGAAAAAAAAACTGAGCAAACATGCACATTTGAGTACACTCATAAACAGACATGTCAACATTCCTGGAATACCCCCAAAAAATCCCAAAATTTTAATGTCGTTTCCAGCCTATTGGAAAATAATCAGTTCCAGCCAAAAATCTGGGAAAATAATACCTGGAATTTTTTTTTGCATTCTGAAATGTTCAGGATCGAATCACAAGCCTTCCAAGTTCTGATTATTATGAATAAAACCACAAATTGAGATACAGTAAAATCCTCTTAATTGGATATCCATTTTGCCAGTGAAAATTATTCAATTAACAGGAGTTTACAATTAACAGGGATTTGGTCAGTTTCCTGTGTGCTGGAGGTAAACTGAGCATTTATTCTATTATATCTTGTTTGACAGAGCTCATAGAGCTCTGTCAAACAAGATATAATAGAATAAATGCCTGTATTGAATGTAGTGATGCCAAAAAGGTTGATAAATAAGGGAAATTTGGAGCATGTCACAGTAACTTTTTTGACATATTACAAAAATTTATATACAACTAACAGGAGTTTACTCTACAACCCATATGCAATTAATAGATCAAATTTGTACTGAAGGTATGGTAAATGGTTTTGTGTTTGAAAATGATATTTAATTAACAGGGATATACAATTAAGAGATATCCAATTAAGTGAGCTCCACTGTATAAGGTAAATAAATATTTCTGAATGAGTCTTTTATATGTATTTCACATATATCTACATTTATATATTCTGAATGGGTCTTTTATATATATTTCACATATATCTACATTTTTATTAGATAAACAGAGATTCGAATACCAGTGATCGAATGTGTGAGTGTTAAGATTTTTTAAATGATATATCTGCTTCCCACAGTAAAAAGAACTGAGGGTCTCCAGCTCCGGCTATTTGATTTGAACAAACTTACAAAGATGTTATATATATCAAACATGGAAGCATTTGTGCAGTTGTTTAGAAAACCTTCAAGTCTTTTCTCCACTGCCAATAGTGTTGAAATCTGGGACCCCATTTATACCCTGAATTTTACAACAGGATCTTGGTTTGAACAAATTTGTGAATGATCCTTACAAAGATGTTCTATATCACCCATTAAGGCATTTGGTGTAATTGTTTCGGAGAAGAATTTAAAAATATTTTCTTCATTAACTATGGTGTTAAAAGTGTTAGGGGCTCTGACTTTATTATGACTGACTAACCCTTTACCTAATAAATCGGGGGAGCACTGTGGCTCAGTGGTTACGGCATTGAACTTCATACCAAGAGATTGATGGTTCAATCCCCACTAGGCAAGGCACTTAATTCTGATTGCCCAAGTGGGGGCACAGGGGCACTGTGTACTAAGGCGTACTGCACATCAATGATGCAACTGTATTCAATCAATGTTAACCCTGCTTATCTATTGACTAAAGTGAATTTTTTGATTTGATTGGTTGATAGATACGTGGTATGAGACCATATTCATTGAAACCCATGATACGTCCGCCCAGCCACTGACAAATTTCCCATACCCAGTGGAAGCCTCGTTCCGAAATCTACAAATTGTCCATACCCCGTAGAAGACGCGTTCATCGAAATCAATTTATTATATTTATACAGAAACCTGTATAGCTCAACAATGGAAGATAAAAGATCACATGCTGTGTGTGTTCACACATGAAATAGATTGTACTTCTAAAACGGAAAGTCAATAGATAAATTCGTTACCCCGTGTCTGATCACGTGGTACGGGTTTTTACCTACCTGAAGCCAGCCGTATCCCATTCGGGGTAACTAATATTGTCTGGAATTAGTATGTTGGGGAGTCTGATAGTTGCTCGCCGTTGCTCGGTGGTTCTCTCCTGGTACTCCGACTTTCTCCACCCATAAAACTGTCTGACATAAGGTGACCCTGGCTGTCAAAAGTGTCATTAAACTCCAATAAATAAATAAATAAATAAATGCCTAATGAATCAGCTGAATCGACCCACGTAATTTACTAATTAAGCTGTTGAAAAATTTTTTTTTTTCAAACAACTTCAACAAAACCATATCATGTGACCCTTCATTGGAACAAGCTTGTCAAGCTCGCTCCAATGAGGGGGCCACATGATATGGTTTTGTTGAAATTTTTGGAAAAATTTGAAAAAATATTTAAAATAATAAATTTTGATATTGAGTGTGTTGGGTAAAGGGTTAATAAAGGTTTTCAACATATTTCAGATTGGGAAAGCATATGTTTGCATTTTGAACCCAAAATTGGATTGTGAGTAAAAATTCAGTCCAAAAACATATACCCTTCAAAAAAAGTAGTGGATATTTGATAAAAGTGAGATACATGAAGAAACATATTTACATTTTCATCAAAGAAACAGTTGAGGCATTGCGACATGACATACTCCTCACCAAACGTCCAATATCAGCTTGACCGATGTTATTCCATTCTTCCTGCAGTGCAGTGGCGAGTACATGGACATTGGTAAGGGGGCTGTTGGTGTTGTCGTAGGCGCCTGCCAAGCATATCCCAGACGTGCTCGACTGGTGAAAGGTCTGGACTTAGTGCTGGACAAGGCAGTGTAGTGATGTTCTACTCCTGGAGGAACTTTGTAGTGACACAGGCCCTGTGTGCTCTTGCACTGGCATCTTGGAAAATGAATCAATGGACGTGATGTCACACAAATGGCACCACATGAGTTGCTAACATGTTGTCATGTTAGTACTGCCCTGTGACATGCCCTTGGATGACATGTAATGCTGTTCTGCTTGTCATGATTATGCCTCCCCACACCATAACCGATCCACCACCAAAACGGTTGTGCTGCGTAACGGTTACGTCATGGTATCATTTGATAAAGTGCTTGATTTGAACAAACATTTCAATTCTCATCATGAGTTGATGGAGGACAGCCTTTGTCATCCAGCTCCCTTGACAGAAAATATCAAGGGGAATACCCTTTGCTGGACATGACAGTTTGACATCTCATTGTTTTCAAAAACTGAAAAGTCAAATCATGCATATCATAATACCTGGAATTTAGAGACACAGAAATCAGGAACTGGTGGATTGAAAACAGTTGTCTTAACATCTCCATGTTCTTCTACTCCTTCAAATCGAACTTTATCTGGTGATCTACTACTGTAATCCAACATATCAATAAGAGTTTCAACATCAATAAACTTGGGTGTTAAACCAGCTCGAACAACATTATCTGAACATGCCATACATTCCATGCAATCTGAAAATAGTTACAAAGTAGAATATTGTCAAACCAGCTCGAACAACATTATCTGAACATGCCATACATACACAGAATGTTTTGTCCTCCCACGATAGCACAAGTGCCATATCGATCAACCCATTCACATGCGTGTGTCGTTCTGTTTATTACATGCCTTCCCATAAAAAAAAACAATTATTAGAAGGACATTCAGCAATTCATTTGATCATTTGAAAACTATCAACATAAAGAACACATTTTATCACCAACCAAATTTGCGAGGGGCACCTGTGTTACTATTTTGCCCCCTGAGTTCCAATGTGTTCTATGTGCCTACTGGCATATAGAACACACAGGACCTTAGGGGACGGTTCTCAGCTATTGCTGGCAATTCAAATTGTAATTGCGTTGCAAGATTTGTAGAAAATTCCAGTGAAATTTTGCTTCTATGTAAAAACAGTCTGTCCATGATTTCTGTTCAGCACATATGTGCGGAACAGATTTTCTTTTTCCACATGGTTTAGTGTTGCTGTAGATGTGGATTTGATAAAACAGGCATGTAATACATTCGATGCAATCTGAAAATAATTACAAGGTGAACTAGAGGTACTGTGAGCAAGCTCACAAAGTGATACCGTGCCTGTCAGAACGGAATTATATTGCTTCATGCCCATCTTCATATGGAGTTCTTCCATTGTGTAAAGTTTCATGAAAATTTTTCAAACGGTTTAGGAGGAGTTGCGCTTATAAGGATGGACAGATGGACGGACGGACAGACAGACGGACGGACGGACGGACAGGGTGATTCCTATATACCCCCCCCCAAACTTTGTTTGTGGGGGGGGGGGGGTATAAATATCATAAAGACTTCAATTACAGTCACTTCACCCCATCATGTCGTCCCTGTGTGTGTTAAAAATTAGTGCTGAAACATATCTACAAAACATCATAGGATATTTTAACAAGAGGTGTGCATCGGAGGTACAGGCATCGAGTAGTGGTGGCAATCGGAGAGTGTTGCATGTCCATAACCCAATTATCAAGCATTCCAGTTGTCACATCTGGAACCTTTGTTCAAGTTATAATTATAGCAAGTTCAAAATTCGTAAAAATATTTAATTAAGGCCCATAACTCTGTAATGAAAAATCGGATCAGGCCAGTTTTCAAAGTCACTTGAGATATTGGAAAACATGAGTCAAATCAGAGAATTTCAAGTTATTGTACCGACAAGCTCAAAATTTGTAAAAATTTACTAATTAAGGCCAATAACTCTGTAACAAAAAATCGGGCTGGGCCAGTTTTCAAACTCGCTTTAGATATTATTGGAAAAGACCTGCATGGCAAATATTAGTTAAATCAGAGAACGTTTGTTCAAATTATTATGATAACAATGTGAGGACGCCTGGATGACTGCCCAACCACCCACCCTGACATCCGCCTGCACAAGAGCACACCAACCATCACCAAACCATAGGTCTCAGCTGTTAACACAACTCAAGCAAACATTTTTGACTGATGCTTGGAGCCCTTCAAATCAGAAATTTCCAGGTCAACGTGGTGGGACCAAGCTGCATTTCTTATTTCGATGTGGGCCTACACTCCAACTTTTGCATCTCCTTGGAAATAAACAGGGCTTATCATACTTGCTATGAGTGTCCCAGGATCCCATGAGGCCACCGTGGCTGAACCCCTGTTGAAAACTGATAACACATGTTAACCCTTTACCCACCACAGCTTTTTAATATTTTAAAACATAAACTGAATTTGATAATTTAAAAAAAAAATAAACAATATTTAAAATAAAACCTTACTCATTAAGCCGATTCCAACGACAGCAATATTTAAACAATTTTAATGACAAAGTGTCAGGATATTTCAGGTCATGTTTGCCTTGTAATGGTTAATTTCTTGCTGCTGTGTTAACCTTTAAATTAAATTTTTCCATGTAAATCCTAGCAGAGGTGTAGTGAGAATCTACATGGATTCTCGCTGGTTTTGTTGCACGGATCTTTGCATGAATCGATTCTCAGATTCTTGTTGAAATATAAGCCCTGAATAATGACTGGATGCTAAAGCTGTAGCGTAGATCTGCACTGAAATATGGTTTTGGTTTCCCACCAATTTTGCATGTCGTGACCATTGTTGTCACGTTGTTTCTTGAGGTTCAGAGTGGTTTCATGCACCTGCAAAATGCTCTATGTGACTATGGGACTAATATGCTACCAGGCACCATTCTGGGTGTGGATGAATGTGTCTGTGCAAAGATTAAAACATACTTGAAGTCTGAGATTAAATGAAAGTGTCAATGACACTGTAGCTCAACTTGTTTAAGACATGTACATGTATAGTGGGTGACACTGCAATGACAAACATCTAGGTAATGACCTGATAACAAAGGTACATGTAAAGTATTGTAACGGTCTGTACATAAATGTAACAAATATATAGGTAAAGTATTGTAAAAGTGGGGTGACTGTTAGATGCTAAACTAGAAAAGAAATCTTTGAGTCCCAGAGTGGGTCTGACTGAACCCCAAAATATTTGTTCTCATAGCACAGTGATAACAAAGGCACCCCAAAACACTCGTTCCTGTCACAAGGTGATAACAAAGGTACCCCAAGAAGTTTCATGAAGATCCGTTCATAAGTACAGAGCTGTACTGACATGTGCACTTACTGTGTATAAGTAGCACTGAACAAATCAAAGTTCATTTAATTTGCATAATTTCTGCATGAGAAAAAAACCTGTATTGTATGTGATGTATTCCATGTTACTAAACATTCCTACAAAAATTTATTCAAATCAGAACTATCATACAGAAGTTCTGTACAAAAGACTGATTGCACTAATTTTGGTACATCTTGAATTTTGGACTGCACCAAAAACCCTCATTCTCTTCCCAAAGTGATAACAAAGGTACCCAAGCAGTTTCGTAAAGATAGGTTCATAAATATGGCCTCTAGCCTGAGCCATATAGAAGTTGTGTACAAAAAATGATTGAACCTAATTTCAGTACAAAATAGCCACTGGCAGCCATCTTGAATTTTGGACTGCACCCAGAAACCCTCGTTCTCATCCCAAGGTGATAACAAATGTACCCAAGAAGTTTTGTGAAGATCGGTTCATAAATACAGCCTCTGGCCCAAGCCGTATTGACACATGCACTTACTGTTTATAAGTAGCACTGAACAAATCAAAGTTCATTTAATTTGCATAATTTCTGCTCGAGAAAAAAACCTGTATTATATGTGATGTATTCCATGTTACTAAACATTCATACAAAAATTTATTCAAATCAGAACTTTCATACAGAAGTTCTGTACAAAAAACTGATTGCACTAATTTTGGTACAAAATGGCCACCGGCAGCCATCTTGAATTTTCGGACCCAACCCCCAAAACACACGTTCTCGTCCCACGGTGATAACAAAGGTACCCAAGAAGTTTCGTAAAGATCGTTTCATAAATACGGCCTCTAGCCAGAGCCGTATTGGCATTTGCAGTTACAGTGCTGAAAGTAACACTAAATAAATCAAAGTTAATCTAATTTGCATAATTTAAGCACGAGAAAAAAACCCGTATTATATGTGATGTATCCCATGGTACTAAACATTCATACAAAAAATTATTTAAATCAGAGCTTTCATATGGAAGTTCTGCGCAAACATCTGATTGCACCTAATTTTGTACAAAATGGCTGCCAGCGTCCATATTGAATTTCAGACCGAACCCCAAAACACTTGTTTTCGTCCCACGGTGATAACAATGGTACCCAAGAAGTTTCATAAAGATTGGTTCATAAATACGGCCTCTAGCCCTAGCCGTATTGGCATTTGCAGTTACAGTGCTGAAACACAAAATAAATCAAATTTAATCCAATTTGCATAATTTAAAAGGAAAAAAAGGTATTATATGTGATGTATCCCATGGTATTAAACATTCATACAAAAAATTATTCAAATCAGAGCTTTCATATGGAAGTTCTGCGCAAAAATTGGATTGCACCTAATTTTGTACAAAATGGCTGCCAGCGGCCGTCTTGAATTTCGGACCAGACCCACAAACACCTGTTCTTGCCTCACAGTGATAACAAAGGTACCCAAGAAGTTTCGTAAAGATCGGTTCATAAATACGGCCTCTAGACCGAGCGGTGTGTACGGCGTGACAGACAGATGACGGCCATGACAATACCTCAAATTTGGCTTCGCCAAAGTTGAGCTAAAAATTAATTGAATGGAATAGAAGTATTCTGATTGTTAATAATGGCTTTAATGCTTTCCACAGGTTTTCCATAACTGCAAAAATCCTTGTTGAGTCAAGGTTATATTTTTCATTTATGTATTGGTGTAAAGACCTAGAAAGGCCTAGTTCTGACTTGATCACTTTTCAATGCACAGCACAGGTGCCCTTACATGCAGTCTTTAGGAAAACTTGTAAGTTTCATTCCACGTACCATGGCAGTTATTTCTAGGTAAGTCATGGCTGCCTATTTAGGCAGCCAAGACTTGCCCAGAAAGAACTGCAATAAATGAATGATTGAATGAATGAACTTTATTTTGTACTATACGTAACACTGAGAATATACAAAATTGTTTGAGTTACAGTTTAAACAGAATCAATAGAACAAATACATAGATGATATCTACACTATTTTTGTGAATATCGGGAATTATCTCATGAGTGTGGACCTGAAAGTTTTATTTTTCACAAGCGCTTGTGCAAGTGAAAAATAATACTTTCAGGTCCACACGAATGAGATAATTCCCAATATTCACTAAAATAGTGTAGATTTTCTTTTTATTATATGCTACTTGACATTTTACTGTGCAATATTCAGCCCAATTTCACTGCAAACAGTTATGTTTCAGGACGACCTTCAAGGCGACGTCATGCGCCGAAGTGTAACGTCATTTAGGAAGGTACTGAAAAAAATTCACCGTGTGGACCTAAAAGTATTAGGGTCCACACTCATGTGAGGTCCACACTCATGAGATAATTGCAGATACTGACTAAAATAGAGTAGATTTTCTTTTTATCATATGCTATGAGACATTTTATTGCACAATATTCAGTCCAATTCGATCCCAAATGCGTACCTTTCAAAACAATAACAAAGATCACCTGATCGATCCTTCATGGCGTCGTGATTCGGCGTAGCGTGACGTCATTTAGGAAGCTACTGAGAAATATTTCTCGATATCTATCGAGTCGATAGATATAAAGAATATCTTTTAGATAATTTGCGATAATTCACAAGCTAGCATATAATACATTTTAAGTATGGAATAATGCAGAGTAAATATTTATTATTTATTGGTGTTTTAAGGTCACATATTTATACACAATGGCTAATCATGACTGTGACAGTTTTATGGGTGGAGGAAGCCGGAGTACCCGGAGAGAACCACCGAGCAACGGCAAGCAACTGTCAGCTCCCCAACATACGAAACTCCACACAAGCAGGGTTAGCATGGTTGAAGACAAGTGCACCATCGACGTGCAGTACGCCTTAGTACACAACGCCACCATGCCCCCACGCGGGCAATGGAGATGAAGTGTCTTGCCCAAGGACACAATGCAGTTGCCGGAGGTGGGATTCGAACCGAGGACCTCTCGGCTTGCAGCCTGCACCTCTACCTACTGAGCCACTGCGCTCCTTGCAGAGTAAATATAAATAATTACAAGAGTCTGAAGTACTTATTTATTTATTTATTTATTTATTTATTTATTTATTTATTTATTTATTTATGTTTAAGGTCACATATTTATGCACAATGGCTAATCATGACCGTGACAGTTTTATGGGTGGAGGAAGCCGGAGTACCCGGAGAGAACCACCGAGCAACGACGAGCAGCTGCCAGCTCCCCAACATCGTAACTCCGCTCTGCAGCACAGGCAGGGTTAGATTGGTTGAAGACATACGTACCATCGACGTGAAGTACGCCTTAGTACACAGCGTCATCGTGCCCCCATGCGGGCAATGGAGATGAAGTGTCTTGCCCAAGGACACAATGCGGTTGCCGCAGGTGGGATTCGAACCGAGGACCTCTCGGCTTGCAGCCTGCACCTCTACCTACTGAGCCACCGTGCTCCCCAGCATATATACATACATATCCGTGGGAAGAATAAAACAAACATTGAGCTAAGGATTATGGCAGTTGTCTATCTGAGGACAAACACATGGGTAGTTGATACATATAGGGAGCCAACAATACCAAGAAGCAACTGCAAAGCCATACGATATAGACTGTCAAAGTGTAGCAAAATTGCATACAAATCTCTAGGTCCTTTAACTGGTAAAGTGCTGGATGCCTATATTTTGGTTTTATTCTGAAGTGTAGGCACTGCAAATTAAATGTTCGTATTCTGTTAATGCGTTTTATATTATCATTAAAGTGGAATTATTTAGTCTGTATGGACTTGCCTTGTTACAATTTATGTGAGAGTGCCCATAGGCACTCTCTCATATATTGTAACAAGGCAAGGACATGTGAACAAATTTTAACAATCAAAAATAATTTAGCACTCTACCAGTAAAGGGTTAAAGTACCGTTTATCACACATGGTAAGGTCATGTTGGACAAGTAAAGGAAGAGGTATCGAAATATACAATCAACTGTTGTGTATTCTTCATTTTTAGCACCGAGGTCACACTATATGAGGAAACACAGGCACAAGCCAGAAAATAAGCAGACAGTCATCTGCAAAATGAGGTCCCAGGAGGTAGCATCACTAAATTTACCCTCTGTGAACCTCAATCTGAATCAGGGTCTCAAAACTAAATAGAAAGAGGGACCCAGAGGATAAATTGGCCCACAATATGGCATCATCAAATTCACCCTCTGGGGACCTCATTCTGCAAATGTCAGACTGCTTATTTTCAGGCCTGCACAGGCATCCTGTTGAATCAACTGTACGGCGCATATAGAATATACCCATAGTAGCTTGGTGTACCCAATGTTCACCACGAATGGAGAAGGGGTGTTAACCATGAGCCTTTGGCGCACGGTTAACACCACGAGTGGTGAACATTTGGAACACCAAGCTACTTTGGGTATATTTTATTTATACCACGATCGTCAGATTAATAAGAGTTTAAATGTTAAATAAATCAATATTCTGCTTTTGTTTACATGAGCACTGGTGGGCAGTACTTTCGCTGGAAATTTTAGCGCCGAAACAAAATAGAAAATGAAACGCGAAAATTACGGGGCCTTTTTTTCATTTTAATAACATAACATACTATTTCGAGTTATGGATGCTTTATTAACATGAGACAACGTATGTTTGTTAATTTTTTGGTATCTTATGAGGTAAACTTATTTAAAAACGTAATAAATAATTCCCGGTTTCATTTCACTCTACACAAGGCGACGAGTGATAAATTTAGACAAGTTTCTATTCAAGGCGAGGCCACCAAAGGTCAACTTGGATGTAGTTCCACTGTAGATGTAAATTGTTGCTACTGAAATCTCATTGCTGGCGTGTTCACCACGGTGTGCGTGTAAAGCTAAAATTTATGTCATAGGCTTTTTATATACAATAGAATAGGTATCATGGTATAAAGTCATTTTAATACATACTAACCTCCTGATAAATATGCATGTGGCAAATTAGCTTCAAGAAACATTGCTTCTCCGGGCTGCAGTGTTACTATGTTGAGGAAGTATATAGAAAAACAACCAACATCTCCTGGAAATTCCCTGTTCAGCTTCAGCAACATTTCTCCAACGTATTCTTTTGTGTCTTTTTTGTCATCAGCTGTGAACACAAAAGCAGTGATTATAATTTGAACAGCGCTAAGATGCATGAAGGAAGAATAGAAGATCAAGAAAACGGAAGAGCTGGGAATGCTAGTGTTATGGAGGAAACATATGCCATATGCCCTCCACAACTCTTCAGTATGACAATATATTATTACCACTTTTGTAGGCATTCCTATCACATTATCAATTTTTTACTAGCCTTATTGACTATAAGTGCCCGGCAAGTCAATAACGCCCGACACGTCTGAATATAGACAATGACGTCACATCTCTCAGCCAATCAATAATACTTTTTACCAGATTTCCATTTGGATCGAAATTCAAATTTGGATTTTTAATTTATAAACACATTTGTTTCAAGTGTTTTCCTTTGTGTCACGGATAGATAATGTATCAAATATAGGAAGCGATACACACGAAGTAAGTAATGCCATCTTTGATGAATAAACTCTTTGCCAAAAGTTCACATTTCGAAGATACATTTCATCATCTAACTTTCCATATTTCGCCATAGACTGATCAGACGATAGTCATGTTACCTGGTTTGTTTGTTAACAAATCAGATGATAGTTTCGCTGTTTTTTTAGTTCGAAAACGTCAAACTTCATTTATTTATCTTATTTCCCGTGATTCTGACTTTGATCACTTTTACTGGGAGCACGGTGGCTTAGTGATAGACTGTTGGACTTCAATGCTAGAGGTCCAGAGTTCGATCCCCATCCGGGACGATCTGCGTTGTGTCCTTGGGCAAGGCACTTTATCCTGGTTGCCTACATGGGGGCGCAATAAAGCCGTGTACTAAGGCGTACAGCACATCGATGATGCACGTCTTCAACCACTGTAACTCTGCTTGAGCGGAGCTTGAACAGAGTTAGAATGTTGAGGAGCTGACAGTTGCTCATTGTTGCTCGGTGGTTCTCTCCGGGTCTCCGACTTCCTCCACTCGTAAAACTGTCATGGTCACGATTAGCCATTGTGCATAAGTATGTGAGCTTAAAAACCCCAATAAATAAATAAATATAAATAAATAAATAAATAATATGACCACTTTTACTGTGACAGAACTTGATAGTAGTATTATATCCTTGTGACAGCAATCAATACATATTCCAAATTGAATAACAAACCACATAATTTTATATTTACCAGAGTTGAACCCTTACCATGAGGGGCCCATTTCAGACTTTACCAGATTCTGTGGCCATGGAAGATGTGCCCCAACATGCAGAATAAAGATGTCTTCCAGAGAATCATCAGACTACCATGGTAGTGGGCTTCTAGTCAAGTCTTGGTCGACTATATACTTTTCTATCATGGGCTTCTAGTCAAGTCTTGGCCGACTATATACTTTTCTATCATTATCAAGAACTTGGTAACATTTTACCAAAAGGAACTGCCTTAACGGGTCCCAGCAATATTTACAAAAAATGGTGTTCAAATCCGATTATTTATAAAACAAGAGGCCCCACGTGGCCTTAATCGCTCACCTGACAAAGTGACTCTAAGAAGTATTTTAGGTCACCTTCACCATGTCATGCCTCATCAACATTAACTGGTTGAGTGATAGATTTTGTTTGAAGTTCAACATTTGTTACCTAAAATTAGTTTTATTTAAAATCATTGGTGTGTGGCCAATCTCCAATGATTTTTAATAAAGCAAATTTATCTCTGCAGACAAACTGGTTTAGCATGAAGCACAAACAAGGAATGTGAAGAGATAGCCTTGGACATCTCTCCCCAACTGTGGATATCTTCCATGTGCTACATGTATATATTTGCATGCAAGAAAACAAAAATTTTCACAAATTTTATTTTTTTTTATCATCATTGGAACAAGCTCAAACAGCTTATTCCAATAGGGGTATGGGAAGATCAGGTATATTTTTGAGACAGAAATGTGAATATAAAAATAATGGTGTTTTTTTGTGAATGATGCTGGAGAATTTTGCGTAAAGATATGGTAAATGGTTTGTTCTAGATACAGAATGATGCAAAAGTATTTAAATTTGATTAGGCAAGTTTTTCCTATAATGCATTTAAAAATTGAAGTAACTGTTTTTTTGCCGACGAACTTTTAGATGTGTGTGTCTGTGTTTGTGTGTGTGTGTGTGTTTGTGTGTGTGTGTGTGTGTGGGGGGGGGGGGGGGTAAGAGTGTTCTTGCAAACAAAATTCCTGAATAAATGGAAAATTTTATTTTTTGTGTGAAAGACATAGTGCGTGAATGTTGATTGGAACAAGCTTAGAGAGCTCATTTTAATGTGAAGTCATAAAGCTGTGTTTTACGTACGAAATTCTGGAATAACTAAAAAAAATTGCTTTTTTGACTCAAAAAGCATGGTGTGTGACCTCTCATTGGAATGAGCTCAAAAAGCTCATTCCAATGGGGTATTTACAAGCGATAAGTACATGTATGTTTAAGAGACAAAAATTAAAATTTGAATAGCGATTTTTGCGAAGAATGCTGACAAGTTTTGGCAGTTATGCTGGTAAAAAGGTAAGATATGCAAAGTGGTTGTTTTTTAGAGGCGACATTTAATTAAGGGGAATTAACCCTTGATTACTGAGGTAACTTCTAAAAGTACTGAAATTTCATGAAGCAATGTGAATAACAGACAACAGTTGCCTAAAAATTTCATGAATAACTGAAATTTTTATTCCTTTGTCTCGAAAACATGGCATATGACCTTTGTTGGAATGAGCTGAATGCGTGTGTTCCAATGAGGGGTCATAAAATTTGAACGAAGATTTGTGTGAATAATGCATTAGTACTGCTAGATTTGGGTAAACGGTTCACCCTGGATACCACCCCTTCTATAGTAGATCTTTTCTGCAAATTTTGTCTAAGATTCTATCAACTTTACAAATAAATACGTTCATGAATCACAATCAGATCCACCCTACAATGTTGCATACCAAATATCAAAAGATTCTGCCTGCTGGATCTGGAGAAGAAGATTTTTTAAGAAATATGCCTGAAATGCACTAAGTTAAAATTTGGGCTCCTATACGGAGCCCAAATATAAACCCAGGGGGCCGATTTGAACAAACTTGAATCAGATCCACCCCACAATGTTGCTTACCAAATATGAAAAGATTCTGAAGCTGGATCTGGAGAAGAAGATTTTTTAAGAAATTTGCCTGAAATGCACTAAGTTCGAATTCGAGCTTCTATAGTGAGCCCAAATATGAAACTAGGAAGCCGATTTGAACAAACTTGAATCAGATCCACCCCACAATGTTGCATACCAAATATCAAAAGATTCTGCCTGCTGGATCTGGAGAAGAAGATTTTTTAATAAATTTGCCCGAAATGCACTAAGTGCGAATTCGGGCTTCTATATTAAGCCCAAATATGAATCCAGGGGGCCGATTTGAACAAACTTGAATCAGATCCACCCCGCAATGTTGCATACCAAATATCAAAAGATTCTGCCTGCTGGATCTGGAGAAGAAGATTTTTGAAGAAATTTGCCTGAAATGCACTAAGTGCAAATTCGGGCTTCTATATTAAGCCCAAATATGAATCCAGGGGGCCGATTTGAACAAACTTGAATCAGATCCACCCCGCAATGTTGCATACCAAATATCAAAAGATTCTGCCTGCTGGATCTGGAGAAGAAGATTTTTGAAGAAATTTGCCCGAAATGCACTAAGTTTGAATTCGAGCTTCTATAGTGAGCCCAAATATGAATCCAGGGGGTCGATTTGAACAAACTTGAATCAGATCCACCCCGCAATGTTGCATACCAAATATCAAAAGATTCTGCCTGCTGGATCTGGAGAAGATGATTTTTTAAGAAATTTGCCTGAAATGCACTAAGTTCGAATTCGAGCGTCTATAGTAAGCTCAAATATGAATCTAGGGAGCCGATTTAAACAAATTTGCATCAGATCCATCCCACAATGTTGCATACCAAATATCAAAAGATTCTGCCTGCTGGATCTGGAGAAGAAATTTTTTTAAGAATTTGCCTGAAATGCACACTAAGTTCGAATTTGAGCTTCTATAGTGAGCCCAAATATGAATCTAGGAAGCCGATTTGAACAAACTTGAATCAGATCCACCCCACAATGTTGCATACCAAATATCAAAAGATTCTGCCTGCTGGATCTGGAGAAGAAGATTTTTTAATAAATTTGCTTGAAATGCACCAAGTTCAAATTTGGGCTCCTATACTGAGCCCAAATATAAACCCAGGGGGCCGATTTGAACAAACTTGAATCAGATCCACCCCACAATGTTGCTTACCAAATATGAAAAGATTCTGCCTGCTGGATCTGGAGAAGAAGATTTTTTAAGAAATTTGCATGAAATGCACTAAGTTCAAATTCGAGCTTCTATAGTGAGCCCAAATATGAATCTAGGAAGCCGATTTGAACAAACTTGAATCAGATCCACCCCACAATGTTGCATACCAAATATCAAAAGATTCTGCCTTCTGGATCTGGAGAAGAAGATTTTTTAAGAAATTTGCCTAAATGCACTAAGTTCGAAATTGGGCTCCTATACTGAGCCCAAATATGAACCCAGGGGGCCGATTTGAACAAACTTGAATCAGATCCACCCTACAATGTTGCATACCAAATATCAAAAGATTCTGCCTGCTGGATCTGGAGAAGAAGATTTTTGAAGAAATTTGCCTGAAATGCACTAAGTGCAAATTCGGGCTTCTATATTAAGCCCAAATATGAATCCAGGGGGCCGATTTGAACAAACTTGAATCAGATCCACCCCGCAATGTTGCATACCAAATATCAAAAGATTCTGCCTGCTGGATCTGGAGAAGAAGATTTCTGAAGAAATTTGCCCGAAATGCACTAAGTTTGAATTCGAGCTTCTATAGTGAGCCCAAATATGAATCCAGGGGGTCGATTTGAACAAACTTGAATCAGATCCACCCCGCAATGTTGCATACCAAATATCAAAAGATTCTGCCTGCTGGATCTGGAGAAGAAGATTTTTGAAGAAATTTGCCTGAAATGCACTAAGTGCAAATTCGGGCTTCTATATTAAGCCCAAATATGAATCCAGGGGGCCGATTTGAACAAACTTGAATCAGATCCACCCCGCAATGTTGCATACCAAATATCAAAAGATTCTGCCTGCTGGATCTGGAGAAGAAGATTTTTGAAGAAATTTGCCCGAAATGCACTAAGTTTGAATTCGAGCTTCTATAGTGAGCCCAAATATGAATCCAGGGGGTCGATTTGAACAAACTTGAATCAGATCCACCCCGCAATGTTGCATACCAAATATCAAAAGATTCTGCCTGCTGGATCTGGAGAAGATGATTTTTTAAGAAATTTGCCTGAAATGCACTAAGTTCGAATTCGAGCTTCTATAGTAAGCTCAAATATGAATCTAGGGAGCCGATTTAAACAAATTTGCATCAGATCCATCCCACAATGTTGCATACCAAATATCAAAAGATTCTGCCTGCTGGATCTGGAGAAGAAAATTTTTTAAGAAATTTGCCTGAAATGCACTAAGTTCGAATTTGAGCTTCTATAGTGAGCCCAAATATGAATCTAGGAAGCCGATTTGAACAAACTTGAATCAGATCCACCCCACAATGTTGCATACCAAATATCAAAAGATTCTGCCTGCTGGATCTGGAGAAGATGATTTTTTAATAAATTTGCTTGAAATCCACTAAGTTCAAATTTGGGCTCCTATACTGAGCCCAAATATAAACCCAGGGGGCCGATTTGAACAAACTTGAATCAGATCCACCCCACAATGTTGCATACCAAATATCAAAAGATTCTGCCTGCTGGATCTGGAGAAGAAGATTTTTGAAGAAATTTGCCTGAAATGCACTAAGTTCGAATTCGAGCTTCTATAGTAAGCTCAAATATGAATCTAGGGAGCCGATTTAAACAAATTTGCATCAGATCCATCCCACAATGTTGCATACCAAATATCAAAAGATTCTGCCTGCTGGATCTGGAGAAGAAAATTTTTTAAGAAATTTGCCTGAAATGCACTAAGTTCGAATTTGAGCTTCTATAGTGAGCCCAAATATGAATCTAGGAAGCCGATTTGAACAAACTTGAATCAGATCCACCCCACAATGTTGCATACCAAATATCAAAAGATTCTGCCTGCTGGATCTGGAGAAGAAGATTTTTTAATAAATTTGCTTGAAATCCACTAAGTTCAAATTTGGGCTCCTATACTGAGCCCAAATATAAACCCAGGGGGCCGATTTGAACAAACTTGAATCAGATCCACCCCACAATGTTGCTTACCAAATATGAAAAGATTCTGCCTGCTGGATCTGGAGAAGAAGATTTTTTAAGAAATTTGCATGAAATGCACTAAGTTCAAATTCGAGCTTCTATAGTGAGCCCAAATATGAATCTAGGAAGCCGATTTGAACAAACTTGAATCAGATCCACCCCACAATGTTGCATACCAAATATCAAAAGATTCTGCCTTCTGGATCTGGAGAAGAAGATTTTTTAAGAAATTTGCCTAAATGCACTAAGTTCGAAATTGGGCTCCTATACTGAGCCCAAATATGAACCCAGGGGGCCGATTTGAACAAACTTGAATCAGATCCACCCTACAATGTTGCATACCAAATATCAAAAGATTCTGCCTGCTGGATCTGGAGAAAAAGATTTTTTAAGAAATTTGCCTGAAATGCACTAAGTTCGAAATCGGGCTCCTATACTGAGCCCAAATATTAACCCAGGGGGCCGATTTGAACAATCTTGAATCAGATCCACCCCACAATGTTGCTTACCAAATATGAAAAGATTCTGAAGCTGGATCTGGAGAAGAAGATTTTTTAAGAAATTTGCCTGAAATGCACTAAGTTCGAATGCGGGCTTCTATAGTAAGCCCAAATATGTATCCAGGGGGCCGATTTGAACAAACTTGAATCAGATCTACCCCGCAACATTGCATACCAAATATCAAAAGATTCTGCCTGCTGGATCTGGAGAAGAAGATTTTTGAAGAAATTTGCCTGAAATGCACTAAATTCGAATTCGAGCTCCTATAGTGAGCCCAAATATGAATCTAGGGAGCCGATTTGAACAAACTTGAATCAGATCCACCCCACAATGTTGCATACCAAATATCAAAAGATTCTGCCTGCTGGATCTGGAGAAGAAGATTTTCAAAGAAATTTGCCTGAAATGCAGTAAGTTCAAATTTGGGCTCCTATACTGAGCCCAAATATAAACCCAGGGGACCGATTTGAACAAACTTGAATCAGATCCACCCCACAATGTTGCATACCAAATATCAAAAGATTCTGCCTGCTGGATCTGGAGAAGAAGATTTTTTAAGAAATTTGCCTGAAATGCACTAAGTTCGAAATCGGGCTCCTATACTGAGCCCAAATATGAACCCAGGGGGCCGATTTGAACAAACTTGAATCAGATCCACCCTACAATGTTGCGTACCAAATATCAAAAGATTCTGCCTGCTGGATCTGGAGAAGAAGATTTTTTAATGTTTTTCCCATTGCCTACAGTGTTAAAAAGTGCTGACTCAGCACTTTTTCAAAGTCCCGAAACTGTACCCTATGATAAAACCGATGGCAATTTTTTTTTACCAATCCTTTCTGTTGGTCCTAAGGAAGCTGCACACCAAATAAAAATTCTCAGTGCCGTGCAGTTTTGGAGATATGGGCGTTTTAAATTTTTTCTATTTTTAGCTCCTGCGGTTCCCACGGGGCTGCGGGAAAATTTTTTTTTGCATAAATCAAGTACTCATGACCCAATAAGCCCTCACATAAAATTTGGTTCAAATCAGCCTCTCGGTTTGGAAAATAGAAATTTTGGGCGGGGCAAAAAATTTTGCCCCTCTCATAACAACGCCAAGTATAGCCCCACAAACTTCTCTTGAACAAATCTGAGTCTACACCTCAGAAGGAAGCTGCACACCAAATATCAAGTCTCTGCTACTGCTGGTTCATGAGAAGAAGATTTACAAAGATTTTGGTGCCCCTTGGGGGCGTGGCACCACCCAGGAGGAGGGGCAACTTCATTTGAACAAATCTGAATTGGCATTAGGTAATAAACATTTAGCCAACATTTGAATAAAATTGGGCTAGTGGTTTAGGAGGAGAAGTCAATAATGTAAAGTTAACGCCGGACGGACGACGACGGACGCCGGACGCCGGACAGAAAGTGATTAGTAAAGCTCCCCTTGAGCTTCGCTCAGGTGAGCTAAAAAGTTGCATCAAAAACATAGATTATCACCATTCTCTAAAACGAGTTCATTTAGCACATAACATTGAGTGATCATAAGTTATGTTTTTGAGGCAAAAGCTATTTATAAAAGACTTTTGTTTGCAAGTGACCCTACTTGCATAAGTTAAAGAGTTAAGCATTTGAAAAATGTAGTACTGGCTAGTAAGAGTTTCCAGTATAGTAAGTACTTGACAATGTAGAATTTATCACATAATCACTATCAAATACAGAAAAACCTGTCTTGAGAGACCACATCTGCCATGCACCGATTGGTTTTACTCTATAATGGACCTGCTATGGGAGACCACACCTGTCTTGAGAGAGCACCTGTCTTGAGAGACCACTGTGACCGAATCAAATGGTTTCGCACGCCAAAGGCGCGCAGGGACGTTTTAGAGAGCAAGCCCCTTTCGACCCTGATTAGCTGTAGAATTTTGAAGTGTCAGACTGTGGTAAAGGAGGAGAAGTTGTGGGTTGTTAGCGGCGCTTGTGTCTTTTCTGCTTCTTTTTCAGAGGTGGAGGTTTGGAAGGAGAGACAGTGGTAGTTGGTGTTGTTGGTGGGCTGCCTGATGGTGGTTGGTGAGTTTTGTAGGGTCTGGTCCAAGCCGAGTCTGGAGTGGTTGTGGATGATTGCGGAGTCTTTTGTTGTTGTTGGTTTCTGGCATGTATTAGTTTTTTGGCTTCTTCGACTTGTTGGAGGAATAGTTGGTACTTCCTGTCCATCTCTTGCCTGTGAAGGTCCCCTTGTATTTTGTTCTCCCGTAAGATGTTCTCCAGCCTGTTGTCCGCATCCTGGCATTCTGGTTTAGAAGGAAGAGGCGAATGGGGATCAGGAAGAGGCGAGAGGGCAGCTTCCATTTCCACCTCAGTCTCCACAGACTCTTCCACATCCGACAATACCGGCTTGGAAGCTGGCATTTGGATGGGGCTGTCAGTGGGAGTGGGAAGGGAAGTGGTGGCTGCCTCTGGCTCTTTCTTTTCCTCACCGTTCTCTTTCTTCATCTCCAAGAATGCCTCCAAGCGTCGGGAATCCCTCCGCTTGGTGGACAGGCTCTTCTTTTTTCTCTTTCTCTTTCCAGGGCCTCCTGACCTACTCGGGTGAGGACCAGTGTGAGAGGGGATCCTCTCATCAAAAGTACTACCTCTCCCCGGGTAGGGTGGTAATTCTTTCTCTTCAACCTTGAATTCAAGGTTCAGATGAACGCTCTTGCCTATCTCCTGGATGGTCCAGGTGATAGGGCAAGAGATGCCCAGAGCTGCTATCGTTCTCTTCAATCGCGCTGGTAGTGCCAGTGTTTCCATAATTAAGATAATAATTAGGATGCTCACTCTCTGAGTTCAGAGGTGCGAAAAAATGAAATGTTTTGAAAAGAAATGTGTGACCTGGTACCAACTTGTATTTTTATGCTATAATGACCTGTCTTGAGAGACCGCCCCTTTAAAGACTGAAACCATGACAAAAACTTTTTAAATGTTCTGGAATTGGAAAATCTATTGTGGTTATACTAACATAAGTAAAAGCATTAAAAGCTCTTAATTGGGTTTCAATTGCTATTCAGTTACATAACTCATTAAAGATTGAGATGTTTTTATAAGACCCCTGTGAAGAGATTGAGATTATTACTGAATAAACAATTTCATACATACCTGAAATGTGACAGATAGGATTATGAAAATAAATTTGTGTTGAAAATCTTCAACGAAGATTTTCAACACTAATTTATTTTTATAATTTTTATAACAGTCCATTTCAATTTGTTACAAAAACTTCATAAAAAAGAACAACTACAAAGTAATTACAAAAATCCATTCTTCTCCATTTCTGAATTTTGTGGTTGGTTATTCATTGACTTGAGAAAACCTGAAACCTGTTATGAGAGACCACCTGTCTTGAGAGACCACTTTTGTGTGGCCCCCCAAGGGTGGTCTCTCAAGACAGGTTCTACTGTAGTTCATTGTGGAAAACATCATTCACAACACGTCCAATATGTGTATGATGTCAGTAGTCAACACCGATGCAAGTGACCTGCTTTTGGAAGTAGAATTTAATTAATCTTATTATTCACTAACTTTCTACGCAATTTATTAACCCTTTACCTAACCTGAAAAGCAGACGACACCTGCAAACAAAATTCTTGAATAACTCATTTTTTTCATTTTTTGTCTCAAAAACATAGGTTATGACACCTCATTGGAACGAATGAAAAAATAATGAAAATTAATTGGCGATTTTTGTGAAAAGCTCTGGCCGGTTTTGGCCGTTACGTTGGGTAAAGGGTTAAAGCACAAAAATTGTTCAGGAGGGTCTACTGGTACTAATTATACCCAATTAGTTCTCAGAGTATATGTTATAGTGAAGATTTGCCTGACCAGTTTCGTACGAGATTGTACTCATCAGAGGCTGTGTGCTGCGCAAGCTGAGGTGGTGCCTTATACACCTTGGCAAGAGCTCTGGTGCCAAAGATAGGCTGCCAGCGAGAACTGAAATCACAAAGATGCGCATACAAGACGTTCTAGTGAAAGCCAGCGGTGACATACTCCAGATTACAGTGGAAGATCTCCAAGGGGATATTAGCAATGCAAAGAAACGGCTCGCCACTGCCAAAGAACACATTGCAGATATCCGCCACAAACTGGAGACCCTTTTCAATACACTTCAATGACGAAAGCCATTCTTTAAAAGACTTTACTTACAGAATTAAACAAATCCTCCAATCGGATCCAGATAATGTCGCCTCAACGCAACATTGACAAAAATGCGAAATAGAGTGGATCTACACTCTACTTACGTTCACACCAATCGGCATGAACAAGAAGGATTTCTGATGAAAATATTTTTATTAACTTTCTACGCAATACAAATAGCAGCCAACATTTGCAGAAAACATTTCTTGAATAACTGAATATTTTCATTTTTTGACTCGAAAACAAAGCTTATGACCCTGTACTGGAATGTGCTTGACAAGCTCCTCATTCCAGTGAGGGGGTCATAAGGTATGACTTTGGGGCAAAAATTAAAATGAAAATGTCAGTGACACTGTAGCTCAACTTGACAAACTTGAACTTGGTAAGTTTTAAATGAAATGGCAAAATTGAAGATCATTGGTACCAATGTTATTTGATGAAATTTCAACATAACAGCATTGTGTGTGCACAATGTCAGAGTAATCCATGCAATTTTAAAAGTAAGCTGTAAGACTAGATAAAGGAAAAATGTTGATACACAAATGCAGTATGTTCAGAGGTTATTGTAAATGGCAACTTTTTTCACAGAGATGAATGCTAATCAATAGCTCTTATCTAAAGGTCTTGCCTAATGAGCACACCAAGTTCAAAAACAATCATATGATAAATGTGGCCTTAGGCTATGTCAAAGAATGTTGATGCACAAATGCAAAAAATTCAAAGATTGTTGCTAACAGCAACAGTTTTTGATGGAAATGAGAAGAAAATCAATAGCTCCTATCTTTGTCACCCTGCATAAGCATACAAAGTTTCATAACAACCTGATAATGAACGTGCCCTCTGAGGCATGCCAAAGGAAGATGTTAATGCATAAATGCACAAAATAGAAGGTCATTGCTTGCGGCAATGGGTTTTTTTAATTTTTTTTTTTTTTATGGAAATTCATAAATATACCCTGCAGAGAGTGCAAAAGGGATAAGTTGATGCACAAATGCAGTAAGTTCAAAGACTTGTGATAACGACAATAATTTTTTATGGAAATGAAAAAAAGCAATAGCTCACATATAGAGGTCACCCCAAACACACATACCAAGTTTCAAAGTGATCCGATCATAAATGTGTCCTGAAGGGTGTGTTAAAGGGAAATATTGAGGTCTGACTAAAATAAGTTCAAAGGTCAGTGGCAACATTTTTTGACAGAAATGGAAGAAAATCGACAGCTCCCATATAGATGTCACCCCACACAAGCACACCAAGTTTTCAAGCGATCCAATCATAAATGTGCCCTGCAGGGTGTGTCAAAGGGAAATATTGATGCTTAACTGCACTAAGTTTTTACTAAGTTCATTGAAGGTCATTGCCAGAGGCAATATTTTTTGACGGAAATCGAAGAAAATCGATAGCTCCCATCTAGAGGTAACCCCAAACAAGCATACAAAGTTTCAAACCGATCTAATCATAAATGTGCCCTGTAGGGCATGCCAAAGGAATATATTGATGCCTGTCTAAACTAAGTTCAAAGATTGTTGCCAGCGGCAACATTTTTTGACGGACTGAAATGGAAGAAAATCGACAGCTCCCATCTAGAGGTCACCCCAAACAAGCATGCCAGGTTTCAAAGCCATCCGATCATAAGTGTGCCCTGTAAGGTGTGCCAAAGGGAAATATTGAGGTCTGACTAAACTAAGTTCTAAGAACGTTGGCCACGGCAACATTTTTTGACGGAAATGGAATAAAATTGATGGCACCCATCTAGAGGTCTCCCCAAACAAGCCTGCCAGGTTTCAAAGCAATCCAATCATAAATGTGCCCTGTAGGGTGTGCCAAAGGGAAATATTGAGGTCTGACTAAACTAAGTTCTAAGAACGTTGGCCGCGGCAACATTTTTTGACAGAAATTGAAGAAAATCGAGAGCTCCCATCTAGAGGTCATCGCAAACAAGCATGCCAGGTTTCAAAGCAATCCATTCATAAATGTGCCCTGTAGGATGTGCCAAAGGGAAATATTGAGGTCTGACTAAACTATGTTCTAAGAACGTTGGCCATGGCAACATTTATTGACGGAAATGGAAGAAAATCGATAGCTACCATCTAGAGGTCACCCCAAACAAGCATACCAAGTTTCAAAGCAATCTGATCATAAATGTGACCTGTGAGGTGTGCCAAAGGAAATTGTGGACGTACGTACTAACGCATACGTACGTCAACGGACGAGAAGTGATGGCAATAGCTCAGCTTGACTTTGTCAAGTTGAGCTAAAAAAAATAATACAATTTGGATGGTGATTTTTGTGAACAGCACTGACAAGCTGTAGTCATTACGTCAGCTAAAAAATTAAATTACACATTATGTGACAAAAGGAATCTCAAATTCATCATGATTTGACATGAAATTTCGGCACATTGATCACTAAAATTAATCTGAGCCTCAGTAAACAATTTTAGTGAACTCGGTACAGAAATGTTATATGAAATCGTGACTCATTGGATATCCTCTATATAATATACAAACCTAACAACTGTACTTTATTCACAAGTTGTCCCAACTGTTCTGTCACTACTTTTTTATCCCTGGTCATCATACCACTAAAACAAGTTTTCAATGCTTCTCTTTTCATTTCTTCATCTGTTGTTTTACTTGCATCTATTAATTTCTTAGCATTATCACTGCCAACAACATTTTGAAACTCAATGATATCTGTAAATATAGTTGAAAGTATTTTATCCAAGAGTTAGTAATGAAATGATTAATCGATAAATCTAAATGGCAACAAGCTTTTTCAAGCTATGATTTCTGCAACCGGTTAACCACTCACTAATGACAGAATTGTGAAAATCTTTTGTATTACTGAATTCAGACAATGGGAAATATGAGAAATGCGATGAAAATATTGCATAACAGGCCTGATCAATCTTTCCATTCTGAAACGAGCTGTCACTTTTGCGTGCCATCACACCTGCAATTTTTACTTTTTGCGAACAGACAACATATGCCCCAGTTCCACTTAGACAGTGGAGGCCAAGTGGATAAGTGCCAGGCATCTCGGGATCGACCCTCGGTTGGGGAAAGTTCTTGAGGTGTCTGAACACTCTCTGTCAGCATCAATTGTGGGGTTGATGCTGTCACGGTGTACCATCCTATCGGGTGGGTACGTAAAATGACTGACCTCTGCACAGAAAGAGACACACATCGAGGCTAAAGATGCCTTCGCAGCATTCGAGAAAGATGAGGCCATGAAGTTGCCACTATGAGTGTCATTCCACACACTGTGCCATGGGGCTAAGGAGAGGCATTAATATAAGTTACATAATTTGTTTGACATTCCTTGTAAAACAAATAAGCTTAAAACAAAACCTTGAGAGTGATAAATCATTAAATCATTAACTAACGAAAATGGTGCATCCATCATGTGATATACAAATTGTGCAGTTGAAAAAAGTTAAAAAAATTCATCAAAACCATATCACGTGACCCTCTCATAGGAACAAACTTGTCGAGTTCATTCCAATGAGGGGTCACATGGTTTTGTTGAAATTTTTTTAAGAATGGTGGAAAGAAAATAAAACAAGACATTTTGATACCATGTGTTTTGTAAAAGGTTATAATCTGTTGATGGGAAAATAGGCCAAATAATACAATGCAGACAGGAAAATGTGAACAATATTCAAGATTCGAATATAGTTTTTATTATACGCTAAATGATAGATTATCGAAGAAATTGCAGAAAGATAGAAATCGTATCCCCCACTGTGAAGATTTAGAAATTTTCATTTTCACGGCATCAATCAAAATGGCAGCTTTCAAAGCATCACTTCAAGGTGAATACGAGTCAAATTATCACTGGAAATGATCAATTTGTTCTAAAAACGTATAATGAAAAGTAAATCTTGTGTTTTCGAGTGGATTCCGATCATTTCCAGCAATAATTCAACACATATTCACCTTGAATTGATGCATGAAACCCGCTAGTCCAAACATGGCCTGGAATTCCGTAACATACGTTTTTGGTTTGGTACGTCCTTTCAAAGGACGTACCAAACCAAAAACTTATATTACAGACTTTCAGGCCATGTTTGGACTGGAAACCCGCCAGCTAAATCAGATTGCAAGGTGCTATTTGTTCCGAGTATCGCATATAATAAAAAGAAAATCTAGTGTTTTTTAGTGGATACGGAAAATTATCTCACTTGTGACTGTGACAAATGGTTATTTTCTCCCACACAAGCATTCGCGAAAAATAAACATTTGTCTCGGTCACTCATGAGATAATTTTTGGTATCCACTCAAAAACACTAGATATCCTCTATATCTTACTCGTGATTATGTTGTCACAATTCAACATACTAGCATATCCATAATCTCTGTTCCCAAGTAATGGGAATTAATTCATAATCGAATGGTTATAACTAAAACATGAATCACTTACAGCATTAACCCTTTACCCAACGTAACAGCCAAAACTGGCCAGTGCTGTTCTAAAAAATCGACAATTAATTTTCATTATTTTTTCATTTTTTGTTTCAAAAACATAGGTTATGACCCCTTGTTGGAATGAGCTCATCGAGCTCGTTCCAACTAGGGGTCATAACCTATGTTTTTGAGACAAAAAATGAAAAAAAATTAGTTATTCAAGAATTTGTTTTGCAAACGTCGTCTACTTTTCATGTTCAGTAAAGGGTTAACTAAACATTTCAGCGACACCTGGAATTTCTAATGAAAAAGTTTAACATTCTCTTCTATCTGGAAACTGTACTCACCTTCGCTGGATACAGAAACAATATGAACAAGGATAGACATTTTCTTGGAAGGTCATGGTCACAAGCTTCCTGTTTGGTAAGTAACCAATGCAACCAGTATGGTACATTTAACTCCAGCGAGGAGTATGAAGTTCAACAGGGTGCAGAGGATATCATGTGACAAATAAAACAGGTGTACATACATTCTATGGTACACCTCACTGATTTCCCTTTCACCCATCACCTCAACTATTTTAGTCAGGAATAATAAACTTTCAGACTCACACACAAAATGAGGACAACATTGTTTCATTAGAATATTCTGAAAACTTGAAATAAAACATGTGTAAATACCTTCAATGTCCGATTTTACTGTCGAAAAGAGGGATTTTGTTGTGGTGTTTCTACACCACAGATCCGTTGTGGTTTTGAGAAACCTGCAACCTATCTCGTGATACGAATCGTCTCTTCAGTGAAACTTATTAAAGCACTTGTACAAGTTTGAATATAGTGCCCCCGATTCTCGAAGACAAACAACACACCACTATATCGAATAAAACACTTATAAAGTCAACTCATGTCCCACAATAATCATGCAACATTTCCCAATGTAAATGAATTGAAGTCTCCCAAATGTTTGAGTTCAATCGAAGGGAAATAACTCCAAATCGTTCTTGTTCAATAATAAAGATATGTTTCTTTCAATTCCCTCGAAATAATCCTTTTATCAAGGTTTTCATCACTGGAATACCATTTGGGGATTATAGTGGTCAAGGTATAAACGCCATTTACCAACCAGCCTTGTTGGTCCAGATCTCTTAGTCTCGTGTTAAATCGTGTTAAATCGGTCGCTTTGTGTGCTAGAGGTCGACGGTTCGAACCCTGGCTCCCGCACTTAACTCTCCTCCTGCTATATTTGGGAGCTCATCTGCAGTAGGTGGCACTACGGGCGTTTTAACCGTTCAGAGGGAGGAACCTGGAAGAGACTGACATATGGTGAATTTCAAAAGAAGGGGACAGTAGTGTAGTGGTCGAGGTATAAAGGCCATTTACCAACCAGCCTGGTTGGTCCGGATCTCTTAGTCTTGTGGTAAATCGGTTGCTTTGTGTACTAGAGGTCGACAGTTCAAACCTCCGGCTCCCGCACTTGTCTCTCCTCTTGTTACAGGGATTATATAACAAAACAAAACTCAACACACTGAAGGGGCAGGGCAATAGATTCATCACACGCCGTTTCAGCAGGGGTGTATGGGACTATACAACAACCCTTCTGAGATTTATATTTTCTTCGGCTTTCAGCCTCAGGAAATACGGATCTCAGGAGGATAGTACATGGTTCTGAAACACCGTGTAACTAATAATATGGGCACAGTGGCTGGCAAACACTGATTCATCATAATATGACCTATACGATAGAAAAGCTCCATTATTTTAATAATAATAAGAAGAAAGGGCAATGCAAAGCCTGGGCCAATGCCCCCGACCCGCAAAAATATTTTTCTAAGTCAAAAGAGTGAAAAAGGCCCTCGTTGAGCTCGTTCCAATAAGGGTTCATAACCTATGTTTTTGAGACAAAAAATGAAATAAATTAGTTATTCAGTAAGTTTTTTTGCAAGTTTCATAAAGATATAAATGGCCTCTAGCCTGAGCCGGATAGAAGTTGTGTACAAAAAACTGATTGGACCTAATTTCGGTACAAAATGGTCACTGGCAGCCATCTTGAATTTTGGACCGCACCCAGAAACACTTGTTCTCATCCCAAGGTGATAACAAAGGTACCCAAGAAGTTTTGTGAAGATCGGTTCATAAATACAGCCTCTAGCCCAAGCCATATTGACACGTGCACTTACTGTGTATAAGTAGCACTGAATAAATCAAAGTTAGTCTAATTTGCATAATTTCTGCTCAAGAAAAAACCTGTATTATATATGATGTATTCCATGTTACTAAACATTCATACAAAAATTTATTCAAATCAGAACTTTCATACAGAAGTTCTGTACAAAAAACTGATTGCACTAACTAAAGTACAAAATGGCTGCTGGTGGCCATTTTGAATTTCGGACGCACCCAAAACCACTCGTTCTCGTCCCACAGTGATAATAAAGGTACCCCTAAAGTTTCATAAAGATCGGATCATAAATACAGTCTCTAGCCTGAGCTGTAGTGGCATTTGCAGTTACAGTGCTGAAAGTAACATTAAATAGATCAAAGTTAGTCTAATTGGCATAATTTATGTACGAGAAAAAAACCCATATTATATGTGATGTACCCCATGGTACTAAACATGCACACAAAAAATTATTCAAATCAGCGCTTTCATATGGAAGTTCTGTGCAAAAATCTGATTGCACCTAATTTTGTACAAAATGGCTGTTTTGTACAAAATGGCTGCCAGCGGCCATCTTGAATTTCAGACCGGACCCCAAAACCATTGTTCTCGTCCCACAGTGATAACAAAGGTACCCAAGACGTTTCGTAAAGATCGATTCATAAATACGGCCTCTAGCCGAGCCGTATTGGTATTTGCACTTACAGTGCTGAAAGTACACTAAATAAATCAAAGTTAGTCTAATTTGCATAATTTACGCACAAGAAAAAAACCTGTATTATATGTGATGTATCCCATGGTACTAAACATTCAAATCATAGCTTTCATATGGAAGTTCTGCGCAAAAAATCTGATTGCACCTAATTTTGTACAAAATGGCTGCCAGCGACCATCTTGAATTTCGGACCGGACCCCAAAACACTCGTTCTCGTCTCACAGTGATAACAAAGGTAACCAAGAAGTTTTGTAAAGATCGGTTCATAAATACGGCCTCTAGCCCGAGCCGTGTGTACGGCGCAACAGACGGACAGACAGACAGACAGACAGACAATGGGCCATGACAATACCTCAAATATGGCTTTGCCAAAGTTGAGCTAAAAAGAAGTAGATACTGAGAAATAATCTCAGGAGTTGACAATATTTTTGAGGCAGAAAAAAAGAAACAGAAATTAATTTGTTTTGTTTTTTGTTTCAATGAGGGGTCATAAGCTATGTTTTTAAGACAAAAATGACAAAAATAATGAAAATTGAATGGCGATTTTTGTGAATAGCACTGGGCAGTTTTGGCTGTTATGTTGGGTAAAGGGTTAACCCCCTGCATACTGATGTCAAAATTATGAAATTTCAGGCGGCAAATTTTTCCCACAATGCAACTCAAATTTTAAGCAATTAAATCTTGGTTTACAGAGCTTAATGAGCTCTGTTAGACAATTCATAGTTGCATAATGGGAAAAATTTGCAGCTTGAAATTTTGAAATATTTGACAATGGCATGTAGAGGGCTAAGGATATTTGAGGGAGCGTGGTGGCTCAGTGGTAGACTGTTGGACTTCTATGCCACAGGTTGCAAGTTTGATCCCCATCTGGGTCGAGCTGCATTGTGTCCTTGGGAGGCACAATGACGCCGTGTACTAAGGCGTACTGCACGTCGATGGTGCACGTCTTCAACCGCTGTAACCCTGCTTGAGCAGAGCTTGAACAGGGTTACTTTACCAGTGACTCTACCAGTTAACCCATTACTCAACTGGACTTCTATGCTAGAGGTCCCGAGTTTGATCCCCATCCGGGACAACCTGCGTTGTATCCTTGGGCAAGGCACTTTATCCCGGTTGCCTACATGGGGGCTCGATGACGCTGTGTACTAAGGCGTACAGCAAGTCTTCAACTTTAGGTACCTGCAGTTCAGAATAAAGCCCGAATATGGGCTTCCAGCACTCTACCAGTTAACCAGCCTTTCTTGTGTCTGATAGATTTTTAGACTTTTGCCTTGTGAGGCTATATATATTTCAATTCCACGCAATATATGAATGCTTGTTAATGATAAAAAGGTGCGTGGTGGCTCAGTGGTAGACTGTTGGACTTCTATGCTACAGGTCCCGAGTCGATCCATGTCTAGGACGACCTATGTCGTGTCCTTGGGCAAGGCACTTTATCCTGGTTGCCTACATGGGGGCATGATGATGCCGTGTACTAAGGCGTACTGCACGTCGATGGTGCACATGTCTTCAATCTCTGTAACCCTGCTTGAGTGGAGCTTGAACAGAGTTAGAATGTTGAGCTGACAGTTGCTCATCAATGCTCGGTGGTTCTCTCTGGGTACTCTGGCTTCCTCCACCCATAAAACTGTCACGGTCACGATTAGCCATTGTGCATAAGTATGTGACCTTAAACACCAATAAATAAATAAATATAAATAAAGATATTTGAGAATACTTTAATCATTAAAAATTACTGAAATCAAACTTCATACATGTTATTTACTTAAAGGGAATAGTATTTATCCAATACTTTAATCATTAAAAATTACTGAAATCAAACTTCATACATGTTATTTACTTAAAGGGAATAGTATTTATCCATAAACTCTTTGGAAAAAATCATTAGTGTCAAAACATAGCTCCTTCTTACCACTGGAGTCTTTAATTTCTAAGTTCTTTTTTAAGTTAAAATAACATGCAGTTTATCTTGACATTTTTTAATCACAATGGCAGACACATGGAGAATCACAGGAAAAATTATAAATCTGAAAGTCTGAGATTATTCATTGATATACAACTTGTCGGAACTGGCACTGGCTCGAAATGTCCCAAAAATGTAAAAGCTGAGAAATTAAAATTTTTTAGTAAATTTTGTTTCTTAACATACCTACCACAATTGTTTACAATTGGATGTAACGTAAGTGCAAGCCCTACTTCGGAACTAACTCAAGCTTTTAAGAAACTTTTCCAAACAAGCTGGAAAAGTAATAGAGTGCAAATGCACGAAAAAGATCGAAAAAGGGTCGAGTGAGACCAGCGCTCGAAATTACAGGTACTCTCTCTGCACACCTCTTGCGTTTACCGAGCGCATGCGCAACAACCGTGACGTCAATCAATTCCGTATATCCACCAACGAGAAGTTTGTGATTTAGCAGGGAGGCATCAATATCAAAGATATCCCCAAGTAGGGTGGGCCTCCGGTAAACAACTGTGGTAGGTATTTTAAGAAACAAAATTTACTAAAAAATTTTAATTTCTTTTCAACCTACTCACAATTGTTTACAATTGGCTGAATAAACAATAGGAGGAGATGAATCACATAACCAATACCAACAAGACCAGCAGAAAGAAAAGCAAGAAGGGCAGAGAACAATAGCAAAACCTGTAATGAAGACAGAAAGAAGGCACCTGAAAAGAACAAGGCTGAGCAAAAGCACAAACCCGATAAAACAAATTTAACGAGGGTGCACAACAGCCTGAGCAGCAACGAGAGGGCCTAAAGAATAAAGGTCCTCAGATTGCTGCTGAAGGTGGTGGAGATAAAAGGAGAAGGTAGAAGCATTCCTCCAGTAAGCCGCATTCATAATATCCCGGAGCGAAACAGAATCAGGGCTCGCAAATAGGTTCGCCCGACGTCCCGGGACAACCAGTAATTTTCTCGGGCAACCAAAAATGCTATTCCCTCTGCCCGACGGGCAACCCGATTTTTCAGTCCGATTTTAAAAGATAATTCTTTGAGAAAATTAAAATATAAAAACAAGCAGGAATTAATGATTAAACAACTGTTAAAATGGTTGAATACGTATTCCGCTGGTTAGGAGAAGTACTTTTCAGACAGTGGCGGCGGCTCATAAACTTCAACAGGTACATAATTCCTTTTCTGATCTATGATATTATCGATGGCACATGCTGGAATTGGTTGTCAATAACGCACTGCTTTAAGTATTCAACAAACCTAAACAAATGGTCACCACGTCGGTACTGTTTAGTCCTGTCCCATTGATACTGTTAGCAACAGGCTGACAGCCCCCCATGCACACACGCACACTCACACCTCCCACAGCGACATTCAGGGCAAATTTTGATATTGTTCAGTAATGCTCACGAGTGGAGTCTGGTTGTATTTGAATCAATGTTTCCAGATATAGGGAGTGCACCGGTACGATAAGCAACCGAGAACGGCGTGACGTCATATCCCTGTAGAGACAATGCTGTCATAATGTCCTGAACAACGATTCAAACACAACCAGTACCTTCCCAGAAATCATTTTTTGAAAGTGAAAGTGGATGTTGCGCTCATGCAGCATTGCAACGGTCTCTGTTGCTGATCTTCCTCTTGGTCAGGTACTTATTTATTTTTTTGTTACTGTATTGAACAAACGATATAATATGTTTGAGATTAGTTCTCAGTTCAGATAGTAAGTTAATGTAGGACAGTGAACCAGGACACTTTCCAGGCCGTAATAGGGAGTGGGGGATGGGGGCGGGGGGGAGGGGGGGGGTACTACGGTGCCGTATCCAAAGTGTCAGTTGTTATGACGCATGGCTTTTTTTCGGCACAACTGAATCTTGATCTGTCCCCGTCTTTCAACACCTGTTGTTATACATCGTTTGTTGTCATATCTGATCAACTCAGATTGAAATGTGTATAAATTGAGCAATCAAATATCAGTCCTAACGCCGGGCCACCATTTTCTGGGGTGGGCAACCAGATTTCAAAAGAAGCCTGCCCTGCAGGCAATCGCGTTTTTTCTCTATTTGCGAGCCCTGAGAATTAGCGAACGCCCAGGATGTAGAAATGGCACGAACCTCATTAAACCGATTCGAAACAAGATCCGAAGCAGACAAGCGGGAATATGCCAGCTTGATTGCAAGACAGATCCACCTGGAAATAGAATGGGAAGAGATAGACTGCCTCTCCGGAATGAGAGACAGAAAGAATTTCTTCCGATCCCTCCTAATGAACTGGTGCGATTAATGTAAGTCTTGATTGCCCGAACAGGACAAAGAAGGGGTCTCCGACCATTGACAGCGGGGAGAGCCCGAATGCAGATGGGAGGAGGTACCGAATCAGGAAGTTGATTCTTAGCCTGAAAAGAGCAATCAGTAGTGAAGGTGACACTGTTAGCCTCATTTCTGAAGAAAGCAGAATCAACAGATAGCGCATGAAGCTCACTGACTCGTTGAGCAGAAGCAAACGCTAGAAGGAAAGCCGTCTATTAGGTGAGAAAACGCATATCGGTCTCAGATAAAGGCTTGAATGGCACCCCCTCCGAACAGTGCAACACCCATGCCAAGTTCCACTTGGGTGTAAGACGCAAAACTCGAGCCCTCTTCAAAGAAAAGTGCCGAATGAATTTAGAGAGAAAAAGATTACGACCGATGCACCGCTTTCCCACATAAGAGAAAGTATCAGACAGCATAGACCGATAGCCCTTAATCGTAATAGGCTAGAGGCCCTTGGAGTCAAGAAGGTATACCAGAAAATCCGTAATTTGAGCAATTGACAGATCACAGTAATCCACATTTGTGATCTGTACACCAGCGGCAGAAAACCTTCTACTTCGCAGCATAAATCATGCCAGTGGAATGTCGCCACGATGCAGAAATGCACTCCACTGTTCGTCTCGAAAAACCTCTCCGTCGGAGACGGGACCTGATAAACAAGAGGCCCCAGGGGGCCTGAGGGCACTCACCTGACATGGTAGTCTAAATATCAAACCAGGGACTTGAATAAGCTGCATATGCCCCTCCTAAGAAAAGCATATACCAACTAGATGAAGTGCCCACACAATACACAGGATTTTCCTTCTATTTTCAGTTCCTGCACTTTTACGTCCCAAAATTGAGATAAAAGCATAAAAAACAGATTTTTTTCCCAAACAAAATATTTTCAGCCTGAATTTTATTTTTTTTTCTTAAAATGCATAAAAAACCAAAAAACTAATTTCCGGATTTTGGTCCAAAAGTCCCACCCGGACCCCAAATTTTCTCATTGTAAAAAAAATAATTTTTTTTTGTCTTAAAATTGACCGAAACGCATAAAAGACAAAAAAAAAATTGCGGATTTTGGTCCAAAATTTTCCAAGTCCCACCCGGACCCCAAATTTTCAGTGTAAAAAAAAAATTTTTTTTTTGTTTTAAAATTGACCGAAACGCATAAAAAACAAAAAAAAAAAAATTCCAGATTTGGGTCCAAAACGCATAAAAAAAACAAAAACAAAAATTTGCGGATTTTGGTCCAAAATTTCTAAGTCCGGAACGGGGCCCCAAATTTTCAGCCTAAATATGAACCCAGGGACTTGGCTTGAACAAACTTGAATCTCACCCCCCTGAAGATGCTGCATACCAAATATCAAAAGATTCTTATTGGTAGATCTGAAGAAGAAGATTTTTAAAGAATATTCCTCATACTGCACTAATTTAAACATTTGGGCTCCCATAGAGAGCCCAAATATGGACCCCCATAGAGAGCCCAAATATGGACCCAGGGAATTGATTTCAATAAACATGTGAAACAATCTGCCAAAGATGTTATATGTGACATTTGAAAGCTTTTGGAGCAGTGGTTTGGGAGAAAAGTAGTCTTACATGTTTTTCCCATTACCCACAGTGTTAAAAAATGCTGACTCAGCACTTTTTCAAAAGTCCCAGAAAAGTACCCCATGATAAAACCGATAGCAATTTTTTTTTACCATTCCATTCTGTTGGTCCTAAGGAAGCTTCACACCAAAATAAGAATTCTCAGTGCCGTGTAGTTTTGGAGATATGGGCATTTTAATTTTTTTCTATTTTTAGCTCCTGTGGTTCCCATGGGGCGACGGGAAAAGAAATTTGGACCTAAATTAAGTACTTATGACCCAATAAGCCCTCCTATCAAATTTGGTTCAAATCTGCCTCTCGGTTTGGAAAATAGAAATTTTGGGACTGGCAAAAATTCTTGCCCCTCTCATAACGAAGGCAAATAATGCCCGACAAACTTCTCTTGAACAAACTTGATTCTAAACCTCAAAAGGACTCTGTATACCACATATCAAGTCTCTGCTACTGGTGGTTCATTAGAAGATTTTCAAAAAAATTGGCCATTTTTTCCCCACACCTCTGCTCAATATGAGCCAAAACCTAATTTGGATAAAAACAAAATGCCCCTATATAACCACTACTTACATGAAATTTAATTAAAATGTGGCCAGTGGTTTAGGAGAAAGAGGCTCAAACACCACCTTCACACAGGTCGACGGTCGACAGACGACAGACTTACGAAGAGTGATAAGAAAAGCTCACCCTGACTTTCAGTCAGGTGAGCTAAAGACAGGGATGAAGGGACAGGCTCGCCAGGTTGTTGTGATACTTTCTGGGATGACCCTGGGAAAGAAGATCACGACGTAGAGGTAGAAGAATCGGCTGATCTGCCAACAGAGGCTGCAGCAGATTGATCCACACCCTCTGTGGAGACAGAGGTGCGATCAGAATGATCCTGCAACTGCAAGCACGAATCTTTGCTAATACTTGAGGAACAATCAGTGCAGGCATAGCCGATCCAACCTGTCCAGTCCAGAGGCAGAGCATCTAACGCAAATGCCAGAGGATCTGGACAAGGAGAGACAAAGGTTTCCATCTGATGATTCCCGCAAGGGGCGGAAAGGTCAACCAGAGGATGTCCCCACCGCTCACAAATCGCCTGACATGTGTAGGGTATTCAGTCTTCATTTCAACAGTCCAGAGGCAGAGCGTCTAACGCGAATGCCAGAGGATCTGGACAAGGAGAGACAAAGGTCTCTATCTGATGATTCCTGCGAGTGGCAAAAAGGTCAACCAGAGGACATCCCCACCGCTCGCAAATCGCCTGAAACACCGACCGATGTAGCATCCATTCGGTTGGAAGGACACTGTCGCGTCGGGACAGGGAGTCTGCTAGGAGATGGAATGTGTCGAATGGACACCCGAGCCAACAGAAGATCCCGAGATAGCCAATACATGGGAATCGAATGTGTGCCTCCTTGATTCCGTTATGTAGGCCACTACTGTCGAATTGTACGAAAGAAGTAGGACAATATGGTCTGACAGGTGAGGGATCCAAAGCCGAAAACTCAACAGAAGAGCAAGGAGCTCCTTCTGGTTGATATGAAGGCCCACCTGCTCGCTGTCCCACTCGCCATGAGTGGACAGACCGAGAGGATCCAACGTCGCATCCCAGCCCCGATCGCTGGCATCCGCAGTAAGGATGCGATCGGCCAAAGGAAGATCCAATGGAACACCCTGTGTTAGCCAGGGAACATCGGCCCAAGGGTGGAGGTGACAAAGCAGGGACCGAGGAATAGGAAGTTCCAGGTCCAGCGGATCTACATTCGGACACCAATGATCCAACAGGAAGTGTTGGAGAGATTGGACAAACAAGCGACCGAGCGGAATGAGATCTGTCACTGAACCACAAACGCCCAGCATCCGAAGGAAAGTCCTGGCCGAGACCGAGGAAGATTGAAGCAGGTTCGGAGTCAAGGCGGAAAGATTCGTCGCCCGAGCATTGGGGACCGACATTGTGAAGAGTGTCGAAATCCATCCCCAAATGACAAAATTGCTGAGAAGGAAGGAGATCCGACTTCTTGTGATTAAGTCTGAAACCCAGCGACGCTAGTAGGCAAAGAAACTGCCGGACATCTGACTCCAGAACAGCAGCATCGTGGTGCTGTTGGAGGATGTCATCCAGGTAGACGACTGAGTACAGTGGACAGCAAGCACATGTGACATCAGTCGGGTGAAGGCCCAAGGAGCCAGGTTCAAACTGAACGGGAGAGCTCTGAATTGATAGACTCGATCCCGAAACGAGAACCAAAGGTATTTCCGTGACGCCAGATGAATGGGTACATGGAAGTAGGCATCCTTCAGGTCGATACTGGTAGCAAAGTCACCCTGATGAACTGAACGTCGAACCGACCGGAAAGTCTCCATACTGAAACGAGGTGCTATAATGTACTTGTTCAGGATACTCAGATCGATGACAGGACGAAATTGGCCATTTTTCTTCGGCACCAAGAAAAGTCTCGAGTAAAACCCCGGTGAAAGGGTGTTCCTGACCACCTCGATCGTCCCTTTGGAGAGGAGATTGTTGATCTCCTGCACCAGAAGGTCCCGGCGTAGAGAATCGGAAGGGACCTGAGTCGGGAGGGGCATCCAAGATAAACTGGGGTGCCGATGGAAGGACAGTCGCAGACCAGATTGTATGACGTCGAGGACCCAAGAGTCTGACGTTATCTCTGTCCAACGGTCGTAAAACAGCGACAGTCTTCCCGACTGGAGGCGAAATCGAGGTGAGGACCTTCACTTGCGGCCTAGACGAGGCCCCCTGAGAGGAGAAACCACCACTTCGGGAAGTGACAGAATCCTGAGACTGCCAGCGAGCCTGGCCGCGTCGGCGCTTCTTCTGAGCAGAAGGAGCAGACGGAGCCGAAGGTGTAGCCGACTTCGCCGGCGAGGCAGACGCAGCAGGATGCTTGGAGGGCCTGGAATGACCACCACCCGCAGCAGCAGGTTGGTCCAGCTGTCGTAGCAAAAGCTGGTCCTTCGAATGACGAAGAACCTCGCCATGGACAGCTTCCATGGAACCATGGAACAACTGAGGTCCGACCAAAGAGGCAGACCTCAGAACAGCACGCTGCTCAGAAGGAAGGGATGGCGAAGAATCCAACACTGCATCCCAGCATGCCAGCTCCAAATTAGCCGTGTTACAGGCGTGAGTGTGTGTCAAGTTCATGAGAGCCTGTGACAAAATGCAAAAAGGCACCTGAGCATCATCAAACTCCCCTGGTGGAAAATATTCAGCCAGGGCAGCGACGACATGGTCCACGAGAGATAACATACCCAGCATCTCTCTGGACAGGCCCACCATAGACTCAACTATAGACATCGGGAGAACTGCCGACTTAGGCTTAGTTAACCCGAGGGAAGAAGAATCCTCATCCACAGTAGTCATCCCTTGGAAGACTGGTGGACAGACGGAATCGTAAACACGAAACCGTGATGGAGGCAGAAAGGCATCAGCTCTAGAAAAGAAAGAACCCTTGAGGGCCTTAGAATGCATTTTGGCGTCCAAGCCCTGGAAGGACTCAACAACCTGAGCCGATTGCAGAGGACGCAAAGCCCCAGAGCTAGAAGGCTCAACAGGGTTACGGCGCTCCACAGAGGACCACGGCTGGACGGTCACAGATGGCTGGTTTGAAGGTTGAATGTCCGGCAATAAGCCAAAGACAAAATCCAAAGCCTGCCCCAAGACTGACGAGGGGGCCCATCACCTTCAAGAAAATCGTCATCCTCTGTTGCAGAAGAGACGTAGCCCAACTCAGGCTGACCAGCAGAAACCTCCTGTGAATAGTGTGCAGTATCCAAGGGGCCAGGCGAGACATCTCAGCGACCGACCAAAGGAGGTTGTGCCTCAGGAAGCCAACTTGAGGGTTGCTAGAAAGCAACCGGGTGAGCGCCAAAATGGTCTGACGCAGGTTACCCTGAGAATCCATCGCAGCAGCATTGCCCGACGGAGTGTCCTCCCAATGGACCCTTCTGGTAGAACCCAAATCCTCAGAAGGGACCGACGACGAACGTTGAGCGGCAGATAGAATAGGGAGACAGTGAGAAGACACCGGAGGATAGTCCCGATTGTGATGCCCAGGGGCAATCACTGACCTCTGCAGAACAGAAGGCCCTGCCTGCAAATCCTCTAAAGAGACCTACGGCATACATCGATCGGTAGCTGGACCTGGGACACGGTGAGAAGACACCGGAGGATAGTCCCAAGAATGACAGGATCCTGCCATTGGCCTCTGCGCGGCAGAAGGCCCCAACTGCCCATCCTCTGAGACCGAAGGCAAGCATCGATCGACATCCAGACTCGGAACACAGTGAGGAATCACCGGAGGAAGGTTCCGAGAGTGACAGCTAACCGGGACTGTCACTGACCTCTGCCGAACAGCAGGCCCTGGATGCCAATGTCCCAACCCCATCCTTCTAGTCGGCACACTAGCAGGGGAAGGAGGAACAATAAATGATTCACTCGAGGGGCAAGGGGCAAGGAATCGCTGCCGAAGCGACCGAACGGCTCAACCGACTAGGAGCAAACCTAGCCAGATGAGACGGAGCAGACAGCAAACCCACACAGCTTCGCTGCGAAGCCAGGGGAGGCTGAGAGCTCATAGACACACCAGCAGATACAGTCTCGGACCCCCGAGACTGTATACCATCCCCAGAGGAGATGGAAGAGCCACCATCATACAGAATAGGATCTGTAATAACAACTTCCTCAGCAAATGTCGACGGCGTAGGAGGCAAATCGGAGAGTGTCGCCGAGCTGACCCCGGAGAAGCTCTCTACGAAAACAGACGCCTCAAGAGTGACATCAGAAGACAGAGACCACAGTCTCCACGTCAGGTATCACCGCACTAGCAGCGTCAACAGTTGCAGAGGAACTCGCCACAGAAAAAGACAGATCAGCATCCTGTGTGACAGAGTCACTACGCGCACTCACAGAAATATCTGATAAGGCACGGCTACCCTTACTCCGAGAACGAGGGGTTCTAGCTCTAGACAGAACCACCTTGTTAACAGAAGCCCAGAATTTTGAGGACCAAATTCCACAAATGCCACATGATTGGGCCTGAGTACAATTGTTGCAAGTGACACATGTGGAATGAGAGTCGTCCACGTGTTTCACCTGCAAGCAAGAGGTACAAGGAATAGTCTTAGGCATAATATGAATATGATAAATGAAATCAAGCTTCCCGCCAACGGAAAACAGTACAACAATGGTTGTGTTAACACGCGGGGGAAAAACAAGACTATGTGTGAAAAAGCAAGCAAAAAATATCATGAAATAGTAATAATTTAGAAGCTTGAAAAGGATACAATCCACTTGCATATAATCAGATGAAGATAGCACATACAAATAAGTTGTTCATGAAGATAACAGCTAAAAAATAGCATGAGTCACAAAAATTTCCGACCAGTACAATGGCAGAAATAAAAGGAATTGATGTTACGGTTGTTGCGCATGCGCTTGGTAAACGCAAGAGGTGTGCAGAGAGAGTACCTGTAATTTCGAGCGCCGGTCTCGCTCAACCCTTTTTCGATCTTTTTCGTGTTTTTGCACTCTATTACTTTTCCAGCTTGTTTGGAAAAGTTTCTTAAAAGCTTGAGTTATTTCCGAAGTAGGGTTTGCACTTACTTTACAGCCAATTGTAAACAATTGTGAGTAGGTTGAAAAGAAATGTTTGATTGGATGTTTGTTTGAAGGTTCACTGTTCGAGAAATGACAATAATACAAGTGGTTTCATTGGCCATGGTGTAATTTTCCATTTACACGAGACAAGCAAATACTGAGCTCACACTAATAATTGTCACATTTTGTTTGAAAAATCCAATGAGAGGATAACAGATCCAATAAGACCAAAACCCTCACACTCTGATTGGATGAGAGCTTGCTTAGTTTTTTCTATGTTTATGGCTCCAGTGGAATTTGTTATCATGACATCACAAAGTGAATTATTTGAAAAGATGATAACAAGGGGAGGAGATTCAAAGTCCATACCTATAAAAGCATATTTTTCGAGTCCAATGAATGTATCCTCACAACCCACTCATAAACAAGAGGTCCCAAGAGGCCTTAATCAATCACCTGACTTAGTGGTTCAAAGAGGTATTTGGGGTCACATTCAGTTAGTCCTTGTTCATCAACACTACAGCAGAAGAATGAAGTCATGAAATTATTCATTACTCTGGTGTCCATGTCAGATGATTATCATAGGTATTCCTGACTGCTTCCAATTCTATCAGCTGTAGACAAACACTGCCAAACTTCCAAGGGTTATTATGTCACTGCAGTTTGAAATGCAAATTTTAGGGAAAAACACTAAGGCATGGATTTGAACAAACTTTGACCTAACCTGCCACCCCCAAAGAGAGACAAAATATTAAGCCAGGGACTCGAATTGAACAAACTTGAATCTGATCCTCCCAGAAATGTGATATACCAAATATCAAAAGATTCTGATTGATAGTTCTGGAAAAAAAGATTTTTAAAGAAATTTCCCCTCATATTGCATGAAGTTAAACTTTGGCCTCCAATAGAGAGCCCAAATATAAACCCAGGAACCCGATTTGAACAAATTTGAATCTGAGGGTCCTAAATATGTTGCATACTAAATATGAAAGCATTCTGACTGGTGGATCAGAAGAAAAAGATTTCTAAAGAAATTTCCTCAAAGTGCACAAAGGGAAAATTTGGGCTCCCATAGCAAGCTCAAATATTAACCCTGGAATTTGATTTGAACAAATTTGAATCTGACCTCCCTTGAGATGTTGTATACCAAATATCAAAAGATTCTAATTGATGGCTCTGGAGAAGAAGATTTTTAAAGAAATTCCCTCATATTGCACTAAGTTAAACTTTGGGCTCCAATAGAGAACCCAAATATGAACCCAGGGACCTGGTTTTAACAATCTGATCCTCCTAGAGATGTTCTATAGCAAATATGACAGCATTCTGACTGGTGGATCTGAAGAAGAAGATTTTTAAAGATATTTCCCCATATTGCACTAAGGTAAATTTTGGGCTCCCATACAGAGCCCAAATATTAACTCAGGAACTTGATTTGAACAATTTTTAATCTGACCTGCCTAGAGATGCTGTATACCAAATATGAAAAGATTCTGACTGGTGGATCCGAAGAAGATTTTTAAAGAAATTTCCTCATATTGCATTAAGTTACAATTCAGGGAGCCCAAATATTAACCCAGGGACTCAAATTTTAAAAAAACGTGAATCTGACTCCCCTACAGATTTTGTATACCAAATATCAAAGGATTCTACCTGGTTGATCTGAAGAAGAACATTTTTAAAAATTACTCCCCATATTGCACTAAGTTAAAATCCAGGCGCCCATAGGAAGCTCAAATAAAAACTGAGGGACTTGATTCGAACAAACTTGAATCCGACCCTCGTAAAAATGATCAAATATTAAAACATTCTGACTTTCGGTTCTGAGAAGAAGATTTTTAAAGCTTATTCCCCATATTGCCAGAAGTTAAGATTTGGGCTCCAGTATTGAGCCCAAATATGAACTGAGGGGGATTAAATTGAACACACCCGTATCTGCCCCCCCCCCCCCCCCCCCCCCTATGGATGTTATATACCAAATAAAGATTCTGAGCAGTGGTTCTGGAGAAGAATTTCTTTTTATTATTTGCAAATATGCTGACTCAGCATTTTTTTTTATGCCACCCCCCCCCTCCCCCAGCACCCCCCCCCCCCCCCAATTTTTTTAACAATTCGATTCTCCTAAGGATGCTACATGTGAATTCTACAATGTATTCGCATAACTTTCTGACTGAAATTTTGTGCAACTCTCTCCACTCATAATGGTGTTCACCCAAAAATGCATATAAAAGAGTCAGGTGTTCCTTGGTTTTGCGGTCTGCATTTTTATTTCTATTTTCTCCGACAAACGTTCGTCGGCTAATATTTCCGAAACATGATGCGATGTTGTTTGTTTATGGAAGAACGTGCGATGATTAAATAGTCTGTGTGCTCATTAAATATGCTTATAAGCTGGCCACGTGAGATAGATATCTATCTCACATGGCCTTCTCACACGAGACAAACATATCTTGCATAGAAAGTGGGGGGAGAAAAAATGCTGTTTGATAGGTGTATTCTGTTAATGATCAGTCAGTTCCGGTTATGTGTTCCGGTTTCCTGATCCGGTTTCTTACAATGAACCTTCCAGCTTTTTTACTTTACCGCCTAACAGGAAGTGAAGGAAGTTGTTTGAAGTGAGCATGGTGGATAGCTGGAAATGTGAAACAGTGAAGGTGATAATATTAGGTAAGCTGCCTTTAACAATGGTAGCAGAGCGTAAAGGTTTCAGAATCCTCAAGGGAGAATAGGATTGGTACGGATTGACATTGATTGATTCAAAATTGTGTGTACATTCAGCAGTGATTCACTTTAAAATTCAGCGTTGTGACTTTTGAAAATTGGCGTGGGCTGTTTGAAGGGGCCGGAATACCTTCAACTTTAGATTAGATTGTTTATTCAAAAAACATATTATGATCCGCAATGGCGTGGTAGGTGGCCATAACAGCCTGCTTTGTGCGATAAATGGTAAAAAACGTCTACATTTCACCATTATTCAACTTTTTACAAGAATTTTCTTCTTGATTCTATTATTGCCTTTCATCATGTCTATGAGGATCAATCCACCTGCTTTCAGAAAAACTGTAAATTTTGAACGTTATAAACAAGAACTGTTAGCGTGGAGAGAGGTGACTGACTTAGGAAAAAGTAAACAGGGAATAGCAATAGCTCTTAGTTTACCAGCAGATGACGATTCAAAAATTCGGGAGCAGGTTTTCGATGAAATTCCTTTGGCTGATCTTAAAAAGGATGATGGGCTAGATAGATTAATAACATTTCTGGATGCTAAATTAGGCACTGATGACTTAGAGGATAGTTTAAATAAATTTGAAAACTTTGAGGACTATACCAGATCTGACTCAGAGAGTATTAATGATTTCATCATTACTTTTGATCAAAGATATAATCGTATTGTGAAAAAAGGTATGACACTACCATCTGAAATTCTGGCATTCAAACTTTTACGCAGAACTAATATTACAAGGGAAGAAAAGTTGTTAGTCATGACTGGCATGGATTATGCGCAGAAAGATACAGACATCTTTTGAAAAGTTGCCCCGATAGTTGGGAAAACATTTCCAACAAAGTTAATGTGGTAGATCATGATAATGGAGAAAATATAGTTTTGTTTACTGGTTTCAGACAATCGGAAGTAGCGCAATTAGGAATAGAAGCACAAAATTGTGTTATACTGGACAGTGCATGTAGTAGTACAGTATGTGGAAAGTTGTGGATAGAAACATACATAGATTCACTGGATCCTGTTTTTAAAAATATTGTAAAATATTCCCCTGGTAAGAAAACATTTAAATTTGGAGGTGGAACTAAACTACATTCATTAGCAGAATATGATATACCGGCCATTTTAGCAGGACATACAATTATTATTAAAACAGATGTTGTTGATTCAGACATACCTTTACTTCTATCGAGGAATGCTATGAAAAAAGCAGATGTAAAGTTGGATCTTGTCAACGATACGGCAGAAATCTTTGGTAATCTCGTAACTCTTAACTTAACTACATCTGGACATTATTGCCTCCCAATTATAAAAGATGTTACAGTGGAAAGTGTTAATGCTGTTCAGCTTTCAGATATGGATGATTCTGAACTATTAAAAGCACTAAGTAAGCTTCATAGACAATTTGCTCATCCACCTAATAAAAGACTTATTGCTCTTTTAAAAGAAGCTGGAGTCTGGCAGGAAAATTATGGTGATTGTTTGGACAGTATTCAAAGGAAATGTGATCTTTGTAAACAGTATACTGTGACCCCTGCTCATCCAGTGGTTTCAATGCCAATGGCAAAAACTTTTAATGAAAGAGTAGCTATGGACCTTAAAAAATGGAATAATTGTTGGATTTTACATCTTATTGACATGTGGTCGAGGTTGACAGTGTCTGTATTTGTACAGAGTAAGAAACCTTCTGAAATCATTGATAAAATAATGACACATTGGGTAGGAACCTTTGGATTAATGAAATCATTATTTTCTGACAATGGAGGGGAGTTCAACAATGACGATATTCGTGATGTGGCATCTCTATTGAATATAGAAATTTGCACAACTGCTGCTGGAAGTCCATTTCAAAATGGATTATGTGAAAGAGTACTTGCTGTGACAGACATGATGCTCAATAAATTGAAAGCTGAACATTCCGCTACTTCTGACGATGTGCTTTTATGCTGGGCTAATATGGCACGAAATGCATTACAGATGTGGAACGGTTATAGTAGTTACCAGCTGGTATTTGGTGTCAACCCAGCTGTACCTAATATAATGACTGATTCTTTGCCTGCATTAGAAAATTGTACAACAAGTGAAATGTTTGCCAAACATTTAAATGTACTTCATTCCGCTAGGAAAGCCTACATTCAATCAGAATCTGATGAACGTATTCGTGGTGCTCTGAGACATAAAATTTGTGCTGCTGAGTATGTTTTTCAAAATAATGATAGAGTATTCTACAAGCGTGATGGAAAGGAGCGATGGTATGGCCCCGCAAAAGTTGTGTTTCAAGATGGAAAAGTCATATTTATTAGACACGGAGGATCATTTCTCCGAGTGTCACCTAATCGTTTGATTAAAGCAAACTGTAATTTCGATTCCGATGAAATTTTAAGTGATAGCCATTTGAATTCTAATACTCATACAAACTGTACAATTCCAGTTCGTCAAGAAATCTCGGAAGTTATAGAGGAAAGTGGTGCTCAAGACTTAAATAAGAACCTAGAAGCTTCAACTGAAATTTCTCTACAACAGAATTTGGATCAGGATGTTTCTGACAGTTCATGTGTAGATAAATGTTTAAAAGCTCATGATAAAATACTGTATAAACTGCATGAAAGTGATCAATGGACTCAAGCTGTTGTTTTGGGGCGTGCAGGTAAAGTTACTGGAAGAAATAAAGATTGGTGGAATGTTGAAGATGAATCTGGAATTCAGCATAGTGTTGATAGTAATAACATTATATGGAAACATGATGATACTATTGATCCATCTGTTTTTCTAGCATTTGTCCCTAACAAAGAAGAGAATAGTGTAGAATGCATTAAAGCTAAGCAGGTTGAATTAGAAAAATTGAAATCATTCAATACCTATCAAGAGGTAAACTTTTGCGGGCAGCCATTAATAACAACTAGATGGGTTCTATGGTACAAATGTGATGAGGTCAGAGCGCGTCTTGTCGCTAGGGGATATGAAGAAGATATCTGTGTACCGAAAGATTCTCCTACTGTCAGTAAAATAGCAATCAGACTTTTTCTCGCAATTGCTGCTAGCAATAGATGGAAGGTACAGACTACAGATATTAAATCTGCTTTTCTACAAGGAAAACCTCTGGATCGTGATGTATTCATCTCTCCACCAAAAGAAGCAAATGCTAATGGAAAAATCTGGTTATTAAAAACATGCCTATATGGTCTTAATGATGCTGCTCGACAATTCTACGAAAGCGTTATTAAAGAACTGCAACATTTAGGATGCAATCAATCGACATTGGATCCATCATTGTTTATTATGAAATCTCCTGATAGTGAACTTTCTGGCTTACTTCTGACTCATATTGATGATTTTTTACATGCGGGAACGGAACATTTTAATCATAATGTTGTGGCTGGACTTAATAAAAGATTTATAGCTGGAAAAATCGCTGAATGGCATTTTTCATATGTTGGATTCAAAATACAGCAGAGAGAAAATGGAATTCTTTTGGATCAAAATAATTATGCTGATCACATAGATATGATGAAGTTATCGTCAGAAAGAAGGAAGAGTGACGAACTTACCAGTGCAGAGTATACTCATCTAAGATCATTAGTTGGTAGTATTAATTGGATGGTTTATGGAACCCGACCTGATTTATCCTTTGAACTTATTGAACTTAGTACCAAACTAAAAAAAGGTACCGTAGAAGATCTACAGAGAGCATGTAAAATTATTAATAAAATAAAAGGAGAGAAGTCTGAGATTATGTTTCGCAATCTTGGAGACATATCTGTGCACCATTGGCGACTTGTTGTATTTACAGACGCAGCATATGCCAACATGGCTGATGGTATCAGTAGCACAATGGGTAACATAGTTTTCTTGGTTGGAACTGATGGAGTGTGTTGTCCATTACCTTGGAGTTGTAATAAAATTAAGAGAGTTGTTCGAAGTACCTTAGCTGCAGAAACAATGAGTTTATTACAAGGAATTGACGAAGCAATCTATATAAAGAAAATTCTTATTGAGATAACGTCAATAAACAATTCCGACATTAATATCTATGCTTATGTGGACAATAGGAGTGTTGTTGAATCTGTTCAATCGACAAAATTAGTGGAAGAAAAACGTTTACGAATTGACATGGGATCAATTAAACAATCTTTGGACAGACAAGAAATTCGAAGTATTCGATGGTGCCCTGGAAGTGATCAGTTGGCTAATTGCTTGACTAAAAAAGGTGCATCAGGACAACTGCTACGGTCAATCCTTCAAACAGGAAGGATTTTCCTGGATGTGTAGTTTCATCAAATAGAAAGCTATACATTGTATACATGTATATTAATGTACAAAGAATCCAAACAAAATCCTGTACAAAGAATCAAAAAAAAAAAAAAGAAAAAAAAAATACAGTCAGTGTTAATGATCAGTCAGTTCCGGTTATGTGTTCCGGTTTCCTGATCCGGTTTCTTACAATGAACCTTCCAGCTTTTTTACTTTACCGCCTAACAGGAAGTGAAGGAAGTTGTTTGAAGTAAGCATGGTGGATAGCTGGAAATGTGAAACAGTGAAGGTGATAATATTAGGTAAGCTGCCTTTAACATATTCACTTTCTGCCCATTAACCCAGAGGTTTCTCAAAAGAGCACAGGTCTTTATTCTGTTGAAGGATCTCAACAGATCCTACAAACTTAGCTTCTGATCACCAATCTATGATTTATAATTTTATTTGTTGATATATCAGTAATGGACTGAACTCTTCTGATTTTTAAAGTTGGGTGGTTTTGATTTTCCTGATATGGTTTCGGTTCAGTTTCAGTAAAATACCTTCGGTCACATTTTTCTGTGTGTTAAGAACAGAATACAGTAAATAACACTTCAGGCTCCTTAACTTAGAAAAAAAAAACCTACAATAGTTTGTAGGACACCACTCGCTACAAAAAACCTGTCTGTAAATATCTCCATTGGGTTCAGCCTAACTTCCCTTTTATCATTCTTCGGGGTTCTAGGGGATCAGTTTATAAACCTATGAGTCAGGAAAAAACATAAATTAGAGTAACAAATGAATAAATAGAGAGTAATCGCTTGACTGGACTGGTTAGGCCTAAAAAAATAAAAAATCTGTTTCTCAGGCCCTCCCGCATGGTCCTTTTGGCTGCCACATGCTCTCTTTTTATAACCAATTTAAACTTTAAAAAAATAAAAATTAAATGGTTTATGTCTGATATTTTACCCAAGTTAACTAGAACTATCACTGAAGGTGATTAATACCCCCGCTTTGGGTTTTTAGAGGAATGCACTTCTGATCATGTAGGCAAAGGCCATAAGGAAATGTATACATAAAGATCATTTTTTGTTGTTGAAATTTGTATTTGCATGTGGCCTTCCACAGAACAGCACTGAATACTTAAAGAGCCCACACATATATGGTTTACATTTGGAAAAACACATTTACAATGTGCAACATGTATTCAAAATCAGTTCATTAATGTAGGAGGAGTTGCACACACAAGAATCCCATTTGAAAACCCATAATAAATCCAAGTTAAAGGGAGATAACCTGGTTAAAATTGTCGCAGATCAAAAATTTGGGTATATGCGTATGTTCACTTAGTTGTGATAATGTTTGAAAGGTTTCGTCAAAATTGATTGATAAATGTAGGAGGAGTTGCACGCACAAGAATTTCATGTAGAAACCCATAATAAATCTAAGTTAAAGGGAGATAACCTAGTTAAAATAGCCACAGCTCAAAAATTTTGGAATATGCGCATGTTCACTTAGTAGTGATGATGTCTGTAAACTTTCGTCCAAATTGATTGATAAATGTAGGAGGAGTTGCGCACACAAGAATTTCATGCAGAAACCCATATTAAATCAAAGTTCAAGAGAGATAACCTGGTTAAAATTGTCGCAGATCAAAAAGTTTGGAATATGCACATGTTCACTTAGTAGAGATGATGTTTGAAAGGTTTCATCAAAATCGGTTCATTAATGTAGGAGGAGTTGCGCACACAAGAATTTGTTCGAACGGAAAGACATAATAAATCTAAGTCAAAGGGAGATAACTTGGTTAAAATTGTCGCAGATCAAAAATCTTGGAATATGCGCATGTTCACTTAGTAGTGATGATGTCTGAAAAGTTTTGTCCAAATTGATTGATAAATGTAGGAGGAGTTGCACACACAAGAATTTCATGTAGAAACCCATATTAAATCAAAGTTCAAGAGAGATAACCTGGTTAAAATTGTCACAGATTAAAAAGTTTGGAATATGCACATGTTCACTTAGTAGAGATGATGTTTGAAAGGTTTCATCAAAATCGGTTCATTAATGTAGGAGGAGTTGCGCACACAAGAATTTGTTCGGATGGAAAGACACAATAAATCTAAGTCAAAGGAAGATAACCTGGTTAAAATTGTCGCAGATCAAAAATCTTGGAATATGCGCATGTTCACTTAGTAGTGATGATGTCTGAAAAGTTTTGTCCAAATTGATTGATAAATGTAGGAGGAGTTGCGCACACAAGAATTTCATGTCCGGAAAGACGTACGGACGTACGTACGGACGGACGGACAGATGGACGGACGGACGTACAGACGTACGGACGTACAGGGCGATTCCTATATAGCCCCCACTTCTTCGAAGCGGGGGTATAAAAATATTGATGAATTTGTCCCTTGAGTGCAAGAAGGCTTTGCAATGCTTTAGCATTGCAAAGCCTTCTTGCACTCAAGGGATGAAATACACCACCACCCATGCTATTCTGTAGATTATGAGGCCTAAAACTTGAACCAAGAACATGAACTTTTGATGGCAAAGAAGAAATTACTGAAATAAAAAATAAAATAAAAAACCGCTCGCCCGCATGCAATTTCATAAATAATGGCCTGAGAAACAGAAGATCTACTTTGTGTGGCCTTACATGAAATAATTCATGAGAGGTGACAGACGTTGTACAAACACGAGTGCGCGAATGTACACAAGTGTTTTACAATAGAGTCCCTCGCCTCAAATGAATTATATCAAGTAACCAGTCCAGTCAAGTGATGACTCTGTTTATTACTTTTCATTATTAATGATAATTATATTATTTAACCCTTTACCTAACGTAATGGTCGAAACCAGCCAGCGCTATTCTAAAAAATCGACAATTAATTTTCATTAGTTTTTGTCTCTAAAACATAGGTTATGACCCCTAACTGGAACGAGCTCATTGAGCTTGTTCCAATGAGGGGTCATAACCTATGTTTTTGAGACAAAAAATGAAAAAATAATAGTTATTCAAGAACATGACGTATTCGTACCTTTGCAAATAGACTAAGTGATGACAGTCCATAGCAGACAGGAGTCCAGTTTCCTCCCAGTATGATAGTTTGATTGATTTATGCTCAAACACAGTAAAACTGTCGGCCACTTTTTGCTGGGTCTTGTGATTTGTTTTTCTGTTTTTCCACAAAAAATGGAATCGAATTAGGAAACAAAAAAAAGAAAGAAGCCCAACTATACTGATTTTAGATACCTGTGTCATATTTAGCCACGATACAATCAAATGCATGTCATTCCGTAATAGCTCAAATTAATCTCAAAGTCATAATGAATCTATCCGAATCGGACAAGACAAATTTCATCCAAATTCTAACTCTGAGTGCATAGTGGCATTATTTTCATTTGAGGTTCAATAATTTATACCATCACTATTTATTTATTTATTTATTGGGGTTGAAAGACACTTTTGACAGCCAGGGTCACCTCGTGTCGGACAGTTTAACACGTAGAGGATGCTGGAATACCTTAGAGAACCACTGCCAGACTCACCAACATACTAACACCACACAAGCTCGGTTAGCATTGGTTGAAGACAAGTGCACCATCAATGTGCAGTATGCCTTAGTACACAGTGCCACTGTGCCCCCCCCCCCCCCCCTCCCATGGGCAATCAGAATGAAGTACCTTGCCCAAGGATACAATGCAGTTACCCCTGGTGGGGATCAAACTATGGACCTTTCGGTTTGAAGTCCAATTTCATAACCACTGAGACACGACGTTCCCTATACCATACTATATAAGTTGGTATACAGCACAATAACAAACAGAACCAAATACACACAGGGCAATATGAATTAAACTCATAAAAAATCTTTTAAGTGCAGCCCATGGAAATATAAGGGATAAAACAATACATTTAAGAGGTATCCTAACACAATGTTAACTGGCAGAGTGCTAAAAGCCCATATTTGGGCTTTATTCTAGGAGTGCATGTGCTGCGACTTGGTGGCTTCATATTCTGTGGATGTACTTCATATTATTTTCAAATTAAAATTATTTAGTCTGTGAGGATTTGCCTTGTTACAATTTATGGCAGAGTGCCAATAGGCACTCTCCCATAAATTGTAACAACGCAAAGAGATGTGGACAAATTTGGATGACCCAAAATAATTTAGCATTCTACCAGTTAAAGAATTAGTAGGCTGGTTAGAGACTGTTAACTAAAGTATTCAGTGAAGACTGAATCATACAATTACCGAATAATAATATCATTGATATTAAATGTTTTCTGTTGCATTCCCAAGTACCTATAATGCTCCAAATCTTTAATTATAGTTTTACCTGCTGATACACTAATAAAAAATAAAATATAACAATTATCATCTATACTCCATACATATATCTGATGTTCACACTACTCTCTACACAACTGGATTGTTGGAATGTCAGTGAAAAATATTTATACCATGATTACCTATTGTACCATATATAAAAAGCCCGACATAAATTTTAGCTTTACACACCAACTGTGGTGAACATGCCAGCAATGGGATTTCAATAAATAAAGTTTACACCCAGAGTGGAACTACATCCAAGTTGACCTTTGGTGACCTCACCTTGAATGCAAACTTGTCTAAATTTATCGCTCGTCGCTTCGTGAATAGTGAAATGAAACCGGCAATTATTTATTACTTTTTTAAATAAGTTTACCTCATAAGATACCAAAACTTAACAAACATATGTTGTCTCATGTTAATATAGCATCCATAACTCGAAATAGTATGTTATTATGTTAATAAACTGAAAAAAGGCTTTGTAATTTGCAAGTTCCGTTTTCTATTTCGTTTTGGTGATAAAATTGCTAGCGGAATTACAGTCCACCGGTGCTCATATAAACAAAAACCGATAACTAAGAAACTAAGAATCGCATGTGTGAATATTGATTTTTTCAACATTTAAACGTTTATTAATCTGACGATCATGGTATAAATAAAATATACCCAAAGTAGCTTGGTGTACCAAATGTTCACCACGCAAGGCTTGCGGTTAATACCACTTTACCACTCATGGTGTACATTTGGTACACCAAGCTACTATGGGTATATTCTATATTGCAACTCAGTTAGCCCACCCCATTGCCCCCACCTCAAAGTAGGCCTAAAAATAAAGAGCTTATATTGTAACCCGTTAGGGGTTAAGCTATATAGTTAGAGGGGGGCCGCACCCCGGGCATACCCCTATGGTGCATACCGCCAAACAATGACAAGAGAAGAAACAAGTTCCATAATAATTTACTAAAGTTATGAATATTCTCGGACGGACTCACACATGGACGGACGGCTGGATGGACGGACACATGTAATCCAGTATACCCCTCCATTTTCTTCGAAAGTGGGGGTATAAAAATTAGTTCCAAGGTATCAACTTTCAAATTTTGGCACTTGTTTTTTGCCAATAACAACTAAAATATGTGGTAACTATTCAATTTGTATTGCTGTGAAAAATGTGCACATCATATACATATTCACTTTCCATCAACACCCAAGTATATTCTTTAACCCTTTACCTAACATGAAAAGCAGACGACACTTGCAAACAAAATTATTGAATAAAATAATTTTTTTCACTTTTTGCTTCAAAAACATAGCTTATGACCATGCATTGGAATGAGCTCAAATGATTTTGACACAAAAAATTAAATAATAATGAAAACTGAATGGCAGTTTTTGTGAATGCCACTGGCCGGTTTTGGCTGGCCATTACGTTGGGTAAAGGGTTAAGAGCTATGCCTGGCATTGCATAATATGCCTGGTAAGCTTTTTCAATTGGCAAATAACCACTGTTTTCATCCAACATATAACTGCTATTTATATAAATTGATCTAAAGTTAACGGAACAAAAATTGGTCACAAAAGTACATAATAAAGTTGAAATAAAAATCGCACCTATTATGATGTTTACAGATTGTTCTTTGACATTTAATATCTCGAGCCCTTAAGTACTCAAGGTAACTGTAGATATGTCTGTGTCATACTCGAATGAGAGATGTCGTCTATCTCTTACAGGAGCCCAAGAGTAGCGACTCATGAAAATAATTAGAATAAAACCAGATTTGGACTCAACTTGTATAATTGAGTGCCAAATTTGGTTGAGGTCAAATAAGCAGAAATAAAGTTATCATCCAAAAACCAAAATGTTGATGGAAATGTGCAGTTTGTAAGACCAAAAGATCCATAGCTCATCAAAAATCATCGGACAGTGCCCCAATTAGAACTTAACCTTCATTTGATATAACTGAGGCACAAACCATGTTTTGGGCTGATCTACAAATCGAAACTCAAGTTATTATCCAGAATCCAAAATGTTGATGAAAATGTTTAATTTCCAAGTCAAAAAGGTGTGTGACTCTTGTTAAAATCATCGGACCAAGCCTCAATTCAAACTTAACCTTCATTTTGATATAACAGAGGCGCGAACCAAGTTTGGTGCTGATATATACAGGACTGAAAATAAGCAGTCTGACATTTGCAGAATGAGGTCCCCAGAGGGTGAATTTGATGATGCTATCCCATACAGTGGGCCAATTGATCCTCTGGGTACCTCTTTCTGTTTAGTTTTGAGACCCTGATTCAGATTGAGGTACACAGAGGGTAAATTTAGTGATGCTACCCTGCTGTGCAGGGTAGCATCACTAAATTCACCCTCTGGGGACCTCATTTTGCAGATGACCGTCTGCTTATTTTCTGGCTTGGATATATAAATTCAAACTTAAGTTATCCAGAAATGGAAAAGTTTACAGATGGATGGATGGACCAAGAGATGGAGAGATAGACCAATCACATAATATGACCGTTTTTTCAAAATGGGCATATAAAAAGCGATCGGTGATTGCTCATCGTGGAATTAAAAACTTTCAGGAATTTTTTTCTGTTGAGTATTGTTTATTATAGTGACATTCCACCCCCCACCCCAAGATGCTGACAGTTGAGACACTTTTCTATATCTAACCAAACAGAGTTCCAGCAATCCTGTTGTATGGAGATCAGTCCATGTTCAGCACTTGAAACATTTCAAAACATTTACAACCTTCTACATTCTGTACAAGCAACAAATGGTCTACATCTACTCAAACACAATATATTAACCCTCTACCCATTGTACACAACATCAAAATTTATTACTTTAACCCTTTACCTAACATGAAAAGCAGACGATACTTGCAAACAAAATTCTTGAATAACTAATTTTTTTTCATTTTTTGTTTCAAAAACATAGGTTATGACCCCTCATTGGAATGAGCTCGAACCAAAGAGGGGTCATAACCTTCTGTTTTTACGATAAAAAATAAAAAAAACAATAAAAATTAATTGTCGATTTTTTAGAACAGCGCTGGCCGGTTTTGGCCGTTACGTTGGAGAAAGGGTTAACCATAATTTTAACAAAATTTTCAATAAACACCATATCACAACTGGAACAAGCTTGATGAGCAGATCACATGATATGATTTTTTTGCGACTTTTTACAAACTATTTTTTTCTGTTCAATTTGCATATCAGGTGGGCAGATTCGTTAGGTAAAGGGTTAACAACACATTTGTACGAAACCTCTACACACCTCAAACTTTTCCAATGCAGCCAACCAATTACAACAATCAAGTCCTTATTTCTTATGGAAAATATCCCTGACAGGACAAGATACCAGTACAAATTTTTATGAGCTGTTATACAGGAGGCTCCCTCAGATCAGTATGTTAAAATATCTATTCTTGTGGGTAATAAGCAGCCAGTGTCGGAATAAGGTTTTTCAACCCTTAGGTCCCCATACAGCCCACTTTATATTGTGCTCAAAAACTTGTCCCAAGTGTATACTTCCTTGAAAACTCTACTGGTTGGATGCATTTAGGTTAGACAGAAAACCTGTAAAAAAAAAGACCCCCACCAACATGTTCTGACTGTCAGTTTGATGCACACCTTTTTCTTCTTTTTTTATTTTTTTTTTTTGGGGTGGGGGGATAAAATCACTTGAAAACCTTCAAGCCATTTTATTTTAAAGCAAAAAGAACCCCCTCCCACAAGCTGGGGTTGATTGGATGCCATTTTTTTTAAAATGAAAGAAGCAAAAAAAACATAGCACAATGGGTGAAATTTTTCTTTTGTAATAAAATCACTCGAAATCACATTCATTTTCAAGCAAAAAATAACAAGCTGACCCAAAGGGTACAGTGTCCCATGTCACCGTAACTGCCATTGTCTGTGGACAGTTCCTCATGTGTACTGTACATAGTATAGTAATTACAGAAAGACTATATAAAGAAATTATAAATGAAATACAAAACTTAAAAGTATTTAACAATTAACATGTAAAACAATGGGCATGAACCCAATACTTGTATATTCGGAGAATTGGCTTATCAGAATGGAATTAATCTTCTCTTATTTTCCATTTACGGTCTACCTAATACAAATAGCAGATGACATTTTCAGAAAACATTTCCTGAATGACTAAATATTTTCATTTTTTATAAAATAGCGTATGAAACCTTATTGAAACAAGCTCCATCAGCTTGTTCCAATGAGGGGTCATAAGCAATGTTTTTGAGGCTAAAATTGAAAAACATAATATTTTGATGGCGATATTTGTGAACAGCACTGGTCAGCTTCAGTCGTTATGCTAGCTAAAAGTATAAATTATGTGATAAAAACAATCTCAAATTTGTCATGATTTTGACATGAAATTTCTGAACCTCATTCACTAAAATCAATTTGAGCCTCGGTAAACCTTGGCTCAGATTGATTTTAGTGAATCTGGTACAGAAGTTTCAAATGAAATCGCAACTCATTAGAGATGTTCTGCATACATGATCTCATGCCGCAATTATTCTGTACTGTAAAGAAGTTAGAAAATGGGGGATGCTAAGATGAAACCAATGTTAAAAGATTTATTTGAAGCAGTGACAATGCAGAACTAAGCATCTAAAAAAATTACTAATTAGTGCAAATAAAAAGCAATCTAGCTCAGATGTAATAATCCAAAATCATCAATTTAAAGTTTCTATCACTAAAAAATTGAATTTAGAAATCACTCCAAGATTTGTTTCATGCCTATTCAGCACAACAGTACAGTCGCCATGGACTGGTCGTGGGCAGTGATGTCCATGCATGCATTTACAAGGTAATAAAAATCATCATCAGCCAGATTTTAATTAATGAAGCAATGGGTTGTACCTGGTGCTTCATTAATTAAAATTTTGACAAGAATCAAACAAGGTGCAATGCCACCGGTATCCCCCACCAAGGGGAATTCTAAGTTAAAAAAAAAGCGGAAAAAAGGCTTATAACTCGAGAAAAAAAAGGGACAAAATCTGTTACTTGTGAATATCCTTTCCCCCATGGTGGTCTATTAGCATACCAACGATCATTTAAATCCAACATCCACTCAGTGTGATAAAGTTGTTATGGGCAGATGGTCGGACAGATGGATGGATGAATGGACAGACAGAACCCATTTTTATATCCTCTGCAAACTTCATTTTGGTCGGGGAAAAATGAACATTTTGTGGGAAACAAAGCTGATTCTTAATTGCTTTCCATGAAAATGTAATTTGCGGGAACTGATTCTGATTCTTGAGTAAATTTTAAGGCCTCTGCATTACCATGTTCATGAAATATGATAACACAAGTAAAAGTTTGTGTTGTAGAATAAGATGATTCAAAGTGCATACTGCCAATAAAATCATATTTTTCGAGGCCAGTGATCATTCTATGAATGTAAACTCCCAACCCACTTACAAAAAAGTCAAGGTTTCTCCATCTCAGTTCAAATCATGAACTTGTTCAGGATTTGAACTGAGATGAAGTAACCTCGACCTTTATCTAAGGTACTGATTTTTTGTTGTCCAGTGATGTCTTGGGTGTACACAAGAGGCTTTTTATTTACTAAATTTATTATCATTAAAGTTGCCTTGTTCACTGAAGTTGCCTTGTTCATTTCACGATGTGGGTTTGGGGATTTGGGTAGGTGTTATTGGAACATATACATTAGTGTGATGAATTGACGGTAATATGGTCTGAAGTTTGTGGCTTGGAGCACATGTTCAACCTCGACACTTCTCCCAGTCAGACCATGTTACCATCAATCCATCACAATAACTTATAATGTTGTGAAAAATAGGTCACAGAGAGATATATTTTATGGTAAGTTGCATATGTTAAGCCTTTACCCAACGTAATGGAAAACTGGCCAGCTATTCGCAAAAATCACCAGTCAATTTTCCTAATCTTTTCAATTTTTGTCTTGAAAAAAATAGCTTATGACCCCTCTTTGAAACAAGCTCATTTCAATGAGGGAGCAAAGGCTGGCTATTGTTTGATGCAAAAAAAAAAAATAGTTATTCAATAATTTTGCTTGCAGGTGTTGCCTGCCTTTCGTGTTTGGTAAAGAGTTAAAAAAAAATGTTATTGAAGCAAAATGCTGACAAGAATTTGATTTAGGGTCACAAACCAGAATTACCAGTCTAACTTGTGATGGCAGTGGATAAAAGACAATCACATTGGAAAGGATCAGACAACAAAGCATCATCAACCACAGAAAGAAACATTCAGAACAGTTTTTCCAGAATTTTTTAAAGTTAACGATAGCTTGATGAAGGAAATGCAAGATAAATACAAGATAAAAAACATGCATTTATTTGCAGCTTTCAGTTACCTGCATACTTCGTCATCTAATAGTGATCTACAATACATGTATATTTTTTCTGAATGAAATACAGTCCCTTTACCTGTTAAAAATGTAGCGATTTCATCCAACTGTCGGAAACCACACATTCCTGTAAATGGTGTCAAAGCAATACACATTTCTGGCTTGTGGTTGGGATCTTTGTAAATATCTGGCCTATCATTATGAAGCTGTTCAGCATGTTCCTGAAATTACAATACAGTGGAGAACAGTTAATTGATTATATCTGAATATAATAACCCTGTTAACGGAATATAATTCCCCAAAAATCGAACCATTCACCATACATTCAGTACAAATTTGACCGGTTAAACTGCATATTATGTATGAAATGGTTAGAGAGTTTTCTTGATTGAGTAATCACATTGTTTAACCTTGGTTAACTGATTAATCACTTGCCCTAATAGGTACCTGAATAACTGCAGTACCATTGATGATTTACAGCATTAACCCTTTCCTCGATGCAATGCCAATGTACAAAACCGGCCTGAGCTGTATACAATGAAAGTGTCAATGACACTGTAGCTCAACTTGTCAAGACATGTACATGTATAGTATGTGACACAGCAATGACAAACATCTAGGTAATGACCTGATAACAAAGGTACATTTAAAGTATTGTAACGGTCTGTACATAAATACTGACCGTAGCCTCTAACAAATGTATAGGTAAAGTATTGTAAAGGTGGGTGACAGTCAGATGCTAAACTAGAAAAGAAATCTTTGAGTCCCAGAGTGGGTCTGGCTGAACCCCAAAATATTTGTTCTCATAGCACAGTGATAACAAAGGCACCCCAAAACACACTCATTCCTGTCCCAAGGTGAAAACAAAGGTACCCAAGAAGTTTCATGAAGATCAGTTCATAAATACGAGCTGTACAGAAGTTGTGACAAAAAACTGATTGGACCTAATTTTGGTACAAAATGGCCACTGGCAGCCATCTTGAATTTTGGACCGCACACAGAAACACTCGTTCTCGTCCCAAGGTGACAACAAAGGTACCCAAGAAGTTTTGTGAAGATCGGTTGATAAATACAGCCTCTAGCCTGAGCTGTATTGACATGTGCACTTACAGTGTATAAGTAGCACTAAATAAATCAAAATTCATCTAATTTGCATAATTTTTGCACGAGAAAAAAACCTGTACTGTATGTGATGTATCCCATGGTACTAAACATTCACACACAAAATTTTTCAAATCAGCGCTTTCATATGTAAGTTCTGTGCAAAAATCTGATTGCACCTAATTTTGAACAAAATGACTGCCATTGGCCATCTTGAATTTTGGACCACACCCAAAAACACTCGTTCTCGTCCCACGGTGATACCAAAGGTACCCAAGAAGTTTCGTAAAGATCGGTTTATAAATACGTCCTCTAGCCCAAGCCGTATTGGCATTTGCACTTACAGTGCTGAAAGTAACACTAAATACATCAAAGTTAGTCTAATTTGCATAATTTACGTACGAGAAAAAAACCCATATTATATATGATGTATCCCATGGTACTAAACATTCATACAAAAAATTATTCAAATCAGCACTTTCATATGGAAGTTCTGCGCAAAAACCTGATTTCACCTAAGTCTGTACAAAATGGCCGCCAGCGGCCAACTTGAATTTCAGATCGGACCCCAAAACACTTGTTCTCGTCCCACGGTCATAACAAAGGTACCCAAGAAGTTTCGTAAATATCGGTTCATAAATACGGCCTCTAGCCCGAGCCGTATTGAATTGTTTACGGACAGACGGACTGATGGCCAGACGGACAGATGGCCAGACGGATGACTGGCCATGGCATAAGCTCAAATTTGGCTTCGCCAAAGTTGAGGTAAAAATCAATTTTTGTCTCAAAAACATAGCCTATGATCCCTCATTGGAACAAGCTCATTGAGCTCATTCCAATGAGAGGTCACAAGCTATGTTTTTTAAACCAAAATTGCAAATTTTTAGTAATTCAAAAATTTATTTTGCAAGTGTAACAGGAGGAGAGATAAGCATGGGAGCCGGGGTTCGAACCATCGACCTCTAGCACACAAAGCGACCGATTTACCATGAGACTAAAGAGATCGAGCCCAACCAGGCTGGTTGGTAAGTGACCTTTATGCCTCGACCGCTACACTACTCTCCCTTTCTTTTGAGATTCACACACCATGAATCTCACCCTCCAGATTCCACCTCAAAGAGGTCGAAACATCCACCATGCTTCATCACAGCATCCACAACGCCACCAATAGCTGAGAATAGGACAAGCCCCCAAATGTAACAGGAGGAGAGATAAGTGTGGGAGCCGGGGTTCAAACCATCAACCTCTAGCACACAAAGTGACTGATTTACCTTGAGACTTAGAGGTTTGGTTGGACCAACCAAGCTGGTTGGTAAGTGGCCTTCATACCTCGACTGCTACACAAGTATCGTCTTCTATCTGCATTGGGTAAAGGGTTAAGAATGACTATTTCCAGCTACTGATACAGAATAATGATCATACAAGTTAACAAGTATGTCAGCACGTAACTTGCCAGGCCTGTTCAAGTACTCAATTACCCCTTTTTATAAACCTTTTGGGTGTCAGTTCATCTGATATAAGAGTTTAACCCTTTACCCAGCGTAACTAAGTGTAACAGCAAAAACCGGCCAGCGCAATTCTCAAATATCGCCAATTAATTTTCATTATTTTTTCATATTTTGTCTCAAAAACATAGGTTATGACCCCTCTTTGGAACGAGCTCGTTGAGCTCGTTTCAATGAGGGTTCATAACCTCTGTTTTTGAGACAAAAAATGAAAAAAACTAGAGGTACTGTGAGCAAACTCACAAAGTGATACCACCTGCACCTGAAATGTATAAGTTAGATTATCTCCCTTTGGAAATGTCAGAACGGAATTATATTGCTTCATGCACATCTTCGTATGGAGTTCTTCCATTGTGTAAAGTTTCACGAAAATTCTTCTAACAGTTTAGGAGGAGTTGCACTTACAAGGATGGACAGACAGTATAAGTTAGATTATCTCCCCTTGGAAATGTCAGAACGGAATTATATTGCTTCATGCACATCTTCATATGGAGTTCTTCCATTGTGTAAAGTTTCATGAAAATTCTTCCAACAGTTTAGGAGGAGTTGTGTTTACAAGGATGGACAGACGGTATAAGTTAGATTATCTCCCCTTGGAAATGTCAGAACGGAATTGTATTGCTTCATGCACATCTTCATATGGAGTTCTTCCATTGTGTAAAGTTTCATGAAAATTCTTCCAACGGTTTAGGAGGAGTTGCGCTTACAAGGATGGACAGACGGTATAAGTTAGATTATCTCCCCTTGGAAATGTCAGAATGGGATTATATTGCTTCATGCACATCTACATATGGAGTTCTTCCATTGTGTAAAGTTTCATGACAATTCTTCCAACAGTTTAGGAGGAGTTGCGCTTACAAGGGATAGACAGACGGTATAAGTTAGATTATCTCCCCATGTAAATGTCAGAACGGAATTATATTGCTTCATGCACATCTTCATATGCAGTTCTTCCACTGTGTAAAGTTTCATGAAAATTCTTCAAACGGTTTAGGAGGAGTTGCACTTACAAGGATGGACAGACGGACGGATGGACAAGGTGATTCCTATATACCCCCCCCCCCCCCCCCAAACTTTGTTTGCAGGGGGGTATAAATAGTTATTCAAGAATTTTGTTTGCAAGTGTCGTCTGCTCTTCATGTTAGGTAAAGGGTTAATCCATCATATCTTGGTTAATAGAGTTTGATCAGCTTGATGAGCTCTGTTAAACAAGATACAATAGAATATTCAGTTCATCGCTCAAATGCAGGATAATAACCAAATTCCTGTTAATTGAATATTGATGTTGATTGAATATTTTTCACTGGCAAGGTGGCTAATCCATTAACAGGGTTCCACTATACAAACAAAATACAAACTGAAATCTTATAACAGATCGGCATTCAATGTGTCAATGCCAACAAAGCTGTTCAATTCATGCCATTATACCCCTACTCTGTGTGCAAAAATCAATTGTAACATGTACATATTTATTTATTGGTATTTAAGGTCACAGATTTCTGCACAGTGACTAACCACGAACACAACAGGTTTATTCAATCATTTATACTCATATTCCCCATATTAGGGGACTCCCATGCCATGCATTGGTGACAGGGTCTTATTTTACCAATAAAACAAAGCACTATTTATTTATTGGTGTTTAAGGTCGCAAACTTAAGCACAATGGCTGATCGTGACCATGACAGTTTTATGGGTGGAGGAAGCCGGAGTACCCAGAGAGAACCACGAAGCATCGATGAGCAATTGTCAGCTCAACATTCTAACTCTGCTCAAGCTCTGTTCAAGCAGGGTTACAGTGGTTGAAGACATGTGCACAATCGACGTGCGGCATGCCTTAGTACACGGAGTCATCGTGTCCCCATGTAGGCAATCGGAATAAAGTGCTTTGCCCAAGGACACAATGCGGGTCGTCCCGGACGGGGATCAAACTCGGGACCTCCAGCATAGCAGACCAAGAGTCTACCATTGAGACACTGCGCTCCCCAAACAAAGCACTGCATCACTTCCTAGAAGGGAAGGGGGGGGGGGGGGGGGGAGAAGAGGGGACTTATGTAATTAAATAAACAAAGGGGCACGATTCTTTGATGAAAGAATCTGGCACCATAATTTTGCAGTGAAAGTATATAGCATATGAATAGCATATGATGGAAAAAGATACAACTAAATATCACTGCAATCTATCACTACTGGGGAAGTCGTTTCAATGAGGGGTCATAAGTAATGTTAGGAGGCAAAAATGAATATTTTTTTAGCAGTTTGCATATTCTTTTTACAAGTGTTGTCTCCGGGCATTACCTTAAATGGTTAAACAGGGACCGACCTGGGCATGCGCCAGTGCGTATTTGGTTCTGAAACATCAGGACCTGGCTCTTAAATCTCAGAAATAGGCTTCTCAGTTGGCGCGTAACTTCTTAGATCATATTTTGATATTCTTTCGATAGATAATCGAGAGAGACACTCTTACAAATATTATATATATGATTATCATTTATCATTGTTGTAGAGTGCTTAAGTGAATACTTCAAGTCTTAATAACCAAGCATTAATCTTCACTGTGGTTTCTCATCCAGTCTTGGCTGCCTAAATAGGCAGCCAAGACTTGATCAGAAACCACAGTGAAGATTAATGCTTGCTATAGTGTACTAAATGAAAATGATGAGAGCTATTACATACTTGCAGTGTGTGTGTTACAAACAGCAGTGTGACTCTGTAAATTGAAATCTGGCGTATGAATTGAAAAAATAGGCTCCGAGGCTAGAGCGTATTTTAAATAGTCCTGATCGGTCCCTGGTTAAACAATATGAAGTCTTACCTTATTGGGATGCGCTTGTATTGATAAAGATGTGTTGACAGAAAGTACTTTGAACAAGTATGGGAGATTGCCTTTGAAGTTTTCTTTCACCTTGCTTCCTAAGCTTTCTGAGTGGTTCTGTATCCAATCTGCCAATGGTATCTCTTCCTTACCAGGTACCACAATCTTGGATGGTCCATTTGGATGTGTGCCCATCCACAACTGAATAAAATTTAATAACAAGTTTTTAAACAAATTTTGCGTTTATTATTTTAAATGTTTAACCCTTTACCTAATGTAATGGGACAAATGGTCAGCGTTAATCACAAAAATTGCCATTCAATTTTCATTATTTTTTTGTCTCAAAAACAGCTTATGACCCCCTTATTGCAATGAGCTCAGTAAGCTCATTCCAATGAGGGGGCATAAGCTATGTTTTTGTTGCAAAAAATGAAAAAAGTGAGTTAACCAAGAATTTTGTTTGCAAGTGCTGTCTTCCTTTTGTGTTAGGTAAAGGGTTAAGCAAATTAATTGTTTATTTAATTATGTAAGTCTCCTCTTCTCCCCCTCCCCCTTCTGGGAAGTGATGCAGTGCTTTGTTTGGGGAGCACAGTGTCTCAATGGTAGACTCTTGGTCTTCTATGCTAGAGGTCCCGAGTTTGATCCCCGTCCGAGACGACCCGTGTTGTGTCCTTGGGCAAAGCACTTTATCCCGGTTGCCTATATGGGGACACGATGACTCTGTGTACTAAGGCATACTGCATATCGATTGTGTACCGGGTACAACCCATTTACCCAATGCAGACAATATCAAAATTTATTATTTAAAAAATCATTTTTTTAAAATTTTTCTAAAAATTTCAACAAAACAATGTCATGTGACCCCCTCATTGGAACAAGCTCAATGAGCTCGTTCCATAGAGGGGTCACATGATATGGTTTTGTTGAAATATTTTGAAAATTTAATTTTTTCAACTGCTCAATTTGCATATTATGCAAGCGGATGCGGGCGATTCATTAGGTAAAGAGTTAAATAGATTTATTGTATTGGTACAGTACAGTTGCCATGGACTGGTCGTAATTCACGTGTGAGCAGTGATATCCACACGCGTGGGTGAAAATGGGCTGTACCCGGTACTTCATTAATTAAATTTTTTATGATTATTCATATAATTGGTGTTTACAATATAATATTATTGCATCCGTAGAAATACTGCCACCCCGTAGAAAGTGACCAGTCCACGGCAGCAGTACTATACCTCATGCATGGGTAAAATGTTTATTTATTTATGTTTAACACTTAACCTGCCGAATATCATCTTAAATTTCTCATAAAATCAAGCCCTGGCTGTTATAATGATAAAAAGTGCCATTACCCCAGAAAAAGCCGAGTAAACAATAATTTCTTTTCACATGCCTATCTACACTACATACTAATACTTCACACCTACTTTTGTAAAAATTCAGCAGAAAATGTAGGAGATGTATAGCAGACAAACATTTCTGACAAATGGATGAACTGACAAGTAGGGGATAAAAATGGTCAAGTCAACATTCCAACAGGAGGAAATGATGAAGAGTCATCAACTAACGGCTATAACATAAGTGGGAGACATTTGACAAATCTTAATTTCAGTGGCCAATTAAAAGATTAGGGCAAGGCCTCACAAAGTAGATCCTCTGTTTCTCAGGCCATTTTTTGTAAAATTGCATGCGTGCGGGTGGCTTTTTATTTTATTTTTTATTTTCGTAATTATTTCTTTGCCATTAAAAAGTTCATGTTCTTGTTTTGTTTTTTGTTTTAGGCCCCATAATCTACAGAATAGCATGGATGGTGAAGTATTATGTCCCTTGAGTGCAAGAAGGCTTTGCAATGCTAAAGCATTGCAAAGCCTTGCACTCAAGGGGCAATTTTAGTAACTTGGGTAAAATATCAGACATAATCCATTCAATTTTGATTTTTTAAAGTTTGGATAGGTTATAAAAAGAAAGCATGAGGCAGTCAAAAAGGACCATGCAGGAGGGCCTGAGAAACCTATTTTTATTTTTTTAAGCCTAACAAACTTTTATACCAGAAATGGTCATAATTCATTCCAATTTGTTCATGTTATCAAACAATTGGCAAAAAAAAAATTTGGAAAATCATCAAAGTAAGGGCAATAGTATGGTGATGAAGCATCAGACTGAGCCGAGATCTGAACTCATGATATTTTTGCAAAAAAATCACATACTAAGGCCTAAAAAAGTAAAAAAAATTGTTTCTCAGGCCTTCCCACATTGTCCTTTTGGTTGCCACATACTCTCTTTTTATAACCAATACAAGCTTAAAAAACATAAAAACTAAATGGTTTATGTCTGATATTTCACCCAAGTTAATAAAATTGTTAAATTTGTCCCTAGAGTGCAACAAGGCTTTGCAGTTCTTCAGCATTGCAAAGCCTTCTTGCTCTCGAGGGATGAAATTGAAACATACCAGCCGGACAAGGGTTGGTAAACTAAGTCTCGGCTTGGCGCAGTATGTGTTATTGGATTTGGGTCTTGTTTTGGTGTGGCCGGGGAAGAGTTAATGTACTAGTACTCGGCTACCTTAACTGCATGTATTGAACTCATATGTGTTTATTGTTAAGTAATTTCTTGTTCTCCTTTCTCGTCTCAGTTAGCAGGTGGAGTGCGAGTCAATTTAGTGCACTTCATGTATATAATCTCTGTTTGGTTTGAGTGAGGAGGAGTAATTTCTAGTTATTTCTACTGGAGTATATTCATTTTGACCGACTTAAATTATTAGTCAGGTTTGGGAGAATTCATGGAATTTTCTTGGATAGAATTCATGGATAGTCCTTTGAATCCTCCCTTGTATTGACTGGCTGTGATCGCCCCCCTCCCCCCCCCCTCCCCCAGGCAGATATTGGAATATTGAGGGAATTTGTGTTGTAAACATGACATAGCCTGGATCGTACGCTTTGCTCATTAATGATGACATTTAATTTCTGGTGAGGACCAGATATAGATGGTTGCCGGGGTGTAATGGTTGACTCATTTTTATCGAGTTTGGAGGTGTTACTGATTTTTATATATACGCATATTAAAATGTTGTACAAGTTGGTACAGTGGAGCCCACTTAATTGGATATCTCTTAATTGTATATCCCTGTTAATTGAATATAATTTTCAAACACAAAACCATTTATCATACCTTCAGTACAAATTTGATCTGTTAATTGCATATGGGTTGTATAGTAAACTCCTGATAATTGTATATAAATTTTTGTAATATGTCGAAAAAATTACTGTGACATGCACCAAATTCCCCTTATTTATCAACCTTTTTGGCCTCACTGCATCCAATACAGACATTTATTCTATTATATCTTGTTTGACAGAGCTCTATGAGCTCTGTCAAACAAGATATAGTAGAATAAATGCTCAGTTTACCTCTAGAACACAGGAAACTGACCAAATCTCTGTTAATTGTATACTCCTGTTAAATGAATAATTTTCACTGGCAAAATGGATATTCAATTAAGAGGATTCCACTGTACAATGAACTTCATGGAAGGCCAGCTCACCTCCATTGAGGTTTGCACTGGATAATTTATTGATTTTGTTGTGAGTGTAGAAATAGGCGCGGTGTTTTGGTAGCGAGACTCATTTGAGTGTGCATTGCCAGAACAGGACAGGGCACTGTGTTTTGGGTGGCAGAATTCTGTAGAGTATGCGAAACCATAACTGATTACAGCTTTCTTCAGCTCACTTAGCAGGTTTATTCGCGCATTGAGAAAGATTGTACATGCCAAGTGACATTATTGTGGTGAAGAAATCTAAATTTTATAGTAAATTTCCTTTCTTATTATACCTACCACAATTGTTTACTACAGGCTTGCACTACAGTGGAAGTCCCTAACTCGGATAAAATACTCTCTATTTTTGTCTTTCCCAAGCAAGTTGGGAAAGAAAAGTGGTGCAAAAGCACCAATAAAAATAAGCCAAAACTGGGTCGAGTGCAACCGGCGCAGACCCAGTACGGGACGCTCTCTCCCAAGTACAACTCCACGACTTCCGTTGCCAGTGCTCATATACCGTCTCTAAAGACTCATTCTTTTTGAATCCGTAAACGTTAGAGTTATGTGATCAGCGGGGAGGAAAGATTCTTTACCCGTAAAGAAGACGGGAGGGCCTCCATGTAAACAATTGTGGTAGGTATAATAAGAAAGGAAATTTACTATAAAATTTAGATTTCTTATCAACCTACTCACAATTGTTTACTGCAGGCTGAATAGACAAAAGGCTGGAGGGAATCGCATAACCAACCCCCACATAACCCTAGTGCACTGGAACCGTGAAGTAGAAGGAAGAGGTCCCGAGGCTTATCAACCATAATGTCGCAATCATTGGTAAAGGACAATGAAAAGAGACATATGAGCCTGTGTGACACACAGACAGAAAAAGGGCAGTAACAGCACAAGGCTGAAACTGACCTTCAAGAAGCCTAATGGCTATGGCAGACAACAGCCTGAGCAGAAGAAAGAGGACCCAGGGCAAAAAGGTCCTCCGACTGCTCCTGCAACTGGCGTAAATAAAAGGTGGAGAAAGTAGAAGCATTTCTCCAGTAGGCTGCCTGCATAACATCCGACAACTTGACGGAGTTAGAATAAGCCCAAGAGGCAGACAGTGCCCGCACCTCGTGGGCAGAAATACGATTGGTAATACAATCGCCAGCTGCTAAACGACTATAAGCCGTACGAATAGCAAGACAAATCCATCGAGAAATGGATTGAGGAGAGATCTTCTGTCAACCCGGAATGAGAGACAGAAAAAAACGTTTTCTGCCCTTCCGTATGAAGCGTGTCCGATCAAGATAAATGCGAATAGCATGGACCGGACAGAGCAAAGGGCGAGTACCCTCAACAGAGGGAAGAGCCCTGATACAGATAGGAGGAGGAGTAGTATCTGGTAACTGATTCTTAGCCAAAAAGGAGCAATCAGTGGTAAAAGTAACACTTTTGGGAGAGCTCCTAAAAAAGGCAGGGTCAACCGAGAGGGCGTGAAGCTCACTAACCCGTCTGGCCGAAGCAAATGCCATCAGAAAAGCCGTCTTATATGTGAGAAAATGCATATCCACCTGGGATAAAGGTTCGATCGGCACCATCCCCCCCCCCCCACCCCCCCCAAGCAAAGCAGCACCCACGAAAGATTCCATCGTGGAGTAAGCTGCAAAGTCCGAGGCCTTTTCAAAGAAAAGTTAAGGATTAGTGCCGATACGACGCTTCCCCACATAAGAAAAAGTCTCTGAAAGCATAGACCTGTAACCTGAGGAAGAATCGGAACCGGCGGGAAGGCGTAGCCGACTAGACCGTTCCAATCGAGTGACAGAGCGTCCACGGCAAAAGCCAGAGGATCTGGACACGGGGACACGAAAGTGTCCACCTGATGGTTCCAACGAGTCGCAAAGAGGTCGATGTGGGGACGTCCCCAGAGATCGCAAAGCGACTGGAACACTGCCCTGTGAAGCATCCACTCGGTGGAAATAACCCTGCCCTGTCGGGACAGGGAGTCGGCTAGGATGTTCAGACGAGCGGGAATGTGACGAACAACCACTCCGGCGTGAACATCCTGAGCGAGCAGTAAAAGATCCCGAGCTAACTCGTACATCGGAAGCGAGTGCGTGCCGCCCTGGTTCCGAATGTAAGCAACCACTGTCGAATTGTCGGATAGTAGAAGGACCTGGCGATTCGACAGGTGAGGGATCCACTGCCTGAAACTCAGAAGAAGAGCAAGAAGCTCCTTCTGGTTGATGTGCAGAGCTGCTTGATCCTGGTCCCACATCCCGTGTAGGGAAAGACCGAGAGGATCCAACGTCGCACCCCATCCGAGATCGCTGGCATCTGCCGTCAGAACGCGATTGGACGTGGGTAAGTCCAGCGGAACACCCTGCGTAATCCACTGAACATCTGTCCAGGGAAGAAGGTGAGGATACAGAGAGTCCGGAAACGGAAGCACCTGATCCAGAGAATCTACATTCGGTCTCCAACGACTGAGCAGAAAGTGTTGGAGAGGTCTGACACGCAGCCGACCTAGAGGAATGAGATCCGTCACCGAACCGCAGAGACCGATCAGCCGGAGAAAACTCCGAGCGGTCGCGGACCTGGACTGGGACAGAGTCAGAGCAAAAGCTGAGAGAATCACAGCCTTGGCCTGGGGAACAGCCACCAAATTGAATTTGGTTTGGAAAGACATCCCCAGATGACAAAACGACTGAGAAGGGACCAGGTCCGATTTCTCCTCGTTGACTCTGAATCCTAGCGACGTGAGCAAGCTCAACAGAGTGGCGACATCCGATTCCAGTAAGGCAGCATTGGAATGCCTCTGGAGGATATCGTCCAGATATGCCGAAGTAGTCACCCTGGACTGTGTGCGATGGAACGCTATCACATGCGACATCAGTCTGGTGACCGCCCAAGGAGCCAGGTTGAGGCCGAAAGGCATGGCCTTGAACTGGTAAACTCGCCCCAGAAAAGCGAACCTGAGATACTTCCGTGACGCCCGATGCATCGGAACGTGGAAGTAAGCGTCTCCCAGGTCGATGCTGGCTGCGAAATCTCCCTGGTGAATTGATTGGCGGACCGACCTGAAAGTCTCCATGCTGAACTTGGGAGCAATGATAGACTGGTTCAGGATACTCAGATCGATAACCGGTCGGAGTCGGCCGTCCTTCTTCGGCACCAAGAACAGGCGGGAATAGAAACCCACTGACTGAACGTTCTTGACGACCTCGATCGCCCCCTTTGCCAGGAGATTGGCAATCTCCGTGGACAGAAGTTCCCGACGTAAAACGTCTGAAGGAACTGTGGTTGGAAGAGGCACCCTTGACAGAGTGGGGTGCCGTCGGAAGGATATGCGCAGCCCGGACCGAACAACATCTAACACCCATGGATCGGATGTGATGGTGGTCTAATGGTCTGCGAACTCTGCTATCCTTCCTCCAACCTGGGACGAGTCGAGGTGAGGACCTTCATTTCGAGCCCCGACGAGGCCCGCGAGAGGAGAAACCACCTCCTCTGCTAAATGAAGAATCCTGAGACTTCCCTCGATTCTGCCGACCCCTACCTTTACCCCGTGAGTAAGAAGTAGAGGCGGCGGCAGAAGGACCAGCCTTTTGCTTCACAGAGGAAGCAGAAGGGTACTTGTTAGGCTTGGAACGGCCCTTGCCTCCCCGAGAAGGCTGATCAAGCTGACGAAACAGCAGCTGATCTTTGGAATGACGTAGGACGTCATCCCGGACCGTCGACACGGAACCATGGAAAAGTTGCGGACCTGCCAAAGAAGCAGATCGAAGAGTAGCACGCTGCTCCTCGGGAAGGGATCGTCCTGTGTCCAGCACAGCGTCCCTTCGAACTAATTCCAAATTGGCCGTGTTACAGACATGCGTGTGAGTAAGGTGCATAAGCGCCTTGGACAGCACACGCAAAGGAGCCTGTATCTCGTCAAACTTATCTGGAGGCAGATAAGCAGCCAAAGCTGAGACGACGTGATCTGAGAGAGAAAGCATGCCAAGCATCTCTCTAGATAAGCCCAACGTGGACTCCAGAGTCGTCATTGGAATGACGGCAGACTTAGGCTTGGAAAGCCCGAGGGAAGTGGAGTCCTGATCCAGAACCGTCAAAGCCTGGCAGACTGACGGATTGGCGGAATCGTAGGAACGATAACGCACAGGAGGCAAAAAGGTGTCAACCCTGGTGAAGAACGAAGTCTTCAAAGCCTTGGAATTCAGCTTGGCATCCAATGCTGAAAAAGCCTCAACCACCTGTACCGACTGGCACGGTCGAAGGCGCCCAGAAGCAGGTTGCTCCATAGGCTGTTGGCGCGCGACTGATGATCGCGGCCAGGCTGACACTGTCGGCTGGTTAGCAGGTTTGAGCTCAGGCAGAAACCCAAACACAAAGTCAAGAGCCGCCCCCAAGTCCGAAGACTGCTGGCCCTCGACCTCAAGCATGTCGGACTCCTCCCTAGAGTCGGAAGACACATAGCCCATTGTGGGCAAACCAGCCGACGCCTCCCATGGTGTCGGGACACCAGAGGAATCGGAAACCGGCCTGTTTCCAATCCCGGGAGGCGGCGCCATAGGAGGCGCCTGGAAACCACCCATAGCCTCGCTGGAAGCAACAGGAAGGCTCTTAGAAAGAACCTGAGTGAGTAAGGAGAGGGCCTCCCTAAGCTCACTGCCTGTACCGACCGGTTCGACAGGGGAGCGAACCGGCAAAGTGGCTTCACCTCTGACCCTCTTAACCAGCGAAGGGTCACGATCCTCCAAAACACCCGACGCGGGACGACGGGCGGCAGCCGAAACATCTGAAAGCAGACGTGCATAGGGGTACGATGCACCCCGAGGATCAATATTGCGAGAACTCATGAGAGTCACCGCGGACCTCTGCGGGGCAGAAGGTCCAGGCTGCACAAAAGGCGTTGGTCCCCCAAAACTGGTCGTGTGACCAGAGTGAGTAGACGGAAACGCCACAGAGTTCATAGTGTTTCCACTACGAACATCCGAATCCAAAGACACAACTGTGGTGCTCGACGGCGAAGAGACCACAGCGATGGGCTCGGCCGGCAGCCCCTTCCGACTTCGCCGAGTTGAAGTCAGGGAAGGCTGAGGCCAATATCCCACGTCTACAGTATCGGACAGTCCTGCAGTCCCCTGCAGCAAAAAGCCGAGGCCGGCTGAAACAGATAACGAAGCAGACGGGCCAGCAGCAGTAGTAGATACGTCGAGAGTCGTTGAGGCTGGTGAAATAGTGGAGAGAGCACACCGGCTCGGCTCCGAAGGAGGAGTCACAACCCTAGTGACAGCCTCAGATGTCGACTGGAGGGGGACCGTAGTCCCGGAACCAGGCATCTCTACACCAGAACACTCAACGGCTCCCTCAGTATCCACCACAGGAAAAGACTGCACATCCCCCACGGAGGAGGAATAACTCTCACCAGACAAAGTCGGCTCGGGAGGCCCCGAACGACCACGTTCTCCTTTCCCGCGGGAGCGGGAGGCACGGCCACGAGAACGAACGACACGGTTTACTGACGCCCAGAAGGTGGAAGACCATGTTCCACAGACACCACACGGCCGCTCGGCCGAACACCCATTACAGGAGGAACAAGACGAATGTACATCGTCCACATGCTTTGGCAACAGACATTGCCCACAGGGAATTGTCCTGGGCATGATAGAGGTGAGAGGAGCAGAGAAGGTGAGATGAGAAAACAGAACACCCCCAAAGAAGAGAGAAAGGTGACAGAAACAAAGACCCCAGAAGGTCGACCGGGAACCACCCAACAGGAAGACTACTCTCAAAAGAAAGAAGAAACACTGCAGGAGTGGTACCCCGCTGACACCTAACTCTAACACAATTAGAAAATTTTGCAAAAAAAGCATTAACAATAATTGTGAAAAAATCTAAGTCCGAACCGCGTGGCACGCGAAATTCGCGCGCGACTCGAGAGAGAGCAAATAAATATACATTATGGACATATAATAGAAAAGAGAATATATAAAACACTGTTCCTGAGAATACAAAGGATACACTGTGGTATAATGAATCAGGAATTATCAAACATCGAGCTGGTGGAACACTGATAAGCGTGCAAAAACATCTCGACACGAAGCAGATTTTAAAAAGAATGAGTCTTTAGAGACAGTATATGCGCACTGGCAACGGAAGTCGTGGAGTTGTACTTGGGAGAGAGCGTCCCGTACTGGGTCTGCGCCGATTGCACTCGACCCAGTTTTGGCTTATTTTTATTGGTGCTTTTGCACCACTTTTCTTTCCCAACTTGCTTGGGAAAGACAAAAATAGAGAGTATTTTATCCGAGTTAGGGACTTCCACTGTAGTGCAAGCCTGTAGTAAACAATTGTGAGTAGGTTGATAAGAAATGCATTAACCATAATGAGGAGCGGTGCTTGTATACCTTGGTAGGCAAGCCCTGCTCACCATAACAAACCCCCATTGGATTAATAGGATTAAAAGTCCTTTAGTGACCAGAGGGTATTGATATATCTTTTTTTTAAGTCCAGGTAAAACAGTATCCCCACAAGTTAAACTTTATAATACACAAGTTTAGGGTCTTGTATGTATAGGAATTTAATAAAAATATATCAATATTCATTATAATCTTGTTCATTGAACCCCTTAGATTTGATGGCCCCTAGAGAATGGATATAGAGGAACCGTACCTGATTCTTTAGGCCCTCACATTTTTCCAAACTGCTGCCACCCATAGGGACCCTCTTATTGTTTTGAGTGGAGTCATTGTGCAAGACTTCCTCGTTGGAGAAAGACTTGTAGCATTGGCTTCACCCAAAACCTTACAAGGCACCACTTGTGGAGTGAATTAAGAGGGGCGGGGTTAGTGGGGTCTGTTACAAAATACACCACCACCAACGCTATTCTGGAGATTATGAAGGTCTAAAGTATAAAACAAACTAAGAACATAAACTTTTGATAGCAAAGAATTAATGAGAGAAAAAAAAACAACGCCCACTTGCATGCAATTTTACAAAAAAAATGGCCTAAGAAACAAAAGATCTACTTTGTGGGGCCTAACTCCATTACAGAATGTCGCATAAATGTCACAGTAAAACTTGGTCTGCTTTTACTCAAGTAAATTTGCATGCAAAAAATGGCAAAAAATCATAGCTGGGGTGTTTATCCAAGTCATATATCAGGACATAAACCCATGAAAATTCTGAGAAAATAAAGGGCAATAACTCCACAATAGAATGTCGTAAAAACATCAAAATTGAACTTGATCTGTCTTTTACTTGTACACCAAAAATGGATTGGCTATGTTCAGGATAGCTGAGTTATCATCTGGAAACCAAAAATCATGGAAATTCAAGACAATAACTCCCACTAAAATGCCGGACGCACATCAAAGTTGAATTTGATTTGCAATTTCTGGGGATAAGGTCACACACCATAGATGCTTTGGATGTGAAAATACATGCAATAAAAAAGTCATCTGGAAACCAAAAAAAATGAACATATTGGAGGGGAGGGGAGTGGGGTGGGTTGGACAGATGGGCCGACAACACCATTCCACAATACGCCTTGTTTACGCAGGCGTATAAAAATTGTTCCAACCAACAAAATTTGTTAAGTTATGGCCCTAACACATTAAATAGCAGAAATTTAAACAAAGGGTATCAACTCTTACAAGAAAAGTCTAACATGACTGGCTTCCATCCTCAAACAACATATCAAGACAATAAATTTGCAAACCCAAAAAGTTTAAACCCTTTTATAACTGAGTTTTCAAAAATTGACACCCAAGCCTCCACACCAATCACCTAACCATATGTTGAGTTTTCCTAATTTGATCAACAAATAAAGTTTCAAAGAATAGATGCCTAGATCCTATCCAGTGGTCCATTTACTGAAACTTTGGGTGTACTTTTTATACAATTATTGTAGGAACTGAGAGTTACTGTTTGCAGGGGGGAGGGGGGGATATGCCACTCCATGAGAGTTTCAGATTTTCAGCATACTATACTTGTAGGTCACAGCTGAAAGCAATTTGCCTTCTTGTATAAATCTGGCCTGCAATGCACCAGCCTGACATTCAGTGAAAGGGTAACCTCACTTTGAAAGCACTCATTAGCAGTGTGTGCATTCATGCTTATATTTTGAAGCTGCAATAATTACCTTTTAAATGTGGGTATATATCACCAATAAAATACAGGAACACGATTGGTTAATTATATCCATATATAATAAGGATATATTATTTACAACAATTCAAAAGCATTTGATGACTTTTGCCCTTTGTCTGCACTTAATAAGCAACTATCTTGGATGCATTTTTTCCTAAGCTTGAAATGATAATCAACTGATGGCTGTATTAAATGGTTATACAATGGCATTCTGGTAACTGAATAGCCACTTTGTCAGTGAAAATTATTTAATTAACAGTTAACATGAGTAGTCAATAAAAATAGATTTGACTACTTTTCTGTATTCTGGAGATAAACTGAGCATTTATTCTATTATATCTTATCTGACAAAGCTCTGTGTTACTCCACAACCTATGTGCAATTAACAATGTCAAATTTGTACTGAAGGAATAGTAAGTGGTTTTGTGTTTGGAAGTTATCTTCAGTTAATAATGTTATTCAATTAAGAGATACCCAATTAAGTGAGTGCAACTGTATTACTTGCTCAGAATTCAACATGAGGAAGCGAAATTATCAACAGGAATCTTCTGTTAAACAGACATCTTTATTATCCAAAACAGTGGTGGCAGAAATAGGGAGGCCATGGCTCTTCCAGTGTTTCATAACATATATTTTGCTCTCCCCAGTTCCCACTTTCCATGAATAAAAACTTACCCTTGGACGTTTTTTAATCTACATTATCATTATTTACAACAGACATTGAGAAATGTTGTACATGTAGATACACCATGTGTGGTAAACGACCTACGTGTAAGAATGCCATACAAGAATGTACACAGGCCTGGCATTTTCAGGCGTGCAATCTTTTCGCGCGCCTTAACGTGCGCCAAGAACCGTTAAGGTCCGCGAAATTTCGCTCTCCTGGGTGCACAAGATAAGTATAACACTTTTGAAAAACACAGTTCAAAATTGAAGGATGCATATTTATGCTTGCGTGTCATAGTGCAGGGAAAATCAGAAGGTTATCTCATTTTTGGGGGTTTTCTTTTCAGAGGTTTCGTACCTATTTTTCTGTCATGTAAACTGTAAAACACACGACTGTGGAATAATTCAGGTGACCCTCACAAGTTCAGTATCATAAATGCCTGTTATTTTGGTTCAGACAGTAGTGTTCCTAACCGTGTTGAATATACAACGATGCCATGACCAAGTTCAACAATAATAGGCAAATAATTCGGAACATCACATGGGCACGTGTACATAGCAAATCAATTCTGACAGGTTTTGGAGAGATAGCACTGCATTTCTCCAATACAGGAACCTGATTGATTGAGAGGTCAGTGACATCACGCGATTCATGTGTTTGAATATCATATTCACTGTATGAAGGAACGTGTATGTTTTATTTATACAAATTACCTCATACTTGGTTTCACTATAATCAGTCAACAACAACAAAAAAAAAAAATGCACAACATTTGTTGAACACATGTCAACATACGTGCTTTGGCTTGGGACGATTCACAGGTTAAGTTGCTCAAAATCTCAATTTATTTTGGTGGTTACTGCATCACAATGGCATCTTTCGTCAGTTACACGAGGCATCACTGAACAGCATAACACAGGCTATTTATAAACCTCTGTTGTGTTTACTTTCACTCTCGGTTGTCATGATATTAGATTATCAATCTGATTTTTTGTGAATTTCCGTGAATATTCGAATCGAAACGTCACCATCACCTGCCCACGACAATTATTTGATTGGTTTCATTTTTCACCGGGTATGTACAGTTTCTATTACTATTCAAACATTGACCCATTTCAAAACCAACTTATATTCCCATTAAACGACATCAGATAATCAAAGAACTTAAAATTAAGTGATAACCACGTGGAGGGACGGTATTCCCTCAACACAAATTCGTTAGGCATGACTATTGACGTACAATTTCCGTAAGCCGTCCCCGTCTAAGAGTGTCTACATTTTTTTTTATTTACCGCATCAAGAGTAATTTCGAATGCGATGAATAAAAAATTGAAGATAAAAAATTGTGTTATCCCAGGACCATTTAGAAAATAATTGGCATCATGTACTGTACAGCTGGCTGAGGTGTAATGAACTGAAATTCAAAATTTATCTGATGGGATGAAGGGGATGAAGTTGAACCATGATTGGCTTGTGACAGTTGTGAGTTGTTGGGACCGACAACTTCAACACAATATTGAGTAACTTACGAAGTCACATGTATTACAACTATCCAAATTACACAATGTAACTTTGTGAGTAGTGCATGTCTGGTCACAGTGTTTAATTGCATTCATATGATATATCATGGTTCAACTGCCTTCCATATCAAAACCATTGGCTCTCCTAGATCAATTCAGGAGAGCGATTTTTAGCCCCCCTAAATTATTCAGAATGCCAAGCCTGTGTACAGGTACATATATATGGTTGTTTTGCTTCAGAGTTACATTATGACATGAATGAAATGCTTCAACTGGTAGAGTGCTAAATTATTTTTGGTCATCAAAATTAAATCACATGTATTTGCCTTGTTACAATTTATGGGAGAGTGCCTATAGGCACTCTCCCATAAATTTTAACATGGCAAATCCCAACAGACTAAATAATTTTATTTCAATGATAATTTGAAGCACATGTACAAAATATGGAACCTTTAAGTTGTGGTACCTGCGCTTCAGAATAAAGCCCAAATATGGGCTTCCAGCACTCTACCAGTTAACACAAAATAGCGTAAAGCAGGAAAGTAAAAAAAACTGCGGGAGGTGATATTTTCCTTTACAAATATCAGCTTCGTTCACTTAATTCAAGCCAAATATTAGTATAAATACAGAACACAACTCGGGTAGAGAACGGAGAAAGGAGTCCTGGTTGGTAGTTTTCCAGTGTTTCATGCATGCCTTTGGAGCGCATGAAATTCTGGGAAAACTCCAACTTGGGTCATGGATACCAGTCCCTCATATTCCACCCTTGGTGTGTTCGGTCCTATCAATCCTTTGCCTAGCACAAATGGAAATGACACATGGAAACCAATTTCTTGGGTGATGTAACTATTTTCAATTTTCTAGCTTTTACATCCATCCCTATAACAAACATTGTGAAAATTTTATAACACAGTTTTAATTAATATCTGAAACATTGCATCAACTGTTTGACAATAGGCTTGAGACATGCAAATGTAATTAATTACATTACAATTTATTACAAATTCAAAACTTTTTCAAATATTTCAAGATCCTAAGGAAACACGGAAACACTGATAATTAATTCACACCAACTTTTGTAAAAATCCAATGAAAAATGTATGAGAAGTTTGGCAGACAGACTTTTACGATAGAAATTTTGCAGCAAAAAAGGACGTAAAACTGGAAATTTTGTGACATACATGTATACTCTTCATACTTCCAATTCACACCACATTTTGTAAAAAAACCCAACAAAATGTAGCAGGGTTTCTGTAGACAAGGGCTGACAAAATTCAAGGCTACTGAAGGCCATTTCTCAATATATTTTAGAATTTTTCAAGCTCCTACAATAACCGAATTCAAGGATTTTCAAGGCCTGCTATCAAGCCTGAAAATAAGCAATCTGTCATTTGCAGAATGTGGACACCAGAGGGTAAATTTGCTTATGCTATCCCATACAGTGTGTCAATTTATCCTCTGGGTAGCTCTTGCTGTTTAGAGTAAATTTAGTGATGCTACCTTGCTGTGCAGGGTAGCATCACAAATTCACCCTCTGGGAACCTCATTTTGAAGATGACAGCCTGCTTATTTTCAGGCATGCACTTCCTTCAAAGGAAAGTGGGAGGAGAGGGTAATAACAGGAGGGTCCTAGTTGGGACTATGCCTTCATAAACTCTGGCATATAAAACTATATAGTTATGAATACACGCTTCGCCATCATTTTTATTTTGTGACTATTCAAGAATTTTCAAGGCTTCCCAACACATTTTGTAGAATTTGAAGGACTTGAATGACCCTATGTCAAATTCAAAGCCTTTCCTTGAATCCAAGGCTCCACAGGAACCCTGTGTAGGAGTTGAGCAGACAAACATTTGATACACATCTAGCCAGAGACCAGCCTAGGGGTGAATTTTAGGGAGACTTCATGTCTCCCTCCAGAAAAAATAGGGAGACTGCAGTCAAGTAGGGAGACTTCAGAGGCAAGTGGGGAAAATTAAGAAAATTTATGCACCACCCCCTGCCGCTCCTTCATATTTTCAGGTCGTGGTCCTCCATTAACATCCGATTAACCCAGGTCCTGTTGTCTAAGTCTGAAAGTGTGAACAGGACCATATGTAAGAAGGTTTCTTGGAAGGTACTTTGTAAGTTAATAAACAAAATACATTCTGGGGTTGCGTATTTTGTAAAAATAAATGTCATTCTGCATCATTTTTATGGCATTCCGGTGTGATTCCGCATAATTTCGTGTCAGTCCGGTGTTTAGGAGGACCCCTTTTTCAAGATCCTTCACATGCACACTTGTGCCCTGTACAACTTAGCTTTTCTTGCCATCACTAAAGCTTTTTTTCATGTGTTTCATTCCATTCGTGTTTTTCTGGGAATAGACGGCCCAACAGTTAATAGCCGTCAGCAAAACGAAATAAAAATACAGTGTTAGAAAATACGTCCGTTGTGTATACATTTTCGACATCCTAAGCGGGGTAACCTACTTTCAAACTGGGTTATTTTGTTGAGTCGCGTGTGTCACCTATTTTCGTTTTGACACTCGAAACTCCGACTGAAACGGAACAAAATAGAAATAAAAAATCCGCCAAAGCGATGATGGACAGTTGTCGTGTGATTTCAAATAAATGGTCGCTTATTTGACGAATGAAAATGCACATTTATCACACTCAAGCACATTCGATTCTTGAAAATAATCGTTTTTATGTAAACCTTGGATCACTCAGTTCAGCCTTTCCTCATTTTGGCCAATTTTTAGAGGGCGTCTTGTAATCGCTCCGACTATTTTTCTAGGCGACTTTGGTCTTAAAAGGGCGACATAATCGCCCTAGTCGCCCTCACGGCTGGTCCCTGCATCTAGCTATAAGGAGAATAACTGTGGTAAAATTCAGAATAATAAATTGTTTTCCACATGCACATCAACAATTCATTAAAATACAATAAATGAAAGTGTCAATGACACTGTAGCTTAACTTGACTGTGTGTAGTGTTTGATGAAAAGGATAATGTTCAAAGTTTTGAAAGGATTATGAAATAAGACAAGAACTGTGATAATTGAGAATAAGTTAATTTCTGTTCCCCACATGTGATGTTTTCCATAAGAATAATTTGAGGTGTAGACTGTACTAAAGAGCTGAGGCCTGGGTTGATGTGGCCCTCACAGCAAACATATGTCAACCAAAGTTACCAAGTTACAGTAAAATCATTCCAAAACGAGTCATCCTACCAAGTTACAATGAAATCCCTTCATAAATATGACTTGTAGAATTTGCTAAAGAAATCTAGGTCACATGCTGGTCACGATTGACCGATCTTGACCGAAATAGGATAGTCTCATCTACCGAGTTATCCTACCAAGTTACAATGAAATCCCTTCATAAAAACAAGAGGCCCCAGGGGGCCTTAATTGCTCACCTGACATATTATTTATTTATTAGTGTTTAAGGTCACATATTTCTGCACTATGGCTAATCATGACCAGAACAGTTTTATGGGTGGAGGAAGCCGCAGTTCCCAGAGAGAACCACCGAGCAATGGCAAGCAACTGTCAGCTCTCCAACATACTTACTCCACAAAAGCAAGGTTAGCATTGGTTGAAGACAAGTGCACCATCGACGTGCAGTACGCCTTAGTGCATGATGCCACCGTGCCTCCACGTCAGCAATGGGCACCTGACAAATAGGTTCAAAGAAGTATTTGGGGTGACATTCAGTTAGTCATGGCTTAACAATGCTACAGAGGAAAGAAGTCATGAAATTATTCACAACCAGTGTCCATGTCAGATGATGATCATGGGTCTTCCTGACTGCTTCCAACTCTATCAGCTGTAGACCAGCAGTGCCCCACCCCCCTCCCCAAGCCCTAAGATGTTGTATACCAAATGTGAAAGCATTCAGACTGGTGGATCTCAAGATTTTTAATGGAACTTCCTCATATTGCACTAAGTTAAAATTCAGGCTCCCATATTAACCCATGGACTCAATTTGAGCAAACCTGCCCCCCCCCCCTCCCCCACGTTGAGATGTTAACCCAGATAATCGATTTGAACAAACTTGAATCTGATACACCACCCCACCCCCTCCCCCCAGGAATGTTGTATACCAAATTTAAAAATATGAAAGCATTCTGACAGGTGGATCTGAAGAAGATTTTAAAAGAAATTTCCTCTTATTGCACCAAGCCCCAATATTGACCCAGAGATTTAATTTGAACTATCTTGAATCTGACCTCTGCCCCCCCCCCCCCCCCCCCCCCCCCCCCCCCCCCCCCCCCCCCCCCGAGATGTTGTATACCAAATATGGATGCATTCTGACAGGTGGTTCTGAAGAAGATTTTTAAAGAAATTTCCCATAGGGAGCCCTAATATTAAACCAGGGACTCGATTTAAACAAACTTGAATCTGGCAAGTTATCAGAGTAATGCCCCTTGTGATGCCCCCTGTGGGTGTGGCGACTTTATTTGAACAACTTGAATTAACATATGATAAGAAACATGCATATCAAATTTGCTTCTATTCTGTCCAGTGGTTTATGAGAAGTCAATAAAGTAAAGTTCACGTCAGACAAGTGACGGATGGGCAGACGACAGACACTGGACAGAAAGCGATCACTTAAGCTCATCCTGATTTTCAGTCATGTGAGCTAACAACCTGTAGACAGTGCTAAAGGAATCTAGGTCACATGACCAGATGGCAGTAAAGGCTGACTGAGCATGACCAAAATAGGACAGTCTCATCTAGACATCATACCGAGTTACTCTTCCAAGTCACAATGAAATCCATTCATAAATATGAACTGTAGACTATGCCAAAGAAATCTAGGTCACATGCCTTTGCGGCCATCGTGGTTGACCGATCATGGTCAAAATTAGACGTTCTCATCTAAACATTATACCGAGTCATCCTACCAAGTTACAATAAAATCCCTTCATAAATACGACCTGCAAACTGTGATAAAGGTTTTTGGGTTTCAGGACTGCACTACCGTCACTGTTGACCAATCAGACCAAAAGGGGTGTAGCCTGTGCTAAAGAAAATGTGAACAGACTAACAGACTCACAGACTTCCACATGTGTGATGGCAATAGCTTATCTTGACTTTATCAAGTTGAGCTAAAAATGAAGAAGGAGTCAAGCAGACAAATTCTTCTGATGGACAGATGAATGGATGAACACAATTTCAACATGTCCAAGTTGTTGCATGTTGGGTTTCCATTTTGTGACTCAGGTCTTAAAATTCAAGACCACCTGTCTTGTGAGACCACTGTGACCTTGTACTGTTTGCAGGGACCGACCTGGGCATGCGCCAGTGTGTATTTGGTTCTGAAACATCAGGACCTGGCTCTTAAATCTCATAAATAGGCTTCTCAGTTGGCGCGTAACTTTTCAGATCATATTTTGATATTCTTTCGATGGATAATCGAGAGAGACACTCTTACATATATTATATATATGATTAGGCCACACAAAGTAGATCTTCTGTTTCTCAGGCCATTATTTGTGAAATTGCATGCGGGCGAGCGTTTTTTTATTTTATTTTTTATTTCAGTAATTACTTTTTTGCCATCAAAAGTTCATGTTCTTGGTTCAAGTTTTAGGTCTCATAATCTACAAAATAGCATGGGTGGTGGTGTATTTCATCCCTTGAGTGCAAGCAAGAAGACTTTGCAATGCTAAAGCATTGCAAAGCCTTCTTGCACTCAAGGGACAAATTCATCAATTTTTTTAACTTGGGTAAAATATCAGACATAAACCATTTAATTTTAATTTTTTTTAAGTTTAAATTGGTTATAAAAAGAGAGCATGCGGCAGCCAAAAGGACCATGCAGGAGGGCCTGAGAAACAGATTTTTTATTTTTTTAGGCCTTATCATTTATCATTGTTGTAGAGTGCTTAAGTTAATACTTCAAGTCTTAATTACCAAGCATTAATCTTCACTGTGGTTTCTGATCAAGTCTTGGCTGCCTAAATAGGCAGCCAAGACTTGATCAGAAACCACAGTGAAGATTATTGTTTGCTATAGTGTACTAAATGAAAATGATGAGAGCTATTTCATACTTGCAGTGTGTGTTACAAACAGCAGTGTGACTCCGTAAATTGAAATCTGGCGCATGAATTGAAAAAATAGGCTCCGAGGCTAGAGCGTATTTTAAATAGTCCTGATCGGTCCGTGTGTTTGGTTGTTTTATTCTGCAGTGGACCTGTCATGAGAAACCACTTGTTTTGCCTGGCAAAAAGGATGATCTCTCAAGAAAGATTCTACTGTATTATGGTGGATCATTGGTTAGAGTACTAGACTTTAAACTGAAAGGTCAACACTTAAATCCTGACCTGTGGTGACTGTGTTGTGTCCTTGGGCTAGACACCCAATCACGCTTGATCAAGTGGGGGCATGGTGGCACTGTAGACTAAGGTGTTATTTATTATTATTGATTATTTATTGGTGTTTAAGGTCACATACTTATGCACAATGGCTAATCGTGACTGTGACAGTTTTATGGGTGGAGGAAGCCGGAGTACCCAGAGAGAACCACCGAGCATCGACGAGCAGCTGTCAGCTCCTCAACATTCTAACTCTGTTCAAGAAGCTCCACTCAAGCAGGGTTACAGCGGGTGAAGATATGTGCACCATCGACGTGCAGTATGCCTTAATACATGGCATCATCATGCCCCCATGTAGGCAACCAGGATAAAGTGCCTTGCCCAAGGACACAACGCGGGTCGTCCTGGTCGGGGATCGAACTCGGGATGGACTAAGGTGTACTACACGTTGTTAGTGCACTTGGCTTCAACTACTGCTAACTCTGCTTGCACAGAATTAGTAAGTTGGAGGGTTTGACAGTTGCTCGCTGCTACTTGGTGGTTCTCTCTGGCTTCCTCCATCAGTAAAATTGTCTGACACAATCAGGCCTGGCATTTTCAGGAGAGCAATTTATTCGCTTGCTTACTGCTTGCATTAGAAAAACTGAGGGCAAAAAATAGCTCGCCTTGACTTAGAAAATAATAATTACCATAACAGCCTATTCCTAAAACCCACAGGTATTCATATCTCTGCTATGTTAGTGGTCTCTGCAATATGGCCACACTGCCCCTCCCACACCCCTGGGCCTTACCAAGGCCCAGAGGTGTGGGAGGGGCAGTGTAGCCATCTCACAGAGACTACCTCGTTAGCAGCACCAAATAAAATGTAAAAAGCCCACTAGACAGAATTCATTAATAATACAACTTCATTTTGCCACTTTTAGCTTTTGTAAGCTTGAGGGGAGAGCTAATCGCTCCCCAAGTCCATGTGAGGAGAGCGATTTTTAACCCTCCTGCATTTTTAAGAATGCCAGGACTGCACAATGTGACTGGCTGTTTAATGTGTCATTAAATCACAATTTACAAATAAACTGAAGTTTGCAAGAATCCAAACACTGCGTTAGAACATGAATCAAGGGCCATTTGTGAGAATTTATTTACACAATGGCTAATCATGACTGCACCATGGAGATAAAGTCAAGATCACTCAATCGTTTATACCCATGTCGCACATTTTAAAGGACTTCCACCACAAGCATTGATGACAAGATTCTATTTTACCAGTATAAACTGCTTGTTTACTACAGTAAACAAGCACAGCTTCACTTCCCGGGGTTCCAAGATGGGGTTTGAGAGAATCAAAATGAGAATAATGATTCTGAGTCTTGTCCAACTTTAACCCTTTACCTAACCCAAAAAGTGGGAGCGCAGTGGCTCAGTAGCTAGAGATGCAGGCTGCAAGCCGAAAGGTCTTCAGTTCGAATCCCACCTACACCAACGCATTGTGTCCTTGGACAAGGCACTTAATCCCAAATGGCCACATGGGGGCATGGTGGCATTGTGTACTAAGGCTTACTGCACGTACTTCTCTTCAACCAATGCTAACTCTACTTGTGTGGAGTCAGTATATTGGGAAGTCTGACAGTTGCTCGTCATTGCTTGGCGGTTCTCTCAGGGTACTCCAGCTTCCTCCACCCGTAAAATTGTCTGACACGAAGTGACCCTGGCTGTCAAAAGTGTCATTAAACCCCCCCCAAAAAATAATATGAAAAGCAGACAACACTTGCAAACAAAATTCTTGAATGACTAAAACTTTTTCATTTTTTTGCATCAAAAACATAGCTTATGACCTTGTTCCAATAAGTGGTCATAAGCTATGTTTTGTGACAAAAAAATTAGAAAATAATGAAAATTGAATATCGATTTTTCTGAATAGTGCTGATCGGTTTTGGTCATTATTTATTTGTATTTAATGTCACATACTTATGCACGATGGCTAATCGTGACCATGACAGTGTTATGGGTGGAGGAAGCCGGAGTACTCGGAGAGAACCATCGAGCATCGATGAGCAGCCATCAGCTCCTCAAAATTCTAACTCTGTTCAAGCTCCGCTCAAGCAGAGTTACAGCGGTTGAAGACACGTGTACCATCGACATGCAGCACGCCTTAGTACACGGTGTCATCGTGTCCCCGTGTAGGCAATCGGGATAAAGTGTCTTGTCCAAGGACACAACACAGGCCGTCCCAGACGGGGATTGAACTCGGGACCTCTAGCATAGAAGTACAACAGTCTACCACTGAGCCACCGTGCTTCCGGTTTTGTCATTACGTTGAGTCATGGGTTAACTGGTAGAGTCACTGGTAAAGTTATATATAATTTTTAGGCCCTACAAAGTAGATCTTCTGTTTCTCAGGCCATTTTTTGTAAAACTGCACGGGGGCGGATGTTTTTTTCATTTTTTATTTTTGTAATTATTTCTTTGCCATCAAAAGTTCACATTTTGGTTCATATTATTTTTTTAGGCCTCATAATCTATAGAATAGCATGGGTGATGGTATATTTCGTCTTTTGAGAGCAAGCAGGCTTTGCAATGCTGAAGCATTGCAAAACCTTGTTGCACTCAAGGGGCAAATTTATCAATTTTATTAACTTGGGTAAAATATCAGCCATAAACCATTTAATTTTTATTTTTTTAAGTTTGCATTGGTTAGGAAAAGATCGCATGCGGCAGGCCAAAGGACCATGTGGGAGGGCCTGAGAAACAGATTTTAAACTTTGTTAGGCCTTACAAAACAATTTTATCTGAACATAATTTTTCTACCGCTGGGCAAACAACCAGCTGATGTCTGAACCCACTAAATTGGTCTCAGCACTTTTCAGTCGAGCCATGATAGGAGCCTCTTGCACTCAGGCAGGGAACCCAATGCGGGAAATGAACAAAATTGATGGGTGCAGTTTTAAGCAAAATGAGAGACGAGAGTAAACTGCACCTGTAGAATGTTAGTATATGAATTTTTGAAGAAATACTGTCACCAAACACCAGAAACCTTAACCCTTTGAACTCGAGTGGCTGTTTTTCCAGTCAGGAACATGATACGTCACAACATCATTAAATAGGATGGCTGTTCAGTAAATGTGTGGGGTAGACCAATCAGTATTTTCAACATGTAGCCTATGGGCTGCATGTTGAAAATATTGATTGGTCTACCCTAAATAATGAATATGGACTCTTCTATTTGCTGCCATTGAACTGGCATGGCAAATATCGCTGAGTTTTAAGGGTTAAATTTATATGCCTTCACAATATATTAGAGCTCAATATTCTTCAACCAGTGCATTTTTTAGCTCCCATAAAATAGAAAACACGGGTGCTGATGGGAGCAATTGCACTCACACCCATCTCATTTCCAGGACTGGGAACTCCTTACATGCTGATGTCATACCAAACTTCAAGCAGTAAATTTTACCCAGAATGCAACTTAGAATTTAGCCAATTCAATCTTGTCTGACACAGCTCAGTTTGACTGAATTGGTTAAATTCACAGAGGGTCAAGAACTTAAGGGAGGGCTACAAAACACTCTGACAGTGTTGGCTCATCCTGTGGGCCAGGGTAGCCAAAAGCCAAGGGGCCCCCATACCCACTGGGAATTGGGTCCCATTGAATCAATGTTTATTTTTTTACGATTGTTATTCTATTGACATGCAGCGAGTGTATTTGTATGTCATTAAATAACTATGAATTGTTTCATCTTCAGTTATCACACCGTTCACCAATTTACAGCCCATTTGTCAATAAATATTTAGGCAATTCATGCAACACCAGTTATCGAATAGAAAATATTTGACATTCGCTTTACTAAGATTCACCACTCATTAAACTCCTCAAGTGAAGGTTTTGGCTTCTTTTGGACCAATTTTCAAATTTTCCTTCCACCAGGCTAAACCATGGTCGGACCAGTGCATTAATTGCTGCAAAGCCTCATGTAGGTTCTTTGTTAGGGTTCCCCCACCCCCTCCCCCTCCAGTTGCCACTACACTCTGTGCAAACTGTATTGCACACTGCTCATATCACAAAACATTATCCACAATGTGGGATCTGAAAACAGCTTGTGAGACTTATGTTTAATTTGTGACACAAAAATTACCAGGATAGCTGTTAGTACACACTGGAGTAATAGTTACTCGCAATGAAGATGCAATAATGACATAAATAAATAAATGCATAATAGTTCAGACAATATCAATACTGACTGGAGAAATACATGCAGGTAAATTTTATGATGCGTTCTGAACCATCTCCTGTATTTATTGTTTCTTAGACTGGATCTATTTTTAACAAATACCCAAGTCTAAGATGTTCCTTTGCATCATTTGGTGATGACTGCTCATGGAGCTGAAAATCTAAATTTTTTCTGCCCAAACATTCCTGAATGAATCTCTACCTAACACATAAGGGACACATACTGGGTTTTATTATACGCTAAACGATAGATTATCGAAGAAATTGCAGAAAGAAAGAAATCGTATCCCCCACTGTGAAGACATGGAAATTTTCACTTTAACTGTATCAATCAAAATGACGGCTTTCAAAGCATTACTTCAAGGTGAATACGAGCCAAATTATCACTGGAAATGATAAATGTGTTCTAGAAACGTATAATGAAAAGAAAATCTAGTGTTTTTGAGTGGATGCCGATCATTTCCAGCAATAATTCAACACATATTCACCTTGAATTGATGCATGAAACTCGCTAGTTCAAACATGGCCTGAAAGTCTGTAATACAAGTTTTTGGTTTCATACGTCCTTTCAAAGGATGTACCAAACCAACACCTTATATTACAGACTTTCAGGCCAAGTTTGGACTAGAAACCCACCAACTGAATCAGATCGCAAGATGCTATATGTTCCGAGTACCGATCAAATCACTTCAGCGTATCAATGATTCAATGCGCTGTTTACTTTCATGCATCAATTCATGGTTGAAACGAGTGGAATTATCAGAATCTTGTAAAAAGCGTATAATAAAAAGAAAATCTAGTGTTTTTGAATGGATACCAAAAGTTATCTCACGTGTGATAGAGATAAATGGTCATTTTCGCTCGTGAAAAATAACCATTTGTACCGGTCACTCATGAGATAATTTTCGGTATCCACTCAAAAACACTAGATATCCTCTATATACCAGGTGCTTCATTAATTAAACTTTTGATGATCATTCCTATAGTTAGTGTTTGGAATCCAATATTATTGTGCTATGGAAATATTGCCCACCCGTGGAAAGCGACCAGTCCACGACGGCCAAACTGTAGGTAGATTTGGTAGAGTAGACATGTATAGACATCACATCCTGTTTCCCAAACTTAACATGTTTGAGAATGGTCAAACTGAAAAGTTCCATTCATTATTACTCTACATATACACAGAGGGAAAGTTACATTTCTATGGATAAGGGTAACAATGTAACTGGAGAGGCATCATTTTTTTTATTAGCTCAACTTTGGCGAAGCCAAATTTGAGCTTATGTCATGGCCAGTCGTCCGTCTGTCCGTACGTCAACAATTGGATACGGCTCGGGCTAGAGGCCGTATTTATGAACCGATCTCTACGAAACTTCTTGGGTACCTTTGTTATGACTGTGGGACGAGAACGAGTGTTTTTGGGTGCGGTCCGAAATTCAAGATGGCTGCCAGCCGCCATTTTGTACCGACGATGCAGAAATCTGTTTTTTGTACAGAACTTCCATATGAAAGCTCCGATTTGATTCATTTTTTGTATGAATATTTAGTACCATGGGATACATCACATATAATACAGGTTTTTTTCTCGTGCATAAATTATGCAATTTAGACTAACTTTGATGTTTTTTGGTCTTACTCTCAGCACTGTAAGTGCAAATGCCAATACGGCTCGGGCTAGAGGCCGTATTTATGAACCGATCTTTACGAAACTCCTTGGGTACCTTTGTTATCACCGTGGGACGAGAACGAGTGTTTTGGGGTCTGGTCCAAAATTCAAGATGGCCGATGGTAGCCATTTTGTACAAAATTTGGTGCAATCAGATTTTGACACAGAACTTCCACATGAAAGCGCTGATTTGAATAATTTTTTGTGTGAATGTTTAGTACCATGGGATACATCACATACAGTACAGGTTTTTTTCTCGTGCAGAAATTATGCAAATTAGATGAACTTTGATTTTTTCAGTGCTACTTACACACAGTAAGTACACATGTCAATACAGCTCGGGCTAGAGTCTGTATTTATGAACCGATCTTCACTAAACGTCTTGGGTACCTTTGTTATCACCTTGGGACGAGAATGAGTGTTTCTGCGTGCGGTCGAAAATTCAAGATGGCTGGGAGCGGCCATTTTGTGCCGAAATTAGGTCTAATCAGTTTTTTGTACACAACTTCTATACGGCTCAGGCTAGAGGCCGTATTTATGAACCGATCTTTACGAAACTTCTTGGGTACCTTTGTTATCACCGTGGGATGAGAACGAGTGTTTTGGGGTGTGGTCCGAAATTCAAGATGGCCACCAGCAGCCATTTTGTACCAAAATTAGTAAAATCAATCTTTTGTACAGAACTTCTGTATGAAAGTTCTGATTTGAATAAATTTTTGTATGAATGTTTAGTAACATGGAATACATCACATATATAGTACGGGTTTTTTTCTCGTGCAGAAATTATGCAAATTAGATGAACTTTGATTATCCAGTGTTACTTATACACTGTAAGTGCAGATGTCAATACGGCTCGGCCTAGAGGCTGTATTTATGAACCGATCTTCACAAAAATTCTTGAGTACCTTTGTTATCACCTTGGGACGAGAAGGAGTGTTTCTGGTGCGGTCCAAAATTCAAGATGGCTGCCAGTGGCCATTTTGTACCGAAATTAGGTCCAATCAGTTTTTTGTCACAACTTCTATACAGCTCGTATTTGTGAACTGATCTTCACGAAACTTCTTGGGTACCTTTATTTTCACCTTGGGACAAGAACAAGTGCATTTTGGGGTGCCTTGTTTATCACTGTGCTATGAGAACAAATATTTTGGGGTTCAGTCAGACCCACTCTGGGACTCAAAGATTTCTTTTCTAGTTTAGCATCTAACTGTCACCCACCTTTACAATACTTTACCTATACATTTGTTACAGGCTACAGTCAGTATTTATGTACAGACCGTTACAATACTTTATATGTACCTTTGTTAACAGGTCATTACCTAGATGTTTGTCATTACTGTGTCACATACTATACATGTACATGTCTTAACAAGTTGAGCTACAGTGTCATTGACACTTTAATTTTTTTTTTTTTCAATGGGATTTTAACGACACTTTCGACAGCCCATGCCACCTCGTTTAAGACAGTTTTACAGGTGGAAGAAGCTAGAGAAAACTACTGAGCAGCAGTGGGAGACTGTCACACTTCCCCACATACTAGCTTTGCACATTGGTTGAAGACAGGTGCACCACTGACGTGCAGTATGCCTTAGTACACAGTGCCACTGTGCCCCTACATGGACAATCAGTATTAAGTGCCATGCCAATGGACACAATGCAGTTATCCCTGGTGAGGATCGAACTGTGGACCATTCAGTTTGAAGTCCAATGCCAATACCAGGGCTTATATTTCGACGAGAATCCGAGAATCGATTCGCACAAAGATTCGCGCAATAAAACCGACGAGAATCCATGTAGATTCTCGCTGCACCTCTGCTAGGATTTGCGTGAAAAAACTGAGTCAATTTAACCCTTTACTAACACAGCGGCTTCAAATTAAACAATAGAAGGCTAACATGACCTGAAATATCCTGACACTTTGTCAATAAAACCTTACAAATATGGCTGTCATTGGAACCGGCTCATTGAGCCGGTTCCAACGACAGCCATATTTGTAAGATTTTATTGGTAAATATTGTTCCTTTAATTATTTTATCATTTATTGATTATTTATTGTTTAAAAATTATCAAACTTTGTTTTAAAAATTAAAAAAGTGTGTTGGGTAAAAGGTTAACATGTATTATCAGCATACAACAGTGGTTCAACCTTAGTGGCGTCATGGGATCCTGGGACACTCATAGTAGGTATGGATTCTCGCAACCATTTTCACGAGAATCCAAATGGATTCTCACAAATTTAAACGAAATATAAGCCCTGAATACCACTTAGCCAACACACTCACAGGTGAGGAATCATCAGAGAAGATGATTACATAAGGCCTACAACATACATGCGATGGATGGACAAAGTAGTAAATAACCCTTTGCATGCTGTGTCAAAATATGAATATTTCAATAAGCCATTTTTCCCATGACGGGAATGAGCTCTGCCAAACAAAACTTAATTGGTTAAATTAGATATTTCAGCATCAGTGTGTAGAGGGTTAAATTCCACAAAGCCTAAATGTTTCACTCAGTAAGAATTCAGTCACAGTGTGTAAATTTTCAAAAATGATCTAACCAACTAACCATTCACATGGGTTGGAGATGGCTAACCGAACACTCGGCTATGTAAAAATTCTTGGGAAACTGCTTTTTTATCAGTAACAACAGAAGCAATACAAGAAACACTTCCCTTAAAATTATGGGTGTAGTTTTAAAGCTATAATTCTGAATTATTTAGCAGGATTTGTTCATAAATAACTGATTTGTTACAATCTTATTTAATCTTCTGCATGATGATGTACAAATACTGAAATTTCAAATAGAAAATTTTCCAGTACAGTAAAACCTGTCTTGAGAGACCACTGTCTTGAGAGACTACATCTGCCAGGTACCGATTGGTTTTACTCTATAATGGACCTGCTATGGGAGACCATCTGTCTTAAGAGACCACCTGTCTTGAGAGACCACTTGACCTGGTACCAACTTGTATTTTTATGCCATAATGGACCTGTCTTGAGAGACCGCCCCTTTGAAGACTGAAACCATGACAAAAACTTTTTACCTGTTCTGGAATTGGAAAATCAATTGTGGTTATACCAACATAAAAAGGATTAAAAGCTCTTAATTGGGTTTCAATTGCTATTCAGTTACATACTTCATTAAAGATTGAGCTGTTTTTATAAGACCCGTGTGAAAAGATTAGGATTATTGCTGAATAAACAATTTCATACATACCTGAAATGTGACAGATAGGAATAAAAATAAATTTGTGTTGAAAATCTTCAATGAAGATTTTCAACACTAATTTATTTTTATAATTTTTATAACAGTCAATTTCAACAACTACAAAGAAATTACAAAAATCCATTCTTCTCCATTTCTGAATTTTGTGTTTGGTTATTCACTGACTTGAGAAAACCTGAAGCCTATTATGAGAGACCACCTGTCTTGAGAGACCACTTTTGTGTGGCCCAAAGGGTGGTCTCTCAAGACAGGTTCTACTGTAATGCAACTAAGAATTTAACCAATTCAATCTTGTTTGACAGGGTGGACTGAGCTTAACCAATTCAATCTTGTTTGACAGGGTGGACTGAGCTCTGTGAAATAATCTGATTGCATTTGTTAAGTTCCTAGTTGCAATATTGAAAAATTTGCAAAATTTTGCCATCAGGGTGCAGTGTGTAAAATTTGACGAGAATGCTTGTTTCGTTCGCGTGGTGGTTATGCAAATTTAAATCTATGCGGACGGTTAACGATTAGGCAAAAGTTGCATCTTGAATGGTAAAGTCAGAGTAACTTGACGGGTTCAGTGCAAAATGTTTTCTCAGCCTCAAGATTCCCATAAATTGTAACAATGCAAAGCAATGTCTGCAATTCCAAATAAAGCCCAAATATGGGCTTCTAGCACTCTACCAATTAAACAGCCTTTCTTGTGCCTTGATAGATTTTAGACTTCTGCCTTGAAAGGCTAGCAAGCCTGAAAATAAGCCGTCTGACATTTGCAGAATGAGGTCCCCAGAGGGTGAATTTGATGATGCTATTCCATACAGTGGGCCAATTTATCCATTGGGTACCTTTTCTGTTTAGTTTTGAGACCCTGATTTAGTTTAAACAATATTTATTGAATAACTGATAAGTATATACACTTCACAAGAACAATTAACAAGAAAGATCTGAGCAACACAAGATACAGTAGTATACATAAAACAAGTGAAGACTAGATGAATGCTTACTGTGTAAAAGAGGGATTCGACAGAAAGCTTAAAGCTCATGTAAGTTGTCTCCCTGACAAAATACAACTAGAGGATGGCCACCAAAGGGTGGCTGATTCCCCTGAAAAAAGCCTTGATAGCCATTCCAACCTTATTCGCAACACACCCTCTGGTTGTGGGCAATAATAATACCAAGTATCATTAATATCCTTGAAGGCTGTAAGAAGTTATGGAGCGGACACGAATTCCGTCTACGCCCGGACGGACAGACGGACAGACAGACAGACAGATGGACAGACGGACGACGTAACGGCTAGATTCCCCCAAATTTTTTTCGGGGGAATAAAAATTACTCCTGTAGGTGATGCATATCCGTGGAGAAGCTCACACATCGCGACCAGGAGGCTGAGACTCTCACTCTATTGGATATAAAAATACTTAGTTCCTGTGGTTATAGATCAGTACAAGTACGTGTGCACAATCAGTCCCAATCACCAAGACCCAGTCCCCAGAATTAGCGCGACACAATATGGTTGACCCTGATTTAGACTGAGGATCAGTGAGGGTAAATTTAGTGATGGTACCCTGTTATGCATGGTAGCGTCACTAAATTCACCCTCTGGGGACCTCATTTTGCAGATTTTTTTTTAAACAATATTTTTATTTCCTCAATGAAATGGGGTTTGGCGAATGGGCAATGCCTATATTAATGCCCTACCCTACAGAGAAATACAATACAATACAATACAATGGTGCAGGTGCAACTGTACATAAAACAGAAACTGATCCAATGAAGTAGAAAGAAAGAGAAAGTACCATACTATATCCCACCATTTACTTTAAATAATTTACCTATCTATTGGGTGTGGAGGCAATCTACTTTCATTTATATGATAGGCCCACTAAAATCTCTCTCACCCAATACAGCAAAGGTCATTGTCAGGGTTCTTTTCCACTGGAAATAAACCAGTCACTGGAATCTCATCGTTTCCTTAATATATTCTTGAACCGCACTAAATATACTGGCATTTTCCAAGGCAGTTTTCTCCGTATCCCCATAAAGCATAAGAGTGATATTAGTGGCGTGGCCAAATTTTATTAGAAGCGAATTTCTTTGTTCTGCATATAGAGGACACATTAATAAATAGTGTTCAGTGTCTTCACATACATGACCGCAGCCACAAAATGCATTATCACTTATAAATGTATCAAATTTATGTCCGTTTAAATCACTACAATTTAACCGCAGCTTCGTGTGAACAATTTGTTCCTTTCTGCTACCCACATAATAAAACCCAGGGACGACATTGTCGTTAATTGCAAGTTTCTTCTTAAAATGATCTACGGAAGTACAGTTCTTACAGTTCTGCAGATCTGCACTTAAGCCGTTCCAAAGTTTTACCACTAATGGCAGAAACGAGTTAGAAAACCTGTTCGTATTACATTTAATTTCCCTTAACAAGCTCGAAGATCTTAGCGAGTAATAAGTCAATTCTGATACAGGTTGCGGAATGAGCAGCCTAATGTAGTTTGGGATGCTTGTGAACATAATCTTATACAACTACTAATTTGTGGTGTCGTCTACGCTGAGTGATATGAAACCAGATTCTCTATAGATAAGTTGATGACTTGTCCCCCTAGTGACCCCTATTATAGTTCGTAGAGCAACAAAGTGTAAATTTTCTAGGAGTGTTGATTTAGTCTCTGTGCAACCATCCCATATAACATTGGCATAATCAAACAGCGGGAGAATGAAGTATTGATATAGAGTTTCCAATGCTTGTCTGGACAATCTGTATTTTAGGCTTCTAAGACAGTTTATCATAGGGCTGACTTTACTTATAAGACTCTCTATGTGTGAATCCCATTGTCCTGTTTTTGAAAAGATCAACCCAAGATGTTTATGAGTGTCCGTCTCTTCTATTTGCTGTCCTAGGAGGTAAAGATGGGGGTGAAGCGTGGGATTTACTCTATTTGAAATATACAGCGATTCGGTCTTTAGTGGATTAAATATAACATGCCATGTTTTAGACCACTGGGCAATTTTTCTCAGGTCATTATTCAAAACTTCTACTGCTAATTTTGCATCTTCGATTACCAGATAAAGTGTTGTATCATCGGCATAAAGTCTAATATTGGAAGTAATATCTTTAACAATATCATTTATGTATATATTGAACAGGAGGGGCCCTAAAACGGATCCCTGTGGCACGCCAGCTTTAATGGTTTGATTTTTGGATTTCTCCCCATTTACAACTACATACTGTGACGGTTTGTTAGGTAGCTTTTAAACCACGCTAGTAGGTTACCTCTTAATCCAATTGAGTCTAATTTATGAATTAATCCGTCATGCCATACTCTATCGAATGCTTTACTTATATCACAGAATACTAATCTGACTTCTTTATTGTTGTCCATACTACTAGCAATGTAGTTTTCAATATCTATTAATTGGTAAATTGTACTGTCACCAGGAATGAAGCCTGACTGTAGGGGTGTTAACAATTCGTTTTCCACCAAGAAAGAAAAAATGTGTCTAAAAATTACTTTTTCCAGAATTTTACTGACAGAACTTGTCAAAGAGACTGGCCGATAGTTTACCTTGTCATTAACTGATGATTTCTTATGGATAGGCACAACACTGGCTTTCTTCCATAAACTTGGGAACTCATTACGTGATAGAGACAGATTAAAAAGATATGTCAGAGGGAAAGCTAACTGTTGAGCACATGCCTTAATGATTCTGTTATTAATTAAATCTGGTCCGCTAGCTTTCTGAGGATCTAAGTTACTAATAACTAACATTACTTCTTCTTCAGAGATTACTATGGATTCCACGCTCATTTCACAATGTGGGATGGGTGGTAGTTCCTTGTCATCGACAGAGTTAGCTTGATCAATAAAATACGTATTTAGTAAGTCTGCAATCGAGGTTGCATCGCTAATTATTTCCCCATCTTCATTTTGCAGATGACAGTCTGCTTATTTTCTGGCTTGAAGGCTATGTATATTTCAATTCCATGCAATATATGAATACTTGTTAATGATAAAAAAGCAGTTTCCTAAGAAGTTTTACATAGCCGAGCATTCAATTAGCCATCTCCAAACCACATGAATGGTCAGTCGGTTAGAGTCATTTTTGAAATTTTGCACACTGAGGGTTCAAAGGGTAAAACAAATGACATTTTTTTCTTCAATGCGCTGTAAATCCACTAAAGTGACTTCTAGCACTTTTAAACAGAGCACGAAACTGGCTTCCAGCGATAACCCTTAAGAGCCTATACAAATTTCTTGAATACCCATTAGACCATCACCTGTGAATTGCCAGTAGCTAAGCAGTGACTTCTAGTCAAGTCTTGGCTGCCCATTTATGCAGCCAAGACTTGACTAGAAACCACTGCCAAGGTAATATGTCTATTTTCAGCAGGATCTCCTCATGATTGCATGTTGAGGGTACCGGTTCTGAGGCTGTAAAAGTTGGAAATTGGCCTTTAACCCTTAAGGACCTGATTCAGACTTTGATAACTTTTTAATGCAAAGGAACAGGTGCCTCTACATGCACTGTTTGGGTAAACTCAAAACTTGTTGTCTAAGTACCTTGTCAGACTTTCAATGCAAAGCAAAAATGTATAAAAATCTCCAGGCCCTTATGGGTTAAACAGTTAACATTTGTAAAATAAAAGGAGCAGCTTGATTTTGCTTGCAGAACATTCTGAATGAAGGATACATGTAATATGTTCATCACATACTTCAGCACAGGTGCAGGCAATATCCAATTTATTGACATTAATCTCCACATATTCATTGAATAATTGAGGTATTGTTGGATTAATTGTAAAGACACTACAATTTTGTAGTTTTAGAACTCCATTAATTGATACTTCAATACAATTGTTCATTGACATTTAAGTTTCCTAATAAGAAAATCAATCATTGACACATTTTTGTGAAAAAAATTAAACCACAGTAGGATTTTTCAGTTACCGGTAGTGCATTATATTCATAACAATCTCTACCTTGTTCATTTATTCATATTCAAACATTACATAAAAGTAGACAGTATTTATTTATTGGTGTTTAGGACCACTTTCACCATCTCTGGCTACATCATGGCTGCAACATACCAGGGCTTGCATTTTAGAATCGCAACCAGGCTGATCGATATGCCTGGTGAAGTGGGCGACCTGGTTGATTTTTGTTCAATGGGGCTGATTTATTCTTTTACACTTGCATGTGCATATTATATTGGTATTTCATGTGTATTGTGTTACTTGATGATTTGTTTTGGATAATGATTAATAATTCCAACCTAATTTCCCTTTATTAATTTGCTACGGGTTATTAATCAGGTAATATTAATATGATGCAGATCTGTGTCTTGGCACAAATTTTGGTTTAGCCCCTATCCCCACAAGCCCCCCCCCCCCCCCCCCCCCCCCCCCCACTCCCACATACTCCACTTTTCTGCATGTTGAAAACAAGGTGCCCTCTTCATGTTCTTGCCTACTCCCTCAGTTTCAAAACTGTAAAAGTTTGTGGTGCACAGGTGAATTCTAAATGAAATTAGGTGAGTAACGATGTGTTGTCATTACCTGGAAGACAGGGCAGATTTCCTTTTTCATCTAACATTCAAGAAATGGAATGTTGCCTGCCTTGATATGTCAAAAGGAGGTAAGTGATTTTATTTCATTAAAATAAAATTCATTCCAAAGTAAAAACGGTGTTGTTTTTATTTTCATGAATTCACTTTGCTGAAGATCAACAAACTTGACATCATACACTCTCCCTTGTCAATTATTCCCTAAACACGCCCATAATATAAATCACTCATGAATAATTAACGCATTAACCAGTGCGTGTTTAGTGTATATTTTTCCACATGAGTTGTAATTGCTTTGTTTTGTGACGGCTTATTTTTTTAAGACAGCTTGGAGGGAAGGAGGGGGGGCACCCACATGAGATGCAGAAATTACAAATTTTTGTGTAAACATTCGAAATAAACGCTGAATCAATCGTGCGTTTGTTTTCCCCATACCCCCGCCCATGTTTTCTATGATTGTCTTTGAGTACGTCCCCGGTGGAACAACACCAATAAATGCGGAATCACCCGGTTGATTAGTCTCATTGTCAGAAGTTATTTTGTTTTACAAAATCACTCGTTACTTGATTTGCTGAGTAGTAAAAACAATAGATTGATGACGGGGCTGATTGATCGGCCTCATCAGATTATTTTTGTGGTCAATTACCAGGCCGGGGCCGATCGGCCTGGTCAAAATGCAAGCCCTGAACATACATCTGAAGTCAAGTTTAGCCCACAGGTATTCAGCACAAGCAGAAAACTAGGAAAAATTATATTTTATAACTACATGTGTAGATACTGATATATCCCCTTCGCCCACTTAACCCTTTACCTAACGATTCACAAATTAAGCAGTTGAACATTTAAAAAAATATGAAAAAACAAAAATTAAAATTGCAAATGATGAAATCGTCTGTGTTGAGTAAAGGGTTAATAGATATACATATATAAATATAACAAGGTAAACAACTTACTTTTTCAAAACAAATGAACCGATCATCCTTCTATTCATATCAAATACACTGTTTAGTTGTTTAATTTTTCCTTGGTTTCCGGTGTTGGTGGTGTTAGAGTTGAGTTGTGGTTTCAGTTTTTATTTCAAATTATTTAAGAAAACAGTAAAACTCAACTAAATACTGAAACTGCAACAAAAGCTAGTGTTAAACCAAGGATCGGAACCGGCCACCACAATCGGCCGATTATGAGTAATCGAATGACAGCAGCAATGGCTCCTGGAACATCGGTTCAACCGATTGTTGTCAAGCATGATTCATTAATCACATTTTATTATCTTCTACATTGTTAATGTAAAATGATGTCAATGATTCCATTCAATCAGGTTGAGAAACAACCACAATGCCTTTACTTATCTATCTGGACGTCCAGTACGGGATATACAAGTTAAACGACATGTGAAGCTTACAATTGAGCGTACTTGTGACAATAATCAGTTCATACCGGAAAAGTGAAGGTTGCACTCAGTGATTCAGCAAAGTTTAACACTGTGAAAAACGTTCAGTTTAATGTAGTTCTTTCGAGCCCCGACTTGTCTAGTAGTGCACGGTATTACTGTATCAATCAGAATCGGCTTTAAAATCAGCCAATTGTGAGCTCAAATAACTGGTAATCGGTCAGCAACCATTTTGGGTAATCAGTTGAACACTAACAAAAGCCACTTTTTGACACTAAAAGGCTTTCTGGGAAGTTCATGATATGGACCTGTGATGTGCTGTTATATGTATATAGCAGCATACAGGACAAGCAAAATTCTCTAAGTGTCGATCCACTAAAAGCCACAACCAAGATATTGTAACTTACATCAGCAAGCCTACCAAAAGCCTGTATGTCAGAACATGTGTTCTACATGTATATGTACATATTACCGGGTATTATTATTATTTATTAGAGTTTAACGACACATTAACAGCCAGGGTCACATCATGTCGGTAACAGTTTTACAGGTGGAGGAAGCTAGAGTACCCGGAGAGAACTACCGGGCAGCGACGAGCAGCTGTCAGCTCCCCAACATCGTAACTCTGAACTCTGCACCACAGCAGGGGCAGGGTTAGATTGGTTGAAGACATGCGCACCACTGACATGCAGTACGCCTTAGTACACAGCGTCATCGTGTCCCCATGTAGGGAATCAGGGTTAAGTGCCTTGCCCAAGGACACAACGCGGGAGCACGAATCAGTCGCTGAAATGGTCACCCATCCAACTACTAACCGTGCTCGACGTTGCTTAACTTCGGTGATCTGACGAGAACCCGTTACAGCGACGCCACCGCGCCCCATATGTACATATAACTGTAAGACAAGAAACTCACCAAACCTGGAACTTAGCCTGGGGAGGATCCAGGAATCTTTTAGGGACACCTGTTTTGGGCCTATAATATGCTGCAGGCATATTCTGATGGCCACAAGCATATCCCAAAAGCCACAGGCCTGGGGTGGGGAGGGTAAGGTAGGGGGGTTTCCACCTCCCATAATTTGGGGTCTGGTCACTCTGGTGGGCCTCCCCAAGGAAAATTTTTTGAAAATACAGTGCAACGAGAGCAAGAAACTCTGATCAGGCCTTGATTTAACTGAATTCGCAGTGATTTTTGAATCAATTTTCAACTATAGCAAATCAGTTTCACATGACAAAAACATAAATAATAGGAAATGTTTATCAAAATTTATCCAAGTTAGTAAACTGCTATTCAATTTTTAAAAATTAAATCAACCTGACTCTGATAATAATAAAGTTCAACCGATTTAATTGGAGTGATATATTCTCCACAGTGTAAGACTCCAGTAAAGGCTGGGAACCATAAATTATACGATTTTGTTCATTTTTTTTCTGTTTGCGAGAGAACAAAATTGAGGGGGGGGGGGCACCTGGAGTTAGGGTGCCCAAACCTGTAACTGGTAGTGTTCAACCAATTACCAAGAAGGGTCGCTGACTGATTACTGGTTAGTTGAGCTCACAATCAGCTGATTCTGATTGTAATACTATACACCACTAGACAAGATGAGGCTTGCAAAGAACTACATTAAATGAAACATATTTTACAGTGTTTACAGTCTGTTCACTACTGAATAAGTTGAGACTTGACAGAACTACATTAAATTGAACATATTTCACAGATTTAAACTCCGTTGACTCAGGTCCAGTAAAATTACCAGTTGCACACATTTGGGTGGTAAACGTGGCTCTCAGAGCCACTTTTATCACCAAGTGCACGCAACTGGTAATTTTTTCTGCAACCGGAGTCAATGGAGTGCAACCTTCACTCTTCCAGTATGAACTGGTGATTGCCACAAATATGCTCAATTGTAAGCTTTACATGTCTTTAACTTGTATATCCCGTAAAGGGGTGTCTAGAGAGATTAAGAATACACATTGTGGTAGTTTTTCAACTTTATTGAACAGTATCATTGACATCATTTTACATTAACAATTGAACAATTGCAGAAGATAATAAAATGTGGTTTATGAATCATCACAAAATGCTTGACAATTGGTTGAACTGATGTTCCAGGAGGCGCTGTCATCCGATTGCCCACAATCGGCCGCTTGTGGTGGCCAGTTCCGATCATCGGTTGAACACTAATTACTCGTATGAAAACAGCTTTCAAACTTCCCTGAACTAAGCTTTGCTACATTAAACTCTAGTAAATGTACAGTAAAACCTGTCTTGAGAGACCACTGTCATGAGAGACCACCTGTCTTGAGAGACCACTGTGACCTTGTACCATTGGGTTGTTTTACTCTATAATGGTCGTCATGAGAGACCACCTGTTTCGAAAGACCACTTTTCCATGGCAAAAAGGGCGGTCTCTCAAGACAGGTTCTACTGTAATAAATATGAGGTTTGTTTTTAGCTATCGAATATTTGTTGGCTGTAGGGCTGCACGGTATATCGATAAACCGATATATACCGGTATTCAAACCAATATCGATTGAATACCGGTGTAATTACAAAAATATCGTTTTATCATCGTTATTAATTTACCCACAATTTTGATTTTCAAGATGTCTTGAGTTTTTTAATTGTAGCCCCGAATGAATAATATTATCCCTTTATCCAAGGAATCGTCTGCTTGTGCCCTCGTAATATACTAATTCAGCAGTTGAAAAAATAATTTTCAAAAAATTCAACAAAACTACATCATGTGACCCCTCATTGGAATGAGCTCGTTCCAATGAGGGGTCACATGATATAGTTTTGTTGAAATCTGGGGAAAATCTGAAAATAATAAATTTTGATATCGTCTGCGTTGGGTAAAGGTTTTTCGAACCGCATCATCAAGGCATGCTAATTCGTTCCGACTGTGATGCCTCGAGTCTCGATTGTGGTACTTGTGTTCATATATCTGAACAGTTTTCGATATACCGGTATACCATAGTATTTTTTTGAATACCGATAGCGGCATTCAGTTTTGAATATCATGCAGCCCTTGTTGGCTGCACTCATAAGAGTATAACAGTACTCTCAAATTCTAAATTACTGAAGAAGTGAAAATTGATTCTTGCGGCAGTAGAATCAAGATACGATTATTGTGAATTCAGACAAATTTTAACACCTGTTATTTCAGTTCACTCTCTTGCTGTTTTTTCAAGTCAAGTAATGTGAGGAAACAAAAAATTGTTACCTATATTTTGTTCTCTCATTATAAGATAACACTTTGAATTAAATTGGTGACCAGTGAAGTCTTGGCTGCTTATACATGCAAACCCCAAACTGGAGACCTTAATTTCTTTAACCCTTAAAGGCCTGGACATTTGTCCTGAATTCACGCCTGACCAAAGCCTGTACACATCCAGTGGCTTAACAGTGATTTCTAGTCAAGTTTTGGCTGCCTATTAAGGCAGCCAAGACTTGACTGGAAACCACTGCCTATGTGATTTGTTTACTGACAGCAGGACCTACTCATGATGGCATGTTAATTATACCTGACCGGAATTCGTAAAAGCCTGAAATAGGCCTTTAAGGGTTAAAGTATGCCATAAGCATACAAAATGACGATTCATCCATTTTGTACAGGCCTGCCCAGCACTCATTTCTAATTAGGTACAACCCTGATGTTTAGTTCAAAATTAACTTAAAAATATTAACCCTTTCAATCTGGTATCTATAATTTTTACGTACAGAAAAGGTGACCCCAGTCCATGAGTAGGCGACACAATGAACCCAAAACTTGACAGGATAATTTAATGCTAAGAGGCTAGAGTCCTATACGATTAATTAATTAGTGCACGATCTCACAAATACAAGACAGACACATCATTTCAATGTATACATTACAGTCGTGTACAAGATATTATTACCCTTTTAAAATTATACAAGCTTCCTGACTGATCAGTAACCAATGCATTCAGTATGGTACATTTTACTCATATGGGTGTACAAAGTTCAATGGGGTGTATGAGAATATCAAGTGGCAGTTAAAAGGGGTGTACAGACATTGTATGGTACACTTGGCCGATTTCCCTTTCACCTATTGCCTCAAACATTTCCGTCAGTAAAAATAAACATTCAAACTCACAAACAAAATGAGAACAATATTGTTTCACGAGAATATTCCGAAAACTTGAAATAAAACATGTGTACATGTACATACTCCAATGTCTGATTTTACGGTCGAGAAGAGGGATTCTGTGGTGTTTCTACACTGCAAATGCATTGTGGTTTCAAGGAACAAGCAACCTTGTTATATGAATCGTCTCTTCAGTGAAACTTATTAAAGCACTTGTACAAGTTTGAATATATCATCCCCAATTCTCCAAGACACACAATACAACACAGTATCGAATAAAACACTTATAAAGTCAACTTTTGTCCCCCCAATAATAATGTCGCTTCATTTCCCAATGTCACTGAACTGAAGTCTCCCACAGGTTTGAGTTCAATTGAAGGGAAATAACTCCAAATTGTTTTTGTTCAATGATAAAGAAAGATATGTTTCTTTCAGTTTCTCCAATTATTACTTTTATCAAAGTTTTTGTCACTGGAATACCCAGGGACCGACCTGGGCATGCGCCAGTGCGTATTTGGTTCTGAAACATCAGGACCTGGCTCTTAAATCTCAGAAATAGGCTTCTCAGTTGGCGCGTACATGTACCTTCTCAGATCATATTTTGATATTCTTTCGATGGATAATCGAGAGAGACACTCTTACATGTATTATATATATGATTATCATTTATCGTTGTTGTAGAGTGCTTAAGTTAATACTTCAAGTCTTAATTACCAAGCATTAATCTTCACTGTGGTTTCTGATCAAGTCTTGGCTGCCTAAATAGGCAGCCAAGACTTGATCAGAAACCACAGTGAAGATTAATGTTTGCTATAGTGTACTAAATGAAAATGATGAGAGCTATTACATACTTGCAGTGTGTGTTACAAACAGCAGTGTGACTCTGTAAATTGAAATCTGGTGCATGAATTGAAAAAATAGGCTCCGAGGCTAGAGCGTATTTTAAATAGTCCTGTTCGGTCCCTGAATACCGTTTGGGGATTATACATGTAGAGTGAAACAAAACTCGACACATGAAAGAGGCAGGGTAATAAATTCATCACATGGTGTTTCAGCTGGGTGTACAGGACTCAGGAAATACAGATCTCAGAAAGGTAGTATAGTCTGAAACACTGTGCAGCTAATAATATCTTCTGGGGCATCATAACTGAAATGGTTATTTACTTATTGGTGTTTAAGGTCTCTTTTGTCACCTGTGGCTATATCATGACTACAACATAATTATATAGAGAGTAATTGCTTGACTGGACTGGTTACATGAAATAATTCATGAGAGGTGAGGGACGTTGTACAAACACGAGTGCATGAATGCGCACGAGTGTTTTGCAATATAGTCCCTCGCCTCGAATGAATTATTTCACGTTACCAGTCCAGTCAAGCGATTACTCTGTTTATTACTTTTCATTATTAATGATAATTATTTTATTTAACCCTTTACCTAACATAATGGCCAGCGCTGTTCTAAAAAATCGCCAATTAATTTTCATTATTCGTCTCTAAAACATAGGTTATGACCCCTCATTGGAACGAGCTCGTTCCAATGAGGGGTCATAACCTATGTTTTTGAGACAAAAAATGAAAATAATAGCTATTCAACAAATTTTTTTGCAAGTGTCGTCTGCTTTTCATATAAGGTAAAGGGTTAAAAAAAAACAAAAAAACAATGAAGTCCCCATTACACCCACGGCAAAGCATCTTCGTTTGTGAGCACGGACACATGGCCCAATTGTTGATTGCATAATTCACTTGTGCAGTTATCGTTTATAATCAAACCCGGAAATCCCAGTAAATGACACTTTGGAAAGTAGTAAAAAGACACATTTAGCCATTTATATTTATGCTGCCCACTTTAGAGGATTTCCACCAATGGTATTGATTCCAAGGTCCAAAGTTACTAGAGCTGGGAGGTAAATTTCGTTTTCTGAGTTGGTTGAGGTTTTTGTGGCAAACAATGCTCAAAATAACTTTTTTTCTTTGCGTAGCAAAATGCTACACATTTCCAAAAAATGAATAGCATTTTGTAAAAATTACATAGCTATTTTTGTGTAGCAGAGTTATGTTATGCTGTTTTGTATTGAATTCTTCTAAGTAGATAGAATAGTTTCCATCCATTTTTGGGCATTTCCAAATGATCTGCAACACATGAAGCATTTACTATGTTTTTCTTTAACTGAAATGCCTTTAAGGGTTGCATGGACTTGGATATTTTCAAATGGCATCTTGGTTGTTTAACAGAGTTCTCAAAATGGAAGTTGGGATTGTTAATTTGATGGGCTTGAAGTTATTTTTAATGGGCATTTTATGCAAAATGTTGTAAAAACAGGAAGAATTTAAACCAATAGAATTCATCTTACATATGAAGTTGCAAATGATGCTTGATGGAGAGTTAATCTGAGTTATGCCTGGAATGTTCCACAATCAGACATAAAGCATCAGTGAACTAGTTTTCAAATTTGTTTGCAAATATTCGTTCACATTTTGCGATACAAGATAATCAACTGCAGCCTTATAGGCTGCAGTTGATTATCTTGTATCGCAAAATGCTATACATAATTGAACATTGTGTAGCTTTTTGCAAGTTTTGCATAGTAAAAAGCGACGCAACACCGCTTATTTTGAGCCCTGGTGGCAAACTAGAAAACCGAGCCACAAGACTCAGCAAAAAACAACTTTTACAAGGTTTTACTGTGTTTGTGCATGAACTAATCAAACTATCTTACTGGGAGAGAACTGGACTAGTGGCCCATGTGGACTGCCATCATTTCTAATTGTGTGGTCCACCAGACGAGTCAATAAGGGAGAAAATGTGATACAGTAGAGCCCACTTAATTGGATATCTCTTAATTGTATATCCCTGTTAATTGAATATAACTTCCCAACACAAAACCATTTACCATACTCCCAGTACAAATTTGACCTGTTAATTGAATATAGGTTATAGAGTAAACTCCTGTTAATTGAATAAAAAATCTTGTAGCATGTCGAGAAATTACCCTGATTCTCCCCAGTTTTCCTTTGTTTATAGACCTATTTGGCCTCAGTACATCCAATAGAGGCATTTAATCTATTATATCTTGTCTCTGTCGAACAAGATACAATAGAATAAATGCTAAGTTTATCTCTAGAATACATGATAGTGACACAATCCTGTTAATTGAATACTCCTGTTAATTGAATAATTTTCATTGGCAAAGTGGCTATTCAATTAACAGGGTTTCACTGTTCTAAGAACACAACATGAATAGATGAACTTTATTCATTTGTTGTCGTAATTTGTTTTTTTTCTGACTCAATAGACTTGGCAACTGATCCCCTAGAACTCTTAACAATGATCAAAAGGTCGTTATGCTGAACCCAATGGAGATACTTACAGACAGGTCTTTTTGTGGGTTTGTTTTTTTCTTTCCAAGTTACAGAGTCTGAAGTGTTGTTTACTTGTGTTGTTAACACAGAAAAATTAAAATTTTTTAGTAAATTTTGTTTCTTAACATACCTACCACAATTGTTTACAATTGGCTGTAAAGTAAGTGCAAGCCCTACTTTGGAACTAACTCTGTCTAATAAACTTTTCCAAACGAGTTGGAAAAGTGGAAGAGTGCAAAAGCACGAAAAAAAAAAAAAAAGATCGAAAAGGGTTCGAGCGAGACCGGCGCTCGACATTACAGGTACTCTCTCTGTACACCTCTTGCATTTACCGAGCACATGCGCAACAACTGTGACGTCAATTCTGAATTTCTGCCAACAAGAAGTTTGTGATTTAGCGGGGAGGCAACGATATCAAAGAAATCCCCAAGGAAGGTGGGCCTCCGGTAAACAATTGTGGTAGGTATGTTAAGAAACAAAATTTACTAAAAATTTTTAATTTCTTCTCAACCTAATCACAATTGTTTACAATTGTCTGAATAAACAATAGGAGGAGGTGAATCACATAACCAATACCAACAAGTGCAGCAGAAAGAAATGCAAGGAGGGCAGAGAATGACAGCGAAACCTGTAAAAGAAAAAAGAATGAAGCAACTGAAAAGAACAAGGCTGAGCGATGCGCAAACCTGAAAATACATATTTAACAAGGGTGCACAACAGCCTGAGCAGCACTGAGAGGGCCTAAAGAAAAAAGGTCCTCAGATTGCTGCTGTAGGTGGCGGAGATAAAAGGAGGAGAAAGTAGAAGCATTCCTCCAGTATTTTAGCCACATTCATAACATCCCTGAGCTAAACAGAATTGGAGAACACCCAGGATGTAGAAATGGCACGAACCTCATGAGCATTAAACCGGTTCGAAACAAGATCCGAAGCAGACAAACTGGAATAAGCCAGCTTGATTGCAAGACAGATCCATCTGGAAATAGAATGGGAAGAGATAGTCTACCTCCCAGGAATGAGACAGAAAGAATCTCTTCCCATCCCTCCGAATGAATTGTGTGCAATTAATATAAGTCTTGATTGCACGAACAGGACGAAGAAGAGGCCTCTGGCCATCGACAGCAGGGAGAGCCTGAATGCAGATGGGAGGAGGTACCGAATCAGGAAGTTGATTCTTGGCTAGAAAAGAGCAATCAATAGAGAAGGTTACACAGTTAGCCTCATTTCTGAAAAAAGCTGAATCGACAGAAAGCACATGAAGCTCACTGACACGTCTGGCAGAAGCAAACGCTAGAAGGAAAGCAGTCTTATATGTGAGAAAACGCATATCGGTCTCAGATAAAGGCTCGAATGGCGCTCCCTCCAAACAAAGTAACACCCATGCCAAGTTCCATTTGGGTGTAAGATGCAAAAATTGAGGCCTCTTCAGAGAAAAGTGCCGAATCAGTTTGGAGAGAAAGAGATTATGACTGATGCACTGCTTTCCCACATAAGAGAAAGTATCTGATAGCATAGACCGATAGCCCTTAATAGTAACAGGCTGCAGGCCCTTGGAGTCAAAAAGGTATACCAGAAAATCCGCAATTTGAGCGATTCACAGATTACGGTAATCCACATGTTGAGCTGCACACCAGCGGCAGAAAACCTTCCACTTAGCAGCATAAGTCATGCCAGTGGAATGTCGCCATGATGCAGAAATGCACTCCACTGTTCGTCTCGAAAAACCTCTACGTCGGGAGACAGGACCAAATAAAAGACAGACGTGATGGGACAGGCTCGCCAGGTTGTTGTGATACTTCCTGAGCCAACCCTGGGAAAGAAGATCGCGGCGTAGAGGTAGACGAATGGGCCGATCAGCCAACAGAGGCCGCAGCAGATTGATCCACACCCTCTGTGGAGACAGAGTTGCGATCAGAATGACCTTGCAACTGCAAGTGTGAATCTTCACCAACACCTGAGGAAGAATCGGTGAGGGGTGAGGGGGGAGGGAAAAGGCATAGCTGATCCAACCTGTCCTGTCCAGAGACAAGTGTCTACAGCAAAGGCTAGTGGATCCGGACAAGGGGAGACAAAAGTCTCTACCTGATGATTCCAGCGAGTGGCGAAAAGGTCAACAAGAGGATGCCTCACCGCATGCAAATTGCCTGCAACACCGACCGATGCAGCATCCATTTGGTGGGAAGGACACTGTCGTGTCGGGACAGGGAGTCTACCAGGATGTTGTGATGTCCGGGAATGTGCTGAATGACCACCCGGGCATTTCATCCCATGCCAACAGCAGAAGATCCCAAGATAGCCGATACATGGGAATCGAATCTGTGCCACCTTGATTCCGTATGTAGGCCACCACTGTTGAGTTGTCAGAAAGAAGCAGGACTGTGTGGTCTGTCAGGTGAGTGATCCATTGCAGAAAACTCAACAGAAGAGCAAGGAGCTCCTTCTGGTTGATATGAAGGGCCATCTGCTCGCTGTCCCACTCGCCATGAGAAGACAGACCGAGAGGATCCAAGGTTGCACCCCAGCCCTGATTGCTGGAATCCACAGTAAGGATGCGATCGGCCGAAGGAAGATCCAACGGGACACCCTGAGTCAACCAGGGAACATCGGCCCAAGGGTGGAGGTGACAAAGCAGGGACCGAGGAATAGGAAGTTCCAGGTCCACATTCGAATGCCAATGATCCAACAGGAAGTGATGGAGAGGTCAGTGTTACGGTATGGAAATATTATTGATATTGGTAACAGAAAGAAATCTGAGAATCAGCAACAATAATTATGAATTTAACTATTCTGAAATTTAATTAAAAAAAATTAATATAAAAAAAATGATACAAAGATCTTTTACACTAATTGGGTTACAGAAAATAAAAACAATGGTACTTATCAATTATAGAATTAGTCCAAAGTACAGTTTGACAGAATCCAGTAATCCAGTGGTGAAGTATCTTCTGAAGAAAGTTACCAGCTGGTAGATGTGGTATTAAATCCAAGAATGTCTCTTCAGAAACAGTATCCTGTAGATTTATAATAAAATATAATAAAATTTTCACTTAGAAATTTCAGCAGTCTCCAATAAAATATAATAAAATTCTCAGCAAAATTCAAATGGAGTAAAAATCCAAGAAGTATTGGCGCCACAGGCAATTTCCAAACAATCCAGTAGAATCCTGGCTTTTCACAAAATATTATTCTGTTTCACAGAAAGTATAAATTCTCTTTTCCAAGACGAACAAATTCTCTTCAAAATTCTCTTTTGGAATCAATCTTCCAAATTCACAAAGAAGCACTGCTTCTATAATAAATGCACTGCTCTGAAACAATAATAATCTCCAATGGAAACAATTGAAGTTAGTCTTTCTGAAATGGTTTTCTAAAATGAGTTTTTGAATTCTGTTGACAAACCTTTATATAGTAACCAGATAGAATGTCCCAGAAGAGGAAGTTTCTGCAATGTTCTATTAGTTTCTGGGGGATTCTGTTAAAGTTCAAGTAAACAAGGTCATTGACCTATTTAAACAATTAAACATCAACAGCTATATGTACAATATATCAGTGTAACAAAGATGTAAACAAGGTCACTGAGTGCAAAAGAGTTAGACCAGTCAGAAAATGCAGAAATAAAAAAAAAAAAATCTTTCTCACATAATTATCAACTTTAGGATATATCAATCTCAATATAATATGGGGGCTATAACAGTCAGACAAACAAGCGACCCAGCAGAATGAGATCTGTCACCGAACCGCAAAGGACCAGTCCTGGCCAAGACCGATGAGGATCGGAGCAGGTTCCGAGTCAAGGTGGAAAGGATCATCGCCCGAGCATTGGGAACCAACACCATATTGTGAAGAGTGTCAAAATCCATTCCCAAATGACGAAATTGCTGAGAAGGAAGGAGATCCGACTGAGAAGGAAGGAAATCCTCCGATTCCGCTGACGAGGTCACAGACTACCTGGACTGAGTACGGTGAAAAGTGAGCATATGTGACATCAGTCAGGTGAAGGCCCAAGGAGCCAGGTTCAAACCGAACGGGAGAGCTTTGAACTGAAAGACATGATCCCGAAACGAGAACCGAAGGTATTTCCATGATGCCAGATGAATGGGTACATGGAAATAGGCATCCTTCAGGTCGATACTGGCTGCAAAATCACCCTGATGAATCGAACATTGAACTGACCTGAAAGTCTCCATGCTGAAACAAGATGCTATGATGGACTCGTTCAGGATACTCAGATCGACGACAGGATGAAACTGGCCGTTTTTCTTCGGCACCAAGAAAAGTCTCGAGTAGAACCCCGGGGAAAGAGTGTCAGGTTCATAAGAGCCTGCGACAAAACACGCAAAGGCACCTGAGCATCATCAAACTCCTCTGGCGGAAAATAGGCAGCCAGGGCAGTGACGACGTGGTCCGCGAGAGATAACATGACCAAGCATCTCTCGGGATAGGCCCACCATAGATTCAATGACCGACATCGGGAGAACTGCCGACTTAGGCTTAATCAACCCGAGGGAAGAAGAATCTTTGCCCACAGTAGTCATCCCTTGGAAGACTGGTGGACAGATGGATTCGTAGATACGAAATCGCGATGGAGGCAAAAAAGCATCAGATCGTGAAAAGAAAGAACCCTTTAGGGCCTTGGAACGCATTTTGGCGTCCAGGCCCTGGAAGGACTCAACAACCTGAGCAAGCCAGAAAATAAGCAGACTGTCATCTGCAAAATGAGGTCCCCAGAGAGTGAATTTAATGATGCTACCCTGCATAGTAGGGTAGCATCACTAAATTTACCCTCTGTGATACTCAATCTGAATCAAGGTCTCAGGGATAAACAGACAGAGGTACCCAGAGGATGAATTGATCCACTGTACAGGATAGCATCATAAAATTCACCCTCCGGGCATCTCATTTTGCAAATGTCAGACTGCTTATTTTCAGGCCTGAACCTCAGCCGACTGCAGAGGGCGCAAAACCCCAGAGCTAGAAGGCTCAACAGGGTTGCGGAGCTCCATAGAGGACCGCAGCCTGACGGTCACTGTTGGCTGGTCTGGAGGCTGAATGCCTGGCAATAAGCCAAAGACAAAATCCAAAGCCTGCCCCAAGACTGACGAGGGGCGCCTGTTGCCTTCAAACAAATCGTCATCCTTTGTGGCAAAAGAGTCGTAGCCCAACTTGAGCTGACCAGCGGAAACCTTCTGTGAATGCTGAACAGCATCCAAAGGGCCAGGTGAGGAATCTCTGCGACCGACCAAAGGAGGTTGTGCCTCAGAAGGCACAGGGAAGCCAACTAGAGGGTTGCTAGAAAGCAACCGGCTGAGCGCCAGAACGGCCTGCCTCAGCTCACCCTGAGAATCCATCGTAGCAGCCGTGCCCGACGGAGTGTCTTCCCAATGGACCCTTCTAGAAGAAGAACCCAAATCCTCAGAAGGGACCGATGACGAACGTCGATCAGCAGACAGAGTAGGGAGACAGTGAGAAAACACCGGAGGACAGTCCCAAAAGTGATGCCCAGAGGGGCATTCACTGACCTCTGCAAAACAGAAGGCCCTGTGTGCTAATCCTCTAGAGAGACCGACGACGTACGTCAGTCGATAGTTGGACCTGGGACACAATGAGAAGACACCGAAGGATTGTCCCAAGAATGACAGGAACCTGCCAATGGCCTCTGCACCCAACTGCCCTTCCTCTGAGACCCACGACAAGCATCGATCAACAGCCAGACTTGGGAAACAGTGAGAAATCACTGAAGGAAGGTCCCAAGAGTGACAGCTAACAGGAGCCGTCACTGGCCTCTGCCGAACAGCAGACCCTGGATGCAATGTCCCAGCCCCATCCTGCTAGTCGGTCACCAGCAGGGGAAAGCGGAACAACAAACGATTTGCTTGAGGGATGAGGAATCGCTGCCGAAGCGAACGAGCGTCCCAACCTACCAGGAGCAAACCTACCCAGGTGAGATGGGGCAGCCAGCAAACCCGTACAGCTTCTCTGAGAAGCCAGGGAAGACTGGGAGCCCAGTAACACACCACCAGACACAGCCTCGGACCCCCGAGACTGTATACCATCCCTGGAAGAGATGGCAGAAGCACTATCATGCAAGATAGGAGCAGCAGGAACAATTTCCTCAGCAACTGCTGATGATGCAGGTGACAAATAGGAGAGTGACCGAGCTGACCTCGGAAAAACTCTCAACGAAAACAGTCGCCTCAAGGGTGACTTCTGGAGCCAAAGGAAGAGAGACCGCAGTCCCCACTTCAGGCATCCCAGCACCAGCACCGCCAACAGTTGAGAAAGAGAATACAAGCAGAAATGAGCATAAATATAATAAAATGCAATCAATTTAGAGCTTGAGTAAAGGATACAATCCACTTTGCACAAATAACAACAATAGTTAGCGAAAAGATCAAGTTGTTCACGAAGGAAACAAACTGAGCAGCACGCGTCACAAAAATTCCGACCGTGCACGATGGCGGAAAAAAAGGAATTGATGTCACGGTTGTTGCGTATGCGCTCGGTAAATGCAAGCAGAGAGTACCTGTAATGTCGAGCATTGAGTCTCAGTCTTTTTGATTTTTTTTTTTCATGCTTTTGCACTCTTCCACCTCGTTTGGAAAAGTTTATTAGCTTGAGTTAGTTCCGAAGTAGGGCTTGCACTTGCGTTACAACCAATTGTAAACAATTGTGAGAACGCTGAGTAGAAACTAAACTGAAATCAAGGTTTTTTTTTTCAAAAACCGAATCCAAACACCCCCACCCCCCCCCCCCCCCCCCCCCCCAAAAAAAAAAAATCAAAATTGCCCATCTTTATATTTTACCAGTAAAACAGAACACTTTCACCAAAGTAAACAAGCACCACTCCACTTCCTTTGGTTCCCACAGCAGTAAAAAGACTTAAATCTCACGTTCCGATAATTTCTCTTGTTCACTACAATCTTAACAAAAAAAAACAAACAAAAAAAATGAAAATGATTTTATTCTCAGCAAACCAGTTTCAAAAGCACGAAACTTTGCTTCAAAGCCCACAAATTATTTTTGAAAACTGGAAAAGGCAGAGAATTGTGTTCTGTCCATAGCACAAAGCAAACTGATGTGGCCAACAACTCATACACAGAATGAAGATCATTATAAATGACACAATGACACAATATTGTTCTCTTGTGAAGATTGTGGTTTATTCTGGTAAAGAGTGTTAATACGGTTTTGTGTAAGGATACAATACACTTGGCTATATTAACCAGGAAAATACTGAGCACACATACTTTCTCATGTTAATTGAATAATAACTTTGATTTTAATGTGTGTTGTGAAGTTGTTTGGTGCCTTGTTTAAAAAAAACTCACGTGACGTCAGAATATATTATTTAATGTTCATTGTTCAACTTGTTACCTCCCTTGATGCATTCCTTCAGTGTTAAAAAATGAACATGACAAACTTAAAATGTGTTTGTGACAGTCATGCGACTTATACATGTATGTAGCGTAACAATCATCTACCATCGAAAAAAGAATGTTTTTTAATTTTTCTCCAATTTTAATTTCTTATTGTATTGTGATGCTTGCATCATGAAGTACTACAGACTACCGACTGAACACATTTTATTTATACATGTATCCTATGTAATGTTGTACAGCACCATGACTGAAGACCAGTGACTTCGATCAACTGGAAATAGTGGCGATCTCATATTCCGTAATATCTCGGCTCTGCAAATCCCTAAATATCCTGATATACACTAAACACGTTTTTAATGGGGAAACTTTATTGAAAAGGCCAGATATCAAAGAGATTTTAATAGTCAGTGTTAAATGTAGAATAACCGGAAACTGCCGGTTTTTGACTGCCAGTTGTCATAATCGGCCGATGTCCCATAACTGGATGGTTCAAATTGCCCATCCTGATTATCGGTTCATCACTACCGCAGGCCTCGAGTTTTATCTTCCTGCTATGGTACAAGTGCCATATCAATTAACCCATTCACACATGCATGTTGTTCTGTATTTATTACTCGCCTTCACGTCTATAAAAAATTATTAGAAGGACATTCAGCAATTCATTTGATAACTATCAACAAAAAGAACACATTTCATTGCCAACCAAATTTGCTAGGAGAATATGTGTTACTGTTTCATCACATAAAACACGTTGGAACTCAGGGCACGATTTTAAGCTAGCGATTCAAATTGTAATGGCATTGCATGATTTGTAGAAAATTCCAGTGAAATTTCACTTCTATTTAAAAGTAGTCTGTCAACGATTTCCATTCCGCGCATATGTGCAGAACAGATTTTCATTTTCCACACAGTTTAGTGTTGCTGTAGATGGGGATTACGTAGAACAGGCGTGTAATAAAAACATATATCTTGAAGTAAATGGTACACTATTTTGTTCATTAATATGAAACATATAATTTCTACACCTATGTCCACATACCAGATTAGATTGGTTGACTCTTGAGGCACAGAGATTGGCTGAATTTGAAGTGTTATGGCCCTTGTGATTAATATAACACACGATATTGTTCTCTTGTAAAGGATTTATTTATTTTGGTAAACAGTGCTAACAGTTTTGTGTATGAATACAATAAACTTGGCCAGAAATATACTGAGCATACATACGAAGTGTCTCAGTTTAATAACTTTGATGTAAATGTGTGTTGTGAACTTGTGTCCATGCATGGTTTACAGATCAATAAGCAAGAGACGGATGAGAATTTAATGTTCATTTTTCAACTTTTTACCTCCCTTGATGTGTTTCTCCATTATTTACTCTGCTGTCAACATTGGAGAGAAGCATCAAGGGAGGTAAGTGACTTGAACAATGAACTTAAACAGAAAATGTGGTTGTGATAGCCATGCGACATACATGTCTTCTTATGTGTTGTGATGTCTGCATCATGAAATACTGCTGAACACACTGTATTTATTCATTAACATTACGTACTCAATGCAACATTGTGCAGCATCATGGTTGAAGGCCATTGAATCTGCTCAGCTGGTGGTAAATTCCGTAATATCTCAAAAGTACAGATTCTTATATTCTGCTATGCACTATATACGTTTTTAATGGGCAAACACCACTGTAATGACCAGATATCAAAGAGATTTTTAATAGTCAGTGTTAAATATAGAATAATCAGAAACTGCTGGTTGTCATAATCGGTCGATGCCTCATAATCAGCCAGTTCCGATTGTCAATTCCGATTATCAGTTCATCACTATACTGCATTATATGAGCACATGTGCCTCATGGAATAATAAAACAGATCCCTGTGAATGAAACATTAAGCAAGGAGATTCATCAGTCACAAGAGATCAACTTACACTGATAGATAGGAAAAAATCTGGGAGAAAAAAAACTTTGGAATGTTCCCACCATGCACAATAAGAGAAAACTTGTACGCCGATTTTTAAACTAGGGTCGTAGTTTATTTTATAAATTCCAAAAATGAACTATTTTTTGGTTGCACAATCCATCTCTAGTCTTGGAGATGAAATGCAGTGATGTAATACAGTGTTGGAAAAGGCTCTATGAGTCCTTTCCAACATTGTATTATATATATGTAAATGCATAGCGTCAGGTTAACAAAAAACTCTCATGAAATAATTTAATGTAGATTATTCATCTCTGCTTTAACACCAACATTATCATTTTGCATTTCTATTGCTTGAAAATGATTGTAAAGAAGATTACCTGAAAAAAGAACATTACGCTAAGAAAGTTACAGTTACCATTTTCAGACTGCCCCAGTATCTAAACTGCACAAAGCTTACAGTACGGCAGCCGTGGACTGGTCCCTTTCCACAAGGTGAGCAGTATCTCCACGGATGAAATAATATAAGGTTACAAACACTACAAACACTAATTATAGGAATCATAAAAAATTTCATTAATGAAGCATAGGGCTGTCACGATTTTTTAATTTAGGAATTGATTAATCGTCGCAAATATTGCCACATAATCGATTAATCGTACCTAGATGATCCCCCCCTCCCCACACACACCCCCTCCCTCTTTGAAATCATTAAAAATGAAGTTCAAGTCAGTTAACCAACCTCAAGTAAACAACAAAGACGATCCTCTTTTAGGTACATTCAAAGCTTTGATGTTCTGAACTTTTGAACTGTCAATGTAATAATCAAGACCGGTCATCAGTTGTGAACTTCGCAAGTTTGCAACTGCCAACCGGTCTTGATTATTACACTGACAGTTCAAAAGTTCAGAACATCAAAGCTTTGATGTACCTGAAAGACAAATGCTTCTAACGGCTTCTTGTGGTTTAACATCAACGTTCTTGACATTTTTCCTTCGGCAACAATAGTTTTTTCATCCAATTTTTTTTTAATTATTAACCATCTAAAACGGGGTAAATATTAGCGATTCGTCAACAACAAAAAATACTAATCCATTTCGCTGTGACCGATCGACAATCGATTAATCGTGACAGCCTTAATGAAGCACCGGGCACAACCCGGTGCTTCATTAATTAAAATTTTGCTGCTGCTGATTTTTTATTACCTGGTAAACACATGCGTCATCATCACTGTCCATGTGTGGATTATGATCAGTCCACGATGACTGTACTATACCAACAATCCTCGTCACCTTTATTTAATTCCTCTGACTATTTCAGTAATACCTACACATTGGAATAACTTCTATGGGCTTGTCGTTTGTACTTCAGTATTGTTTGAAAATATATCTTACCTCTGCATAGGGTGCCTCTGAATTCAACTGGAAAGCTGGATCAGCACTTTTAGACAGATTTGCAACTTCACTGTCTCTACCAATTCGACCCCAAGCATAATTTTGAACAGCACACTTTAAGCTGAAAACTGAAGAAAAATTATTACATGTACATGTATATATTGTAAAGCAAATTAAATTCGGAGAAATGCGATCACACCTGTCCTGCACACCTATCACAATCATGAAGAGTGTGAAAATGAGTATGCTTCAACCCTTTTGAATTGCACCCCTGTACAGTGTGCAAAATTTAAAAAATGACTCCAACCAAATGATCGTTCACGTGGGTTGGATATGGCTAAATATTTTTGGGAAACTGCATTTTTTTATCATTAACAAGTATTCATACATGTATATTGCATGGAATTGAAATATATATACATGTAGCCTCTCATGGAAAAAGTCTAAAAATCTATCAAGACACAAGAAAGGATGCTTAACTGGTGCAGTTAAAACTAGAAGTCCTGTAAAGAATAGTGCGCTTATCTAGGCTTAATTGCGCGTTGGAATTGCGCACAATTGCCATATCGAATGGCATCCAAATCACGGCAGGTTCTCCTGGTTACTCATAGCAAATGCATGCAATGTTTCTGCCAATGGACCTCCGGGTTACCTGGAGGTCCATTGGCTGAAACATTGCTTGTGCACAGGCCATATGTACAGAATTTGAAAGCTGTACTTGGGTCATAACGCGTACATTAATGCACATATCAACGTGCTATTTGTGCGCATTTCATGACAGGACTTCTAGTTTTAACTGTAGGGTGCTAGAAGCCCATATTTGGAATTTATTCTGATCTGCGGGTACCTAAAGTTAAAGGCTTCATATTCTGTGGATGTCCTTCATATTATCTTGTAAGTAAAATTACTTCATCTCCATTGATTTGCATTGTTACAATTTATGGGAGAGTGCCTATAGGCACTCTCCCATGAATTGTAACAAGATAAAAATGTGTGAACAAATCTTGAGACTTAGAAAAAATTTAGCACTCTATCAGTTAAGTGACTCAGACTTTACCATTCTAGATGCAACTTTTGACGAACTGGTCATCCGTTCGCATAGATTTAAATTTGCGTAACCACCACGCGAATGAAACGAGTGTTCTCGTCAAATTTTGCAAACTGCATGTAAATTGGTGTAATGGTTGATCACATTAACAATAAAATGCCTTGTCATCAAGTGTCATTATTCATGGATCTTGATTCATAAAACTTATATTTCTACACCACACCTCAAGTCTACAGGGCCCAGGTGGACGTGGGGGTGTGGTGTAGAAATTATTAGAAAATGTAAATGATATGGAAGTACTGCTGCAGTAACTGGAAGCAAGGTTTTGTTCTCTGAATCTCATCCATCAAATTTCCATCTTGCGATTAGCCTAGTTTATTTTTCATTGATGTCCTTTGGACCACTGACATTAACAGAAGCTAAACATTCAAAAATGAAATTACATGTAAAATACATTCTAATGAAGAATGAAATTATGTATACTTTCGAAAATCAGTGAACCTGAACACTCCTGTAACAATTTTGATTCATAAAATGGTGCCCCATTGTTTCAAAGCAATCCGATCATAAATATGTCCCGTAGGGCATGCCAAAGGAATACATTGATGCCTGACTAAAGTAAGTCCAAAGGTTGTGTCCAATGGCAATGTTTTTTGATGCAAATGGAAGAAAATCGATAGCTCCCACCTAAAGATCACTCTAAACAAGCATACTAGGTTTCAAAGTGATCCAATCATAAATGTGCCCAGCAGGGTCTGCCAAAGGGAAATATTGATGCACTAAGCTCATCAAAGGTATTTGCCAACAGCAACATTTAAACATTTTTTAACGGAAATGGAAGAAAATTGAAAGCTCTCATCTCGAGGTCACCCCAAACAAGCATACCATGTTTCAAAGCAATCTGGTCATAAATGTGCTCTGTAGGGTATGCCAAAGGAATACACTGATGCCTGATTAAACTAAGTTCAAAGGTTGTTACCAACGGCAACGTTTTTGACGAAAATTGAAGAAAATCGATAACTCCCATCTGGAGGTCACCCCAAACAAGCATACCAAGTTTCAAAGTGATCCGATCATAAATGTGAAATGTGCAATGCACCAAAGGAAATTGTTGACGGACAAGAAGTGAAGGCTATTAATATCTCAGCTTGACTTCGTCAAGTTGAGCTAAAAATGGAATATTTCAGAACAGAATGAAAGCAGTTCCAGAAGCAGAACCTCTTTGAATGCTTTTTTTCTGCACAGGAGATCTGATGACTGAAATAGAGTTAAAGAGGAGAGACTTGGTAGGACTTGGTAGGATTTTTGAGAATGTTTCGTGATTCTAAAATTTCCTATCAGCTCAATCAAACTGAATCCTCAGGATGATTCGAATCAAATTAAATTTCAAAGCTTCGTAGGACATGAGTTTCCAAACCAGAAATACTTATCAGTCTTAAACATAGCTCATTAGAATTCAGAAACTTCTAACAAGAGATAGCTAATTAACTCTCTTTTCGGTTCAGTTTCAGTGTATTTCTCAAACCGAAATACAGAATCATCATAATCACAAAATCTGTGATTTCAGTCAATTTATATTTTTCCAGTTCCAGATGCTACACTTAAAACTAGAAGTCCTGTCATGAAATGCGCACAAATAGCACATCAATCTGCACGTTAATCTATGCGATATGACCATAGTAAGGCTATCAAATTCTGTACATATGGCCTGTGCACAAGCAATGTTTCCCGGAGGTCCATTGGCAGAAACACTGCCTGTGTTTGCTATGAGTAACCAGGAGAACCTGCCATGCTTTGGATGCCATTTGATATGGCAATTGTGCGCAATTCCTACGCACAATTAAGCCTAGCTAAGCGCACAGTTCATGACAGGACTTCTAGTTTTAACTGTATTTTCACACCCTTGCCACCTCAAAATGACATTGGATCCAGGCCTTTAAATTCATGTATTTTGGGCACACCATTTTGCCTTAATTTTGGTATTTTAAATCCAGAAATAACAATCTTATCTTGTTATGTTTTATTGCCATGCATTTTCTTGTGTTTCTATGGTCATATTATGATGGAAGTTATTCTCACATGTAGAAGAGGCACAGAGAATTTATATATTTTCTTATGTCTTCACATCTTCTCTAATTTGGGAACACCTGTAAACGGTATGAAATTGGGGTAATCTGAAGGCCTGACAGGATCATATGGAAACACAAAATATTTCGAACAGATCACAAATCAGAGCAATGCCTGTGACACATCTGGCATTTGTGCATCCCACATTACAGAATCTGTCACATGTTGAGTAAGTCCTAAAAGAGACCATCAGTGGTTCTTTTTGCATATACCAATAGGTCAAAGGCAAAAAATGTTTTCTCAGGCAATCCCTCACTGAAAAATTTAACCCCTTCATTGCAAGTTTTTATTGCCTCCCAGTGTCTTCCAATCTTTCTACAAATTCGGGAGACTAAAATTTTTTTACGTTTTTTTATTATTATTTATTATTTATTTATTGGTGTTTAAGGTCACATATTTCTGCACAATGGCTAATCATGACCTCGACAGTTTTACGGGTGGAGGAAGCCAGAGTACCTGGAGAGAACCACCGAGCAATGGCGAACAACTGTCAGCTCCCCAACATACTAACCCCACACAGGCAGGGTTAGCATTGGTTGAAGACAGTGCACCATCGACGTGCACTACACCTTAGTACACGTCACCATGCCCCCACGTGGGCAATGGGGGTGAAGTGTCTTGCCCAAGGACACAATGTGGTTGCCGCAGGTGGGATTCGAACCGAGGACCTCTCGGCTTGAAGTCTGCCCCTCTACCTACTGACCCACTGCGCCCCCCACGTTTTTTTATTGACGTATGTAACTGAAATCTGAAGAGCATATTTAACCCTTTACCTAACATGAAAAGCAATCGACACTAGCAAAAATAATTCTTGAATAACTAATTGTTTTCATTTTTTGTCTCAAAAACATAGGTTGTGACCCCTCATTGGAACGAGCTCGATGAGCTCGTTCCAATGAGGGGTCATAACCTATGTTTTTGAGACAAAAAATGAAAAAATAATGTAAATTAATTGATGATTTTTTAGAACAGCACCTGCCAGTTTTGGTCGTTACGTTGGGTGAAGGGTTAAAAGACTGTTTACATCCTTTGGCTATACAGGCAGCCAAGACTTGCCTAGAAACAAACGCCAAGACACTTAAAATGTAACTTGCAAGTTTCACGAGACACCAGGTTGGGGCACCTGTTCTGTTGCAGTAAAAAGTGATAAAAGTTGGAATTAGGCCCCTAAGGGTTAACATTAAATGAGCTAATTTGTCTAATTATACACTTTCTCAGGGCTTATATTTCATCTAAATTCGGGATAATCCATTTGGATTCTCGTGGAAATGAGAATCCATACCAGCTATGAGGGTCCCAGGATCCCATTTGGCCACCAAGGTTGAACCCCTGTTGTATACTGATTATAGTGATACCACATTTTAGCCCTTTACCTAACACAGTTTTTTAATTTTTGAAATAAAAACTGAACTTGATAATTTTGTAAAAAAAGTTAACAATATTTATCAAGAAAACCTTACAAATATGGATGCCATTGGATCTGGCTCATTAAGCTGCTTCCAATGACAGCCATAATTGTACAATTGTATTGACAAAGTGTCAGGATATTTCAGGTCATGTTAGCCATGTATTGGTTAATTTGCTAATGCTATGTTAAGTGAAGGGTTAAATTGACTCAATTTTCTTCACATGAATCCTAACAGAGGTGCAGCCGCAGCGAGAATCTACATTGATTCTCGCTTTGTTGAGCGAATCTTTGTGTGAATGGATTCTCATCGAAATGTAAGCACTGCTTTGTACATATTCTCTGTGTGAAAAAACAGAGAAAAGCCTCTCAATATCCAAGCCCATTATGTGCAAGAAAAAAATTAGAATTAAAAATACCCCCCTCCCCCCACACTTGAAAAAAAAATTGCCTGAGAATAAATTATTTATTTCATGTTGCCTAAAATATAGCATCAGGATGATTCAGGAATGTCAGTCTCTGTAATGCTTGACACCAAAGGATACTCATCTTGTCTATCTTGTTGAATTCTTTCAAAAAAAAGATTCAAATGTCTTCATCACCCCCTCCACCCCTCTCTGAAAAAAATGAACTGAAAAAAAGACTGTTTTCATTAGAGATTCAGATTTTAGATTTGGGAAGTACCGTACACAACACCAATTTTTGCACCCCTTCATTTTCTAAAATGCCTTGTCTGCATGTACATGTACACTTTCCACACGTCACATAAAACAGTTTAATTCAGTCATTCCATTATCAATTTCTAATAAACACATATGAAATGAAGACATACACATATATGTGCCCAGATTAGGGCTGTCACGATTTTTTAATTTAGGAATTGATTAATCGTCGCAAATAATCGATAATAATCAGATTAATCGTACCTAGATTACCCCCTCCCACTCTCCTTGAAGTCGTTAAAAATGAAGTTCAAGTCAGGTCACCTACCTCAAGTACACAATGAAGATGATCCTCATTTAGGTATATTCAAAGCTTTGATGTTCTGAACTTTTGAACCGTCAGTGTAATAATTAAGACTGGTCATCAGTTGCGAACTTCGCAAGTTCGCAACTGCCGACTGGTCTTGATTATTACACTGACGGTTCAAAAGTTCAGAACATCAAAGCTTTGAATGTACCTAAAAGACAAATGCTTCTAATGGCTTCTTGAGGTTTAACGTTGACGTTCTTGACCTTTTACCTTTAGAAACAACAGTTTTTTCATCAATTTTTTTTTTAATTATTAAACGTCTAAAATGGGGTAAAATTTACCGATTCTTCGACAACTAAAAATACTAATCAATTTCGGCATGACCGATCGACAAGTGATTAATCATGACAGCCCTAGCCCAGATGCCATATTGGATGCAGAGACAGTGAAGGAAAAACAGAAAGGAGAGCAAATGACTAACAAATGGTTGATCACTGGTAGGTGTGCTGCACGGAAGTGCATTGTGACACTTGTGAATTGAAGAGGGTACATTTACATTGTATGACGCCTATTAGGCAGGTGTAAAAAAAAATATGAAGGAAAAAACTGATGCTCATACAAAAGCATTTCCTTAACTGGTAGAGTGCTAGAAGCCAATATTTGGGCTTTATTCTGAACTGGAGGTACCTAAAGTTAAAGCCTTCATATTCTGTGGATGTCCTCCATATTATCTTGGAAGTAAAATTATTTTATCTCCATCAATTTGCTTTGTTACAATTTATGGGAGAGTGCCTATAGGCACTCACCCATAAATTGTAACAAGACAAAATTGTGTGAACAAATCTTGAGGCTGAGAAAAAATTTAGCTCTCTACCAGTTAACCCTTGACCTCATATAATGGAAAAAACTGGCCATCACATTTCACAAAATCATCATTCCAATTTTATTAAACCTGGTATTTTTATTTTTTGTTGCAAAACACAGCTTATGGCTCCTCCTTGGCACAAGCTTTTTGAAGCAAACAAATTCTTGAATAAATAAAAAAAAAACTTAGCTTTTGACTGAAAAATCTTTAAAATATTTGTCTCAAAAACATAGCTTATAATCTATCATTGGAACATTGTTTTTTTGTTTTTTTTTATTTATTTATTCACAAATTTTTTTTCAAGTGTCATCTATTTATTTATTTATTTATTTATCAGGGTTAATAACACTTTTGACAGCCAGGATCACCTCGTATTAGACAGTTTAATGGGTGGATAAGGCCAGAAGGCCAGGTGAAAAGTTGAAAACCATTGGGCAGTGGCAAGTAATTGTCAGATCCCTAACATGCTAACTTCTCACTTGCAGGGTTAGCATTGTAGTTGAGCACAAGTGCACCATTGACGAGCAGTATGCCTTGGTACCCAATGCAGACAATCGTGATTGAGTGCCTTAATTGCCCAAGGACACAATGCAGTTACCCCTGGACAGGATTGAATTGTAGTCTGTGGACCCCTTGGTTTGAAATCAATTACTCTACCCACTGAGCCACCGTGCTCCTGCAAGTGTCGTCTGCTATTCAGGTTGGGTAAAGAGTTATACTTCAAACTGGATATATTGGACAATCTTTGAAGCCAAAAGTGAAGGAAAAGATATTTTTGCAGTAGAGCACACTGGATATGAGATCTGCAATCCTGCCTCTTCTAATTTTCTCAATGGAACCTTAATGTTTGTCACATATAATATAAAGAATTCAACTTCAGTGTAGAGCACACTGCCACCATGCACAGGTGAAGTTTTATAATCACCAGGTTACTACTAGTCTAGAACTATGTGTCACTGAAAAAAAAAATCCTACTTAAGTACATTGAAGCACATGCATGTAGATAAATACTATGCTCAGGGGAATCCTTGACCAAAAAAACTCACTGCAGCACTTCATTCATCTGCATTGTGTTTCAAAATGGAATAAACAAGACGAACAGTGACTGCCAGGCCATGGATGCCCCCAAACTATGACCATGATCTGTGACCTTGACCTCCATCGATCAAAAAAAAAGTTTTGTGAGCGACAAATCGTCTCAACCATAAGCAACAGGTATGCCAAGTTCAACAAAATCCAACAAAGCATCTCAAGAGTTATGGAGCCGACACGAAAATCTTCCTGGCAGACAGACGGACGGGCGGATGGATGGATGGAAATAACAAACCCTATATGCAGGTCTGGAAATCCAGAAAATCGAGGAGTGCAAAACAGTTGCCCTCCTCAGGTTGCTTGGGAGTGCAATTGAACTTGAAATTTTCAATGCAAAAACTTGTATGCTATTTTGGTTATATTCACTTCAAGGTATTACTATTGTGACTGAAAAATTGTACTACATTCAGCTAGATGGTGGAAAAATTGGCACACATATCTCTCATTATTAAAAATGCTGCATTCAATTCTCATGTGACTGTCTTCTACACTCAAAATGTATCAAAATGCGACACAGAATGGGTCATGAATTATTGCGAATCAAAGCAACACTGATAAATCGTCCCCTGAGTTCCAATGTGTTCTCTATACCAGTAGGCACAGCAAACACATTGGAACTCAGGGGACAAAATGAAAATAGATTTTAAAGGCAGCCCCAAACAGGTCTGGCAGTCCAGAAAATGAAGGGGTGCAAAAAATTGCACTCCTCAATTTTTTCTAGGCGTGCAGCATTCCTGCACTCTTAAAGAATGCCAGGCCTATATATGCCCCCGAAAATTGGGGGGGGGGGGGGGGGAGGGGGGGGGGGGCATAAAACAGTTTAAAAAAAATAGTTCACTACAACTAGTACTAGCTGGAAAAAATGGGTTCATGATGTTAAAATTGTGTTACATGAATGTTGCATAGAAATGCAGTATTTAGGCCCACCGCTTAGTAAACTACTGGTAATTAAACTATTAAACCAGAAAGTAAATTTTTACTCCCTGCATGTATTACTGTCCCATAATAACAGAGACAGACACAGAGAGAAGAAAAAACTTCTTTATATTTCGTTATACAATACGGCTGCCGTGGACTGGTCACTTTCCACAGGTGGGCAATATTTCCATGGACACAATAATACAGTGGAACCCACTTATTCTCAATTGGATATCTCTTAATTGTATATCCCTGTTAATTGAATAAAATTTTCAAACACAAAACCATTTACCATACCTCCAGTACAAATTTGATCTGTTAAATGCATATGGGTCGTAGAGTAAACTCCTGTTAAAATAGTGTTAATTGTAATATAACTTTTTGTAATATGTCGAAAACATTACTGTGACACACACCAAATTCCCTTTATTTATCAACCTTTTTGGCCTCACTACATCCAATACAGGCATTTATTCTATTATATCTATGAGCTCTGTCAAGCAAGATAGAATAAATGTTCAGTTTACCTCCAGAACACAGGAAACTGACCAAATCCCTATTAATTGTATAGTCCTGTTAACTGAATAATTTTCACTGGCAAAATGGATATTCAATTAAGAGGATTCTACTGTATTAGATACCAAACACTAATTATAGGAACAGTCAACATTTATTTATTTATTTATTCAGGCCTGGTCTTTTGAGGGGAGCTATAGCTCCCGTCCTCCATGGCTCCTGCAAAATCAATTTGAGGAGAGTCCTAATGGCTGGCTCTCCTTAACAGCTGTGATAGCTCTCCTCAAGTTAAACCTTCAATTCCCTTATTAATAACCGACTAAGCACAGAATAGCTCTCCTGGCACAGGTTTTGGGGAGCCGTAGTAGCTCCCCTGGATTTTTTAAAAGTCCAGACCTGTTTATTTATTTATTTATTTAAGGTCACATATTTCTGCACAATGGCTAATCATGACCACAACATGAGTATCAACTCAAGACCAGGGGTGAGTGCTAATAAGCCATGTTGCCCATTTTAGATGCTTCAAAGTATCCACCTCAGAAGCATTGGTGACTGGGTCCTATTTTACCAGTAAAACAGAACCTGTTTACCGCAGTGAACAGGCACTGTTTCACTTACTGGGGTCCCGCGGGGAAAACAATCAACACAAATTTAATTACAACCCAGTGCTTCATTAATTAAAATTTTGCTGATGATGATTTTTATTACTTGGTAAATGCATACATGAACATTAGTGCCCACACATGGATTAGGACCAGTCCATGGCAACTGTACTGTAAATATTAGTTTCTACTTCACTTAAACTTAAAAAAAAGGCAAAGAATATTTTATTTCTTTTTTTATTTAATTATTTGGGCTACACATTTTTGGGGTTAGATTCAAAACATTTCCATAAAAAAAGTTTTAAAAAAGAAGTCAAAAATAATATTAAATTAAAAAAAAGACAAAAAAGAAAAACCCACCATCAAATCAAATGCACAGAGGAAATTAAAAATAAAGGTTATATGTTATGACTGCAGGGATGTGGCTAGAGGGTTTCAGCTGGGGGTGTGCCACCGGTGTAATTCCAACCTTGAGTGGTTTTGATAGGTGGTTGCACTGCAGCGCTGGGTATTATCTTTTAACCCTTTACCCAATGAATCGCCTGCACTCGCCCGTGTAATATGCAAATACAGCTGCTGAAAAAATATTATTTTTCAAAAAATTTTAAAAAAAACATATCATGTGACCCCTCTTTGGAACGAGCTCGTCGAGCTCGTTCCAAAGAGGGGTCACATGATATGGTTTTGTTGAAATTTTTTTTTAAATTTTAAAAAATGATATTTAAAATAATTAATTTTGAAATCGTCTGCGTTGGGTAAAGAGTTATGAACCCTTCTGAAAATTTTCACTAGTCCTGAAATGGAAAACGCATCATTTATAATGTGTCTGGGTCAGAAAATTTACCGGATTGTCATTGATGTCAGAGTTGAAATTTTGAGGCCATGTCAATTTCAGAGAAGAAACTTGAAACTCAAGTTTCCAGTAGGAAATAAAAGATCAACATTTCTCATCATTAGTTGGAATTTTAATATTTTTCATGAACAATGTTAATTTACTGAACTTCCAACAATTTAATTTTTGACCTCGGAATTTCCAACTATTGAAAAAAAATACTCCTATCTGGGGGGGGGGGGGGTGAGACACCCCCCCCCCCCCCCCACACACACCCTGTTGCCACATTCCTGTATGACTGAGACTTAAAGTTTGAGGTCTGAATCACACATTTTTCAGGAAAAGTCCAAAAATTATTGAAGTCAAACTATGCTTTAAATTTAAAAAAAAAAAAATTGAAATTAGAATGAAAAACACGTTTGCCAGGGCTCAATAAGAAATATCAGTGACAATATATATGTAGCTTATAAAAAGATGGGGTCCTTCATTTAAATCATACACAGTGGTGACCACAAAGTCAATCAGTAAAAAGTGAGGGTCCGATTCAACTGAGGTCCGAATCGGGCCGGAACCGATTCAGTATTGAATTTCAACCCAGTAACCCTTCCGGTTCCAGAAATACTGAAACTTGATTGTATCGTTCCGTGGCTGAACACACAATATTTGGTTGATAATTTGCCGCATTACAATTCAACTGCGTCGAACCTATCGATGAAAAATGGTACATTTCACTAAATGATTAACTTGGAAAAGAGTGAAGTAAAAACAATTTTTGAATTAAAGTCTCATCATTGTAGGACTTCCAACTCACCTTTACCACATCCTTCCATCTTGAGTTTGATTTTCCGAATACCGAAAGTTTTTTCTGTTAGTACAAGTTATGACGACGACTGATTCAGATCTCCACCAACTCGAACCATTAAAAAAACACAGTCAAAAACGGAAAACGATTTGACAAAAGGCAAATTGGAAGAGCGAACTATAGGCTCAGATAAGCGCACTTCGCTGACTTTATCAAATTGTTAACATGTAATCAAAATGAAATGCTGTCGTACGTGATGATACAAGAGCACCAATCAAAATGTGTTGAGGATACAAGCGGTATGCCATGTACCCGGACATCCCCTTTTAGCAGGATCTACTGAAGGGTCTTATGTGACGTCATATGACCCAGTTAAGTTGGGTCAGTGGCCATGTGGTGACGTCATTACCATAATGATATGTGTTGTCAGTTCGCATGCGTAGCGCGTTTTGTTAGGGCGAACGCGTTTCCGTCGTCCATTTTGCATATTAATACCGCTATCTTGGTTTCTATGGTAGCACGTGGTTGCTATGTGACCCCCAAATCCTGTAACAGGTCGGGGAATGTTCGGAGGGTATGTTCCTTTGTGTAATCTACAGAAATAGACCTGACAATCACTCCAAATCATCTCCAAACTATCTAAAATCACCGAAACGGACTTGACAAAGCCCTATTTGGGCTTATAAGAGTAGCACGTAGTGCTATAAGGTTCATTCTTTTAAACTGGAGTATGTTTACTGGTTCGGATTCCCCACTAAATCCTAGGATGTTTCGTAGAATTAGCACAAAAAAGTTGAGATAATCAGTGTGTTTGTGAGTTATGTGCACCTCAGTTTCTTGGTGTAGTTTTTCGTGATTTGTGGAGTTAGTTGGCAGTCAAGCGGCGCGCGGCAACCCAGCAACGACGATGCTGGATTATGCCATAAAGGATCGTGATGCAGATAGTTATGATGCATGGTCGCTGATATTCATATACCCGTATCTGCTCTGAGTGATTACATGAGTGTGTCGGTAGCTATGCTGCTGTTACGTTGTCGGTATTCGTGCGGCATCGCGCCTATCGGTATCCACTCTGGTTTGCATGAGAGTGTCTGTAACTGTGCTGTAGTTTTGCTGTCGATGTGTGCCGACTTGGTATGATATAGTGGTATTAGTGGTGAGTCGGTCGGGACCTAGTCTAATTATTGGCGGTAACCAGCAACGACGATGCTGGCATCTCTTCAGGGGAGCACGGTGAACAGATAATTGTGTAGCAGGTAGGTTTGCCTATCTGTATCCACTCCGGGGATGCTTGCCTGCGTGGTTTGTCCATGAGCATTGATGTTGTAGGTGTACGCGACTGCCGAGAGAATTACACATTGTTTTATGGAGTTTCCACTGTGTCATTATTGCGTGAATTTTTGGTTGTATATAAGTCAGTGTTGTCGAGTTGTACGCTACAGTGGTATAGTAATCTAACGTGAACAAATAGTATTGTTATCGTTTGATTGGGACTTCTGGGCTAAGCCTGATTTTTGGGGTGTTTTTCCTTCAGATTATTTTTTCGGTACTCATTTAGTTTGGTAATTCGCTTGCTGTCTTAAAGTCTGTTAAGAGTTTTTACCGCGATGCCATTAAACCGTGCTTCAAGCATCTCATTGTTAGCCCACTCGTGGAGGGTCGCGGTTTATGTTCGTGGAGGGGCTCGGAGGGCAACGCGCAAGGCTTGGTTTTGAACTCGTTGGGATTTGGTAAGTGTTGTATTTTCAAGATATTCCAAATTAGAAAAATGGTATGAAGTAAAAGACATTTTAAATATGAAAATCTGTGACAAAAAAACACAGCAGTAAATACCGCACACAGCAGTACAAAATATCCAGACACACAGTCAACAAAATAGGTGCTTACAGCTGAACATTCACATTACTAACTGACCAGGTATTGAACTCTCACATCAATCAGTCAAAAGGCGATCGAGCGTCATAGTGAAGACAACTCACCACCTGAAGCTCCCCGAGCTGGAGCGATTCTACAACATATCCCCCGACATTATTTACGAACTGAATCGTAGTTTGGAAAGAATTATATACATTTCAGATGCTGCTAGAAAAGTAAAGAACTGATGATGAAGCAATTAACCTCATCGTTTACAAGACAACGGGAAGTTAGGCATATTTTGTATGTAAATCTATTTACAAAGTTCAACATTCGATGAAGCAAATAACCTCATCAAATACACAAAACTAACAACATGAGAACCCATACATACACAAAAATGTTCACTAAATAAAAAATTACTGGATAGTTGCTTCTGTATTCAAATCTTATATACACAAAGATTACAAAAATTATATGAGGAAAACTAAAGTGGTAATCGGCCCAAAAGGTTCGGAGCAGTGTTACAAAAAGTGTCACACAATGCCCACATGTTGACCAGGAAAAATCGAGATATTTAAGCAGGGAATAGCCAAGATGGAGTTTCATTCCGAAGATGATTAGAGCCAAGAATATGTTTTTGTCATTCCACAACAAATCGAACATACATTTCTAAATAGTGAAATTTAGAAACATAGCAGTAGCAGAGAAAGCCTGGATAGAAACACTATTTATTCTGTACCTTTTCACTGTTTTTCATTTCGTGAGAGAAACTGGAAAAGCAATTTTGTGGAATTGCTTGAGGTAAGACTATATTTGAGAAGTGAAATGTCCTGTATAACTGAACTACATGTAATTTTGTAGAAATGAAAATTACCATTACCGATCTGCCATAAACATTGAACCAATATCTGAGAGAACTTGTGGAAACAATAAAGTGAGATCTATGTTTTAATAGACTGAAAGTTACATTGATGCAGCAAGCAGCTATTAGAATAATTATTGCGATATTTTAATGAATTGAACTACAATTTCTAAACTGTTGAGTATGTTCTGCGTAATCAACTAATTTCGAACCTGTATTATAATTCACAAAATGATTTCTGATACATTTAGTTTTTCACCAAACAATAGAAAGACTTTAAGTCTCATGTGAATGCCAGATTTATTACACAGATCTCAGATTTATCTGTTTGTCACCAAACGACAGTTGCATGACAGGTGGTGGACAAAATACAAAGATACCAGCAATACTGTAATTGAATGGTTTGGTGATAAACGTCGACAGTCAATTTAATGCAATGTTTGTAGAATGAAAGTAGGGTGAGCTTAAAGCTGTGCTTCAAACGAAGTGCAAAACGGTGCAATATTTAACAAACCAAATATTAATCTAAAGTGCTAAAGAACACATTCATACAAACAACTGAAAACCAGGACGTTCTAACAAAAGAGACTAAGAAATGTGTAGACTCAAATAGATAGGAACAATTTCACAATGAAGCGAATAACCTCATTGCTCAGCTCAAAATAACGGTTGAAATAATACCCTGGAAATTCCATCCACTAGAAAGGTAAAAACCCAAATGTCAGTAATGAAGCTAATAACCTCATTATTGTTTTTTTTTATTTGCCGGGGATATTTTCAATAAATGGCTCTACACATTCACTTAGAGTCCCGTACGCCTTGTTTAGGCAGCAACATCATTATCTGTATCTCGGAATTTATTCCGAGAAGATTGGGTGAATTCATATTTGCGTTTAGCTTCAGGGCAGTTATCCCAGTCATTGTTGCCTTTCCAAACTGTGTGTTACATTGGTATAACGACCATTCTATTCAAAATGATCACAGCAATGGAATTCTCATTCAAATTAAAACCATTTACAATCTCAGTTTCGGCACTGTTGCAAGACCTTACTCCCCCTCTACATTTGTTTCACTGCAGCTGGTGCTAATGTCTGAAAGTTTTGATGAAGGCAACGTCATACCAGCTGAGACAGCAGGACCAGCATTTTTCTATTCAAACAATTTTTTTTATTTTCTCTCTGTTATTTGAGTATCTTTCATAATTGAGTGATCTGATTTTATAGTGTGGGCGCCTTACTTCATTTCCAGTTGATTACTCTGGATTTCCAACGCCATATCCAACAGAGATACCCACAGACAGGATTGGGTAGGAATACATTTTTACTAAATTTCGAGAAGAAACTATTTCTGGCTTTTGGGTCATTCAAAGACTTCCCATGCCCTGGGTATGATTTAGGACAGCAACAATTGAAAGCAACCGATGTATCAGGTTTGACTGCGGAATAGCAAATATTCTTCGCCCGCCCATGGTTTTTTTATGATTTTTCCTGAACTAAGCTGTTTTCTTCTGTGGAATGAGATTGAACATGTAGTGCTTTCTCGGAGATCAGATTCTCATCAAAGCTTCTATTGTTGGGATATGAGCCAGCATTACAGGGATTGAAATAGTTTTCAGGTTTATGCACATATTTAGATCCTCTCTCACCCAAAGCTGATGCAGCAGGTAACCGCATTCTTGCTGAAGTTGGGGTGAGCTGTAGTTGCTGAGTTTCATGACAAGGTGATGTCCCCATAAGACATGAAAATGTAGGTGAACATGGCAAAGCTTCAGACGACGAAGAAACTGTTGTTGTTGTTGTGTTGCTGAAAAGGCTGTATACCAGTTTTTACTGACCAACTCCTTTTGCACGTTGATGGCTGTGCTGACTGTGGTTCACGAATGTTACTTGGTGGAACTCGAGACGTTATTGCATCCGATACTTCACTGACAAACAATTGAGGAGGTGAGCCAACAGAACATGCATTATTTTGTGACATCATGAGATGGTTCAATTTCTCGTTTACTTCTCCGAGTTGGGATTGTATCATTCTCAGCTCCATGACAGTTCTCACACTTGTAAGACTAGTCATGTACCCATCAACTTCTCCAACTTTCTGTTTCACCAGTTCCATCCCCAGTGCTTCTATCTCTCACTCTGTTACCATAGTCTCCATCATTGTTATTAAACGATCTTGGCTTTGAGTTATTTTTTTTCAATTCTGATTGTACGTCGGCTGTCTCAAGCTGTTTGTCATCCGCTTGATGGAAGGCTTTGAGTGTAGTTTTTTGTCGGTGACGCCATTGTTGTATTTTCAAGATATTCCAAATTAGAAAAATGGTATGAAGTAAATGACATTTTAAATATGCAAATCTGTGACAAAAAAATATTCGACAATAATCCGAGTTTACCGCACACAGCAGTAAATACCGCACACAGCCTTACGAAATATCTGGACACACAGTCAACAAAATAGGTGCTTGCAGCTGAGTTCACATTGCTAACTGACCAGGTGTTGAACTTTCACATCAATCAGTCAAAAGGCGATCGAGCGTCATAGTGAATACAACTCACCACCTGAAGCTCCTCTCAGCTGGAGCGATTCTACAACAAAAGGTTTGTTTTACTAACTCTTTTGATGACGAGTGCCTCGTATTCGAGGACTGGTCGGACAAATGATTAATAAAGTTTTAATAAGTCTTATCGACACCCCAATCCTTGCCTTTTATCATTTCTGAAGTTTGATTCGTTTATTAGCTGGGGTTAGAGTGTTGGAAATGTGGGTGTTTTGGGATGGATTCGTTTATTAGCTAGGGCTAGAGTGTTGGAAATATGGGTGTTTAGGGATAGATTCGTTTATTAGCTAGGGCTAGAGTGTTGGAAATGTGGGTGTTCAGGGATAGATTCGTTTATTAGCTAGGGCTAGAGTGTTGGAAATGTGGGTGTTTAGGGATAGATTCGTTTATTAGCTAGGGCTAGAGTGTTGGAAATGTGGGTGTTTAGGGATAGATTCGTTTATTAGCTAGGGCTAGAGTGTTGGAAATGTGGGTGTTTAGGGATAGATTCGTTTATTAGCTAGGGCTAGAGTGTTGGAAATGTGGGTGTTCAGGGATAGATTCGTTACCATAACCACGTGCCATCTTATAAACCATCTTATAATACGACGGTGCCCCGAAAGGTTGGAACATAGAGATAGAGAATTCCAGGTCTGGGGAAAAACACCTTTATAGTGTTGTTCGAGATCCGCGGCAGGCATTGTTTCTGTGATAGCATTTGATTACTACGAGAGTAATCTGACTTGAACAAATAAATAATCACATGACTTCATTTCTCTGTAGATTTGGTCAGCCATAGATGATGAGTGTAACCTTAAATCCCTTTTTAAACAACTTTATCGGGCAATCGCCTCAGACTCCCCATTGTTAAGTCATTCAACGAAGTTGAAATGACTTATAGCGGTCAACCATTCGTCGTCTGATTGCTCATTCTAGCACTCAGGCGATGCATTGTTTTCATTCCACCACGATTTAGTATTCTTTTCGTAAAACAATCCTGACAAAATTTCGCACACATATTGACTTTTATTTCTAGTTCTCGGCTAAGGCGGGAGTTTTTATTTTGCGCCCTTATCCAAAACAGCACCCAATTTCAGCGTTTTTCTTAAACTGTTAATTTCAACTTCAGTATTAAGTTTTCAGTTTTGAAATTTTGGAAATATATTCTTTAAGCAAAAGAAACAATATCTAAAAATGCGGTACCAACATGAAAATTCTCAACGGTTATGGCCGAATTTTCCGGGGACTTTAAATTATTGACGTCGCCGTCGCCAAAAATTAAATGTCGGCCGATTTTCATGAAATGTTGGTATGTTGTAGAGATAATAAAAATTAAGAGATCGCTGTTATTTAGTTTTTCGATTTATCGCCATTTTTATGGTTTTAACGTCACTTCAAAGTTTAGGCATAATAATAATACACACAGCTATGGAATTTCACACAACACAACACTGATGATCAAGCCTGAAAATAATTTTCATTGATTGTACTTGCAGACAAAATGTCAGTCACCAAATGAATCATGTCGGTCATTTAAGAAAGATATCTGACATATTATAAAATGGAGTTTGAGTATTCGAAAAACTGTGTTTTGGGTGAAAATGTACCTTCATCTTAAAACTGCTCAGAATTCATCCAACAATACCTTGTTTGGCAGGGCTCAATGAGCCCTGCCAAACAAGGTATGATTGGTTTCATTTTGAATTGGAACTGAATTACCCTTCAGACATAATTTAGATACCTGTATGGCTATATCAAATCGTATTCCTTCACATGCTGTTAATACTGATGAGCTGTACAGTCACTTTCTTCACACTTCCCAACTTGCTAGGACCAGAAATCACATTAATCATTAATTTTAGGCTTGCTAGTTATGTACATGATTTCCAGCATACATGATGTTCTGAGCATTGAAAGTCATTGATAATTTTGGCATCAGACATTTTGACAGATGATTTTAAACCACAGTCAGACATTAGCCTTTTTGTACCTGACATTGTCCTTGCCTGACCACTTATTTTCTGGTATGCTGATGATGTCTCTATTCAAAACAGTTGTTATATTTCAGCCTTTACCCAAACATAACGTCAAATTGACGTCTTTTTTATAGACGTTTAATATTGACCATGCCATTGAACTCACCTTCTCGAAATTTCGGAAATATAGTCTGCAACAAAAATCATATCAACATCGCAAGAGTTAAAGTCCGTCTATATTCCAAGAAATTTTACTATGTTTTAGTTCTGGGAAAATAAAAAGGTAGCCGTTATGGGATTTTTTTTATTTGAATTCATTTTCGGCGTTTTAAGTCAAATGACGTTTTTTGGTACCCACATCACTTGTGTCACGCCTACAGCCACTACTACAGCACTTACAGGCAGCAAGTTACAGCGCAAATGACGCAAAACTGGAAAAAATACACCTTTTGAGTCACACGTACAGATTTAACCACAGTACTTACGGAGATCAAACCTCGTGTATCGACGAAACTGTTCTAGTTCCGAAGCATTGCCAAGTATACTTTCGATTGACACAAAACTTTAGGAGTTACAAAATCAATACCATCAACAAGGAGAAAAATATCACTGTCAGTTTGTATCACGCCGAAAATCAAAACCAGAGCACTCACTGAGACCAACCTTCGCATGTTGACGCGGTTGCGACAGTTCAACCGAAGGATCGTCAAGATTGCGATCAACGTCAAACTTTTGAAGTTACAATGCAAATACGGGTTATGGACTATTCAACGAAAGACAAAAAGAAAAAAATAATACGCTTTCAGTTTGTGCTAAGTCTCTATATCACCATAGCACGTATGGGGGCCAAACTTCACGTGTGGACATGACAATGACAGTTGTGAAACGCTGTCAGGTTTATTTGCGATCTACACAACTTTTAAAGTTACCACGCAAATAACGCCCCAAAGGGGGAAACAATACTTCTTTCAATATGTGGCAAGCCTACAGCCATCACAGTACAGGTCAGACTTGGCCGTCAAAACGGCGTTGATCTCCAAAAACAGCATTGGTCGCCTTCTATGCGATGGCCGTATACTTCATTGAATGATTTATGGAAATTTGCTTTGTGATTTCAAAGCCATCGAGTTCTACTTGTGGTCTCAAACAAAAGTTTTTGACTAGCCCGCTAATGTTTGTATGTTATCCAGTTTGCCCAGAATCGATCCAAGGTGATGATCTGCACGAATCTAACCTTAATCAACCATACTGTTCCATCTAGTTCATTATTTTTACAGCTCGGTCAGGCCGGAAGGTATTAGGAGGGCCGGGAGAACTGCCCCCCCCCCCACCCATGGCCACCTCTGTCGGAGAATTTGACTGCCTTTTTACTAGAATTTCGATGCATTTAAGCTTGTTTGTCATTTTCAATTTTTTATCGGAAATTTTCAAAAGTACGACCCCCCTATAATCTGTCGTCGGTGAGAGTCCAAGATGGCGGCCTCCAGTATACAAAATGGACGACGGAAACACGTATCATCCTAACAACACGAGCTGCGCATGCGCACTGACACCACTTATCAGTATGGAGATGACGTCACAAGATGGCCGCTCACGCAGGTTACCATGACAACCAAACATGACGTAACCAGGTCACGTGACATGACGTCACTTCCGGGGTCCCTACCGGAGTCCCCCCAATGTGGGTCGATCTCCACATCTCCTACTACTCAGGCACTCTACAGATATGTCACGAGAATAAGTCTTCAGACAGCCTACACAGATGGAGGACCAGTGCATGACTTTGTCCGTCTAATATTAGCCTTGACATTCCTATCAGCTGCTCACATACGGGAGACCTTTGAGGCATTATACAATAAAACTCACCCCGAGACAAAACTCAGAGACTTTGTCAATTGCGTCCAACGCCAATGGGTTGACTCCACCACGTTCAATCTGCATGAATGGAGTATTTTTGGTCATACCATCCATACTAATAATGACATTGAAGGTGAGTTTCAATTTTCTTTCCTAACTGTAATCTGTGAATCTCTCTCTCTCTCTCTCTCTCTCTCTCTCTCTAGGCCACATTAATTAATTAAGTAATTAACTAAAAGTACTTTTTTCTATTGTTCTTTGCAGCTTGGCATCGACGTCTCAACACCCTTGGAACGAGACTGAGCTTTTGCAAGCTGGTACCAGTCCTGCAGACACAAGTTGAGAATGTGGAATTGAGGGTGCAAGCATCAGATTGGTATCCAGTGACTTCGACCCATGACGATCTCATCCCAAAAGTGACATCGACCCGATTTGGTGACTTCGACCCACTTTTAGTGATCTCGACCCACTATTTTTCTCGTCCAGAAGTGCGGTAATGGCCCGGGGGTGACCTCGACCCACTTTGGATATTATAATCACAGGGGCACGTTACAAACGATTTTTATGTACAAAATATTATTTGTTAAAAAATCGTAACTGACTACCCCGATCATAGTATAGTATGATGGGGGTATCCAGTTATGATATTTAGCTCACCGAAGGGAGCTTAACTTATCACTTGCCGTCCGTCGTCCGGTGTCCGTCGTCGTCCGTCGTCGTCTGTCGTCGTCCGTCGTCGTCGTCCGTCGTGAACTTTACATTATCGACTACTCCTCCCAAACTACTGGATCAAATGGAACCAAATTTGGTGTGCATGTTCCCCATCATATGTCAATTCAAACTTGTACAAATAAACTTGCCGCACGCACAGGGGGCACCACAAGGGGCATAAATCTGATAGCACCCATGAATTTCTTTCCAAAATTAAAAAAAATCTTCTTCTTCAGATCCACCAGGCAGAATTCTTTCCTATTTGGTATACATCATCTCTAGGGGGTGCAAATTCAAGTTTGTTCAAATCGGCCCCCTGGATTCATATTTGGGCTCACTATAGAAGCCCAAATTTGAACTTAGTGCATTTCAGGCGAATTTCTTTAAAAATCTTCTTCTCAAGATCCAGCAGTCGGAATGTTTTGATATTTGGTATGCAACATTGTGGGGTGGATATGATTCAAGTTTGTACAAATTGCCCCCCTGGGTTCATATTTGGGCTCAGTATAGGAGCCTGAATTCAAACTTAGTGCATTTCAGGTAAATTTCTTTAAAAATCTTCTTCTCAAGATGTAGCAGGAAGAATCTTTTGATATTTGGTATGCAACATTGTGGGGTGGATCTGATTCAAGTTTGTTCAAATCGGCCCCCTGGATTCTCATTTGGGCTCAGTCTAGAAGCCCGAATTTGAACTTAGTGCATTTCAGGCAAATTTCTTTAAAAAACTTCTACAGATCCAGCAGGCAGAATATTTTGACATTTGGTATGTAACATTGTGGGGTGGATCTGATTCACGTTTGTTCAAATTGGCCCCCTGGATTCATATTTGGGCTCACTATAGAAGTTCGAATTCGAACTTAGTGCATTTCAGGCAAATTTCTTAAAAAATCTTCTTCTCCAGATCCAGTGGGCAGAATCTTTTGATATTTGGTATGCAACATTGTGTGGTATATCGGATTCAAGTTTGTTCAAATCGGCCCGCTGGGTTCATATTTGGGCTCAGTACAGGAGCCTGAATTCAAACTTAGTGCTTTTTCAGGCAAATTTCTTTAAAATCTTCTTCTCAAGATCTAGCAGGCAGAATCTTTTGATATTGGGTATGCAGCATGCAGGGTGAGATTCAAGTTTGTTCAAGCCAAGTCCCTGGGTTCATATTTGGGCTCACTGTGGTAGCCCGAATTATAACTTAGTTCAAAATGAGGAATTTTCTTGAAAAAAATCTTCTTCTTCAGATCCAGCGGTTGGAATGTTTTGATATTTGGTATGCAGCATCCTTGGGGGGGGGGGGGGGGGGGGGGAATTCAAGTTTGTTCAAGGCATGTCCCTAGGTCCATATTTGGGCTCACTATGGGAGCCCGAATGATAACTTTGTTCAAAATAAGGAATTTTCTTTAAAAATCTTCTTCTTCAGATCTAGCAGTCAGAATGTTTTGATATTTGGTATGCAGCATCCTTGGGGGGGGGGGGGGGGGGGGGGGGGAGATTCAAGTTTGTTCAAGCCATGTCCCTAGGTCCTTATTTGGGCTCACTGTGGGAGCCCGAATGATAACTTAGTTAAAAATGAGGAATTTTCTTTAAAAATCTTCTTCTTCAGATCTAGCAATCAGAATGTTTTAATATTTGGTATGCAGCATGCTTAGGGGAGTGGGAATCATGTTTGTTCAAGCCATGTCCCTAGGTCCATATTTGGGCTCACTGTGGGAGCTTGAATTGTAACTTAGTTCGAAAGGAGGAATTTTCTTTAAAAATCTTCTTCTTCAGATCCAGCAGTCGGAATGTTTTGATATGTGGTGTGTAGCATCCTTAGGGGGTGAGATTCAAATTTGTTAAAGCCAAGTCCCTGAGTCCATATTTGGGCTCCCTGTGGGAGCCCGAATTATAACTTAGACAATACGAGGGATTTTTCTTTAAAAATCTTCTTCAGATTTAGCAGTCGAAATGTTTTGATATTTGGCATGCAGCATCCTTAGGGAGTGAGATTCAGGTTTGTTCAAGCCAAGTCCCTGGGTTCATATTTGGGCTCACTGTGGAAGCCCGAATGATAACTTAGTTCAAAATGGGGAATTTTCTTTAAAAATCTTCTTCTTCAGATCCAGCATTTCACGTGTTGAGGGGTTAACGCAAAATCAGATGCAATCGGGGCTCATCCCCCACCCTACCCCACCCCTTCATTGGTTGAAGGATTAACGCGATGTCGGACTCGATCGAGGCCCATCAGAAGTCCCTTTCCTGGTCAAATTACATCTATATAGACCTGTGCCAATTTTTGTTTCGATCGGTCGAGGCACGAGAGTCAGGTGCCGAGAGAGAGAGAGAGAGAGAGAGAGAGAGAGAGAGAGAGAGAGATTCACTTTTAGTCTTATTGCAAACCTTACAAACATGCTAATTATCATTCAATTTTCCTGATTGTCATGGAAGATAATTGTTAGAAAAACACAACTCCCAGCTGGAAGATTAACTTAATTGGCGATAATAATATACACAGATAATTGGAAGAAAATTAAACGCCAATCGACTATGAGGTAATAGATGATAGAAAATAATTCTTCATGATCTCACACCTGTCAAGCAAACCTACTGCGACCCCACAGTACGACATGTCCTGCTCCAGGCATGCTACAATGCGCGGAACCAAACTACCCTGCCCAAACTCGTGACCTTAAAGAAACTCAATTTAATCTAAATATGGTCGAAACCAGCGAAGGGCATAACAGAAACACCCGCGGGTGTGGTTTAGTGTCTAAACCTGTTACTCTCCCGCTACAAACTCACTATCACCCTATGAAGGTGATCTAACAGGCTGATCAGCATCTTAACTGTGATCATAATTAAAACATAATGTGCTACTTTTATCTCTCATTCTAATGAAAACTAATTCTGCCTTCTTTTAAGCAGGTACACAGAAGATGCTTTTTGACCAGCACCCGAATAACCGCTACGAACAGTCCAACCGTTACAGAAACGGTAACCCCCATGGTTCCTGTACATCCTCCGCTCCATCCCTAAAAGTGGTCGGCCACCTTAAGGGAGGTGAGCGTTGGTCCTGCGTCCCGCCTCTGCCCCTTTTTGTAAGCGCATTGCGCATCTTTTTGTCCCAACCCAGTAGGATTACAATGCAGGCCTGCCCCCGAACCAGGGAAGTTCGGGTCTTCTTCTTGGTGGTCCCCGAAAGGGGTCGTTGTTGTTTCCTTCAAAGACATCCTATCAAGCAGAGACAGCCTGAGGCAGATTATTCTTGCCCATGATGGCCATCACTCAAAATCTTCCTCGAAGTTGCAGACTATACTTACCCGAAAATCAAGATCGACTACACCCTCGGGGAGAGGTAGTACCTTTGTGAGAGGACCCAACCTCTCACACTGGTCCTCACCCGAGGGTTCAACCGACATCAGTCAACGAGACCGCCTACCCACAACTGGAGACACCTGCCGAGTACCGGATCCTTTTCCTCCTTCAACACGCCTAGACATGTGACAGCCATCATATACAGTCACCGAGGGTCGAAAGGGGCTTGTCCCCCATACCGTCCCTGCGCGCCTTCGGCGCGCGAAATCATCATTTCGTTGTTTTGCTCACACCTGTCACTGCCGGGTAAGTCTGAATTAAACGACTGTCGAGTTTTCAGGTGTGTCGGTGTTGACCATAAAATTTCCGACAGAAATCAGTTGATGCGAGCTGGTGGACTCATAGAGAGAGATGTATTAGAGCTTTTTACTTGGATTTTTTAAAATGAACATCATTTGTGATCGTGATTCAGTCTATCGCTGGTCATTGTTTGCTGTTTTTCTTCCGAGCGGGTAAATGTGCTACGCTTCAAGTACAAAATCCGGCTGGACTCTCAATTTACAATGAAATCCTTTCTCGCCTGACCGGAGTGGCGCCTCACCAGTGATGTAACTTTGCCACACGAAAAATAATCTAAAGGTTGAGAGTGGCATTATTAATTAGGAAAGGCAAGAGTTAATGCGACGAAGGCTATGGTTTTCACCCTGATAATTTGCAGAGCCTAGGCCTAGATGCAAGTCCTTTTAGTTTTTTCCAGTACTCTATTTCCCAATATTGAAGCCCAGAAACCGGGTGGGGGTTGGGGGGGGGGGGGGGTTCTCTGTGTATCACAGCCGTCATTTAGACGTAAAATTTGTGTATATTTCATTCATATTCACGGAATATCTGACGAAGGAATTTCAAAGTAAACTGATTTCCTTTACTATTATAGCACCTTAAACGGATCAAACAAAAGCAAAAACCCTGCTTCTATAGGTCTTAGGCCATTAACTGCCTTCGCCCATACAATTAAACACCAAGTACAAGTTGACCAGCCATGGGTACGAGTTGTCCAGCCTTGGGTACGAGTTGTCCAATTGTGGGTACGAGTTGTCCAGCCGAAAATGGGTACGTGTCGTCCAATTTGGGGTACGACTTGACTGGTACAGTTGCCATGGGTACGAGTTGTCTAGAAACCTTTTGTGAATTATAGTAATTTTCAAATAATATAGAATTCTATAAATTTATTTTATATCTGTGAATTCACATGAAAATGGTCTTTTTGGACCATTTTCATGTGAATTCACAGATATAAAATAATTTCTAACAAACAGGTGCATGCTGTACCCCTTTGTCTAAGCATGATCTGTAAAAGAGTAAATTTGCTTGAAAATGTATTAATTAATTAATTAATTAATTAATTAATTATTGTCATTGATTTCAACGAATCGTCTGTCACTTTGATTAATCTTGTTATGTTAGTAACTTTTATTTTATATGTTAAATTATTATATGTTATATTGAACCTGTCTTGTTATATAAGTCATGAGTATTAATAAAGATAATTTAATCCTATGCCGTGTATTACTTATCAATTACTACTCCACGGCGACTTGTCCCGACCGTGACGGCGACTTGTCCCGACTGCGACTCGTCCCATCTCGGGTACGGTGAGTTGTCCCGACGGCGAGTTGTCCCGTTCCCCGTCTGGTCTGAGATCATTATTCAGTTGGCCGTGATCCGCCCATCTGTATTCTGTATATACCTCCTCCACCAGAGCACCAATATTCCAGTACTATAAGAATATTGCAATGTTACTTATTTTGAATTAATTTTAGTCGGTGAGCGGTAACAGATCTCGTCCACCGGCAGCAGTCTGATTTATGTACTTTGTGAAGATAATTGCTTTTCGGCCCAACGCTTTTCGGCCTCAGGGTTTGGCGCTTTTCGGCCTCGGGTATTTTCGGGTTTTTCCAGGTTCTTTCATGGACATTTTCTCCATGTGGACGGACAAGAACAAAATAAAAATACTTTACAAGTTTCATTTTTTATTATATGTAAAATATAAATGTTTGATATTGACACAAAGCAACTCTATCATTTCAGCTGTGTTATAATGCGCGTTATCGCGATTTACACAGTAATCCCATTCAGATTCAGTGCACCATTGCCTGAGGTTTACCCAACTGAAATTTTACTGCCATGAAATCCAGGACCCAAATACGTAGATGCGGAGAATGAATCGAGACAAGCAGAACAGGAAATCGGAACACCCCCGCACAGAAAAAAAAACTGTTGAAAATCGTTATTTGCAATTACAATCTGAAATGCGAAAATTCTGAGTTTAGTCCAGCAGTTGTCCATAAATTGTATCAATATATTGTAAGTTTTGATATATTCCACCGACCAGAAGGCAGGATTCGTCTTACTAAAATCATTTGCTTTGAAGCTGGTCTCCGTTTCACGCTGTCCTCCTAAACACCGGAATGACACGAAATGACGCGGAATTACAATACCCCCGAAATGACACAAAAATAACATTTTAGTGTAAAGATGCCCTTTAATACATACCAGGACCGAGATCTAAATAATAAATGACCATTTTTATTAGTGCTGAAACGACTATGGAATTTCATAGTCGACCAGCCGACACCCCAAACTTGGCCAAAGTCGAGTCGACGTCGACCAATCGGCAAGCCAGACTAACTTGGGAATTCGTGCTTGTTTTTTTTAGTTCCTAACCCCCTGCTTCATTACAAAGACGAACCACGAGCTATGCGTCATGATAAAACAAATTTGAGGAACCAGTGGCGGATACAGGAATTCTCAAAGGGGGGGGGGGGGGGGCGAATTGTGCAGATGCCAGGCATCTGCCACGACTGCCAAAGGCACAAGCTTTCGTAGGGGGGGGTTCTGGACAATTTTTTGGGAAATGAGCGACCAAATGGGGCATTCTGGTGGCTTCTGGGGTGGAAATCCTCTTGAATTTTTAGACAGCTAATTAACACCTTTTAAACAGCATGTTTCAGAATTTCAAATTCTGTCATATGTTCAACACAGAATTAGAAAATTTGAAATATGCACTTCAGATCCGTTTACCATAATATTGTATTTTGGACACTCTGTTTACAGTCATAACTAGACATGTTAACTCTCCCGGAATGCCCGGGATTCTCCCGGAATTAGCTATCCCCTCCCGCTCTCCTGCCCTCCCGCCTGGGAGTCAATTTGGACCAAAAATCTCCCGGAAAGTCGACATACCAGACAAAAACTGAATCCACCAGCTTTTGTTTACAAATACAAAAGCATGTGCTCTACTCTCAATGGCAAGGTCATTAAGTTTGTGTGAAACGTCACCACTTACGTAAGAACTGATGACCAATTCTCATTTCTGTCAATGGCCGTGTTGTGATTATTGCAACACGTTTGACAGGCGGATTAAATGAATTTGAGATGCAGGATAATTGCTGAAATTGATTATATATTAAAGGCACACCTTTGCTTGTATACAGGTAGCAGTCAAATCGAAAAATAAATTCCATACGTATAAAATCTTGTCCAATCGAAAAATGTGCAAAAATACGCACAAATTTATTGTGCATTTTGGATTTCACTTTCAGATAATTATAGCCAATTTTGGAGACAAACGGCTCAAACATATGAGGTGCTGTAATTTTCAATATATTGGGAAAAATTTCCGATTCGCAATTTTATAAAGCAGGCTGTGAAAAAAATTATGTTTTTGGTGAAAAAAATCTCTAAAAAGTTGGTAATTTACGGCACTTGCACGTTTTTTCATTCGTAGTGATAAATGGACAACAAAATATCCCCGAGATGTTTCGTCCTGGGCTGGCTGTGGCATAATTTTCACGTTTCACTGAAAAATGATCACCCCATTCCAAATCCCCTTCGTAAATGACCAACTACTTCCAGTGAGTAACCGGTGTGGTTAGGTGGGGTGCTGGGCTTTGGAAGATCGAATTACCACAACAACCGGGCTCTGGGGTGTGCCTAAACACCACAGATCGTCGCAGGTTACCGCAGGTCGCCGCAAGTACCCATAATTACCCAAATGGATCCAAAACTTTCAACACAGCACCATAACTGATATAGTGCTGAAAAGGTCAAAAATATCTCCAAACATTTTGTACATTAAACCATTGAAATATGGATGTCACTGGAACAAGCTCAGATATTGACACATGACCACATCCATATTTCTGATTTCTGTTTTTCTTTATATTTCTATGGTTTGGCTTTTGAAAGGACAAATTGTTCAAATAAAACACATTAGGGTGGAATGTTTAATGTATGTGTGTGTGGGGGGGGGGGGGGGGTAACATGGAAATTATTGATGTGCTGCCCACGTGCAAAAATCTCACTGACAAGCATCCGAGTCTCACTGGGAGCTCATCAAAATCTCACTGACAGTCATCTCCAGAGGTTAACATGTCTGGGTCACTCACCACCAGTTAGTAGAACGTTGACGTATGTTCCTTTGATGTATTGTTGTTGGGCTGTTTCCTGTTATGTGTGTGTGTGGGGGGGGGGGTGGGAGGAGGTATTTGGTATTAATTTATATTTAAAATTGATCGATCCACACATGGTTTCTACGCGCAAAAAAAAATCTCCCTGAAAATCATGTCATCTCCCTGAAAATTTTCTTCAATCTCCCTGAAAAAAAGTTTGGGAGGTTAACATGTCTGGTCATAACCGACTTAACCCCAGGAGAACATTGCGATCTGCCAGCGTTTGAAAGTTTTCAGCAGTCAGCCCTCTAGGCTTAGGTACCCCATGACTATGCCAATTAAGATCCTGACCCATAATTGGCATAGCCCTTATAAAAAAGTACCATGGTTTACCATGGTACTTTTTTCTAAGGGAGCCATGGGGTACCTGAGGCTTGGGGCATATAACACCTCAAAATCATGCTGTGTCGGTGACGCTATAAATGAAGGCGACCAGTAGATATATTTTGCATAATTTCAACGGTATATTTGTTTTCCATAGCGAATGGTGATGGAGGAAATAAATGTTGTTGTATGTTTTTACTTCAATTCATGTATTGTCCCCAAATGAAAATCCTGGCTATGCCCTACATGTGAGACAAACACAAGCTAAAGGGGGGGGGGGGGCACCCCCCCACCCCCCCTGTATCTGCCATTGTGTGGAACACACAAACCTCCCTATTTTAGTGTAGAGCTGTTCGGTCCACAGAAAAAGTAATCTGTACTCAGCGCCGTCAAAGTACAGAAAATGGAACCAAGTAATTTTGGAAAAGACCGAAAATGTCGGTTCCTTTACATGCGGGTTACCACATAAGCAAAAGATGGAAAAAATGAACGTCGACGGCCAGTTGTATTATGAGAAACATTCAGCGATTTATATTTTGATGTTGACGCATCAGCACTGGAAGAGTCAAACCAAGACACTGAGACACTGCGTGGGAGTCAGGGAGCGTGACACAACACATGCTGCAGACAAACTGTCTACAGTACGTGGAGAGTGTATTATCACTAAATCAACCGCAGAGCGGAGATTCCACTCAAGCAATAATTTCAAATTTGTTGTAAAGCATAACAAGCACAGGCAAAATTTCAACCAATGGACCTCCGGGTTAAACCCGGAGGTCCATTGGCTGAAACATTTTTTGTGTTTTTTGTCCATATGTACAAAATTTGAAAGTTATAGTTTGGGTGATAACTAAACTCCACGGGTAATTTAGTTACAATTCACTCTCCACATACTGTATAAAGTTCTTTGAAGTTTATTGAGTTTCCGGTCAGTTGTTACATTGTCCCATCCACTATCTGAAACCAGCGATTGGCAGCACATTTTTTCCCAAGCATTTTGTAACCCTACTTCCACAGAGATGTGAATTCATTGATCTTACTCTTGAGATTTTGTTGGCTTGCAAGTCCTCCTATTTGTTTCGAATAGTCGACAACAAAAACCAGAGTCAACTATAGGGGAAAAACTCTCAACGTCGACTAATTGTTTGAGCACTTATTTTTATAAATACTCAAGTCTCAATCAGTGATAGTTCAGCGATCTGAATGTAGTGGCTACCTACCCCTCTACGTTCAGATTCCTCCCATTCATATCTGTTGGAAACTGATAACACGAAAATAGGAATATATGTCAAGCTTTCACCCTTATTACCAGCAGCATTCGATAGTACACATCTTTCCTTACATTTGGGCAGAGTTTATTGATCCAAACTATGTTTTCTCCTTTATTTATCGCGATTTTAACATGGCCAAGTATTAACGATCGCTTCGATGTCTGTCGTACATGTTTTTCGTACAACCTGGATTTGCTGCCGAAACAAATATCGATGCGGAAGCCAATACGTTCAGATCGCTGAACTAAATCAGTGAGAGTGTGTTTGAACAACACAGACCTTGATTGGCAGTAATTGTATTGAGATTGACCAGTGACTGATTGCTAATCCCATGTTTGTAAACTTTGTAAGCAACAGGAGCAGCAGACGCTGTGAATACATCAGAGAAAGAAATAAAGGGACGGCAGAAAAACGAAAAATGGCAAGTTGTTAACTTGGAACTCCCGTTTCTGAAGAAATGCGACCCGGTTCCAGGTCTAACATTCTGGCTGATTCAATATCCTTTTTGGAAATTACTGTGCAATTTATTCACAGGGACCAGGGCTGTCATTTTCAAATTTCCAGGAGGGCCATTATGGTTCTCCTTAAATGATTCCAGGAGGGCCATTTTTTGTTTGCCTCAAATGCCCCCAGGTGGGCCATTTTTGGTTTATTGAGGCCATAAGTGAAAGCTTGTGTGTGCATAACACAATAGTTATCTGAGAGACATAATTACAAGAGTGATAAGTTTACCCATACAAGATTACAAGTAATTAGAAAGTTGAAAACTACGCTAGCACATTGAATTCAGGGAACAAACTCAAGTGAGAACCGATGATTAAAACTTGCTACCGATTATTTCACTGCCGATTATGCCGATTCCAATAGTTGAAATAGGACACAGAAGAAAATCTGTTGTTGTCTGTTGTACTACAGAATTTCATTGATAAATCACCAATTACGAAAGCTTAACACAACATAGGTTCTCAGAGTATGCATTTTTAGTACTGGACAATTTTAGCCAAATTAATATTTGCATTTTTGGGGGTTGGGGTGGGGGAGAAGATCACAATCACACGATATTGTTCTCATGAAGATTGTGTTTTTCTGGTAAATATTGTTAATTCAGTTTTCTGTAAGAATACAATACATTTGACTGTATTAACCAGGAATATACTGAGCAAACATACCTTGCGTCTTAATTGAATAATAAGTTATTAACTTTGATGTTAATGTGTGTTGTGAAGTTGTGTGACACATGGTTTAGAGAAGAGATACACACGCGACATGTCAGACGTGTTTCTCCAGTGTTTGCATGTACTCTGCTGTCAACATTGGAGAGAAACATCAAGGGTGGTAACTGAATTAAAAAATGAATTTGACAAACTGAAAACGTGTTTGTGTCTTTGTGACAGTCATGCGACTTAAAATACATGTTGCATAACAATCATATATCATTGAAAAAAAGTGCTTTTTTTATTTTTTCTCAAATTTTAATTTCTTATTGTGTTGTGATGCTTGCATCATGAAATACAACAGACTACCTGCTGAAAACATTTTATTTACACATGTACCCAATGCAACATTGTAGTTGTACAGCACGATGAATGATTGAAGGCCAATTACTTCGATCAGTTGAGAAATGGTGGCGATCTCGTACCGATTGCTGAATGGTAAATTCCATAATATTTCGGCTCTGCAAATCCCTAAATATTCTATGTAGTAAATACATTTTTAATAGGGAAACTTTATTGAAATAGCCAGGCATCAAAGACATTTCTAACAGTCAGTGTAACTGTTAAAAATAGAATAACCGGAAACTACCTGTTTTTAACTGCCATTTGTCACAATCAGCCGATGCCCCATAACCAGCCAGTTCCCATTGCCGATCCCAATTATCGGTTTAACAAACTCTTTGACACATTTGTGTATATAATGCAGGTTTTGGGGGTTTTGGGTGTATAAAATAAAATTACTCACAAAATCATTTGGGGGGTGTTTGTTTCATTTATTCTTCCCATCCTAGAAAGAGATAAAAGTTGGAGCCACGATAATCCACAGACATGTTATGTTTGAAAAACTCAAATTAGAGAGATATTTCCACGCCGATGCTTGTTTTCCGAATTTCCTCCACTCCCCCTCCGCCCCCCCCCCCCCCCCCCCCCCTTCCCCTATCCAGTATTTTTACAATTGAGAATGTTCTGGGAACATATGCTTAGTTTCATCTGATTGATAAAAATTAGGCTGGAAAAATTGTATAAAATAAATTTCAAACAATCCCCCCCACCCTCCACCACCCCTCCTCCATAAACGTAGCATAAATTCAAGTCAGAAAAATGAAGGGGGAAGAACTGGAACATGAACACACAATTTCGGTTAATGGAGTTTGACCACCGTGATAAGGAAAGATACACTGGATGAAGATTTGTTTATGGACCTGTCAAACACTGAAAATCAAGTTAGTGGTCCAGCACCCCCCCCCCCACCCCCCAATTGGCTCCTCCCACCCCCAAATTGGAAAATGTTTTCTTAGATTTTCTTTACTTAATAAAGTACAGCATCCCAAATTGTCAGAATCCACCCCTCCCCCCCCACTCTTCACTAGGATCCCCTCCACTCTTCAATAGGACCCCCCCCCTCCCCCAATGATTTCAGACTGGTTCCACTGGTTGGATCTGCCTTGTATTGTCAGATTTGGGGACTTTGTCAAGATGCACAATTTGATAAGAAAAGCTACATTTTAACAAAAATCAACATTTCCTTATTTTTTGAGGAGTCACTAAGCTCTTGCCATGGTTTTGAGGGATAATATGCAATTGTTGTGTTTTTTTTGGTAATTAGACATCCACCCAAATTAGTGTTGGCCTGTTGGGGCGACTATCAAATTTCCCTGTCAACTAGTCGCCAGCTATTAGTCGTCGACTAGTCGGTCTGCTACACATGCAGCAACCAAAAGCAATCAAAACGTCGAAACTGGTTAGGGGTAGGCTGTTATTTTGACCCTATAACCCAAAATAATCTCAATAAAACTAGAAACCACTATCGTCTCAACTCGTCGATATTATACTTGATAATGCCTCACTGTAACAGCTTCTGCCCAAAAGTACACAGAGAACCACCAGACAACGACGAGCACCCGCCCCGGTCTCATATCTCAGGCCAGGGGTCGAAATAACGCTTGTCGCCGACAAGTAATTTTTACCAGCGACAACCAAAAAATAGAATCGCTTGTCCTGGGCGACAAGTGCTATATTTGTCCTGAGTTTCATATTAAACTTGAAAAGCTGTGTGCTGTTAAAATCATTAAATAGTTGCCTTATGTATTGAAACATCTATTATACAGTCTATCAATAACGATACTATGCCTTTTTTTTTACCACGCGGGTGAATCCAGGCATTGGCGCACTTGGTTTGCTCCCCCCTCCCCCACTAGTTTTTCCCGGAGATCATGGGTTGTGCATTGTGGATATCTGCATCGGGTTCGAGGTAATCGCATCTTTTTGGATTAAATTTCAAAATTTGGTTGACAATACACGCTGGTAAACTGAGTTTTTCGTAAAGTCCTTCATCCGCCACTCAACCAACTGTGGACGGGTACAGGGCTTGCCTTGAGTCGGGGCTGATCAGCCCAGGCCCCGAGATCAGCCCCGAGGAGCACTTGCTGGGGGCTTTTTTTCAAGCCCCGACATTTTCCACAAAAAAGCACTAACAATAATGGACAAAATGGAAAATCAGCCCCGAAAAGGCCCCGACCTCAATATGTGGGGCACTTTTTTTAGGCCCCGACCATTTTACTCAAGGCGAGCCCTGCTGGTATTGGGATGTCACGACTGTGCGAATGAACTCACCAGAAGCATAAAAATGTCTGTAATGTAGAAAGGTAATTCTAGTCTAAGGGAGGTAATCAAATTAGCTATCAAAGAAAATTGCTGACAGGGCTTTCGCCATACGTGATGCCCCATATCTCTCACCAAATTTAATTTGCTTCGTTCCATGGCTGATTTTAAATAATATAAGTGATCTCAGACTTTGATATCACAAACCTTTTCAATTTTTTATCTAGTTTTGGTCATTAAAGCCGTCAAGGTCACGCTGGTCACCATTGCAGTGTCATTAAGCTGACAAGTCACAACAGCAGAACAAACATTTTCACCTCAAGCGAAGCTTAAGATGCCAGTATTGCAGTCTCTCTGGCAGATTGCTGATTTGGAGTTCCAGCCTTAAAACGTCCCCAGCGCAGTCACTTAACTGTGGCTTAATTTATTCTTTTTTTCAGACGAAAGAAATATACTTGAAATTTTATTGAGTAGCTAAAGCAAGTGAATCGCCAATTTATTCTATCATTTAACAGAAAATACCCATCAAAGGACTAGTTGACTACCGATTTTCTTGTCCACTACTGCATAAAAAATAACCGGTAATGATTAGTTGACTAGTCGTCCCAACACTAATCCAAATATACAAAAACGTCTTTATAATTCACGCATCAAATGCCAGAGAAATAGAAGAAACAGCACAAATTATATTTTTTAGTGATTTTGTTAACTTTTTTAGCTCAACTTAACAAAGTCAAGCTGAGCTATTGCCATCACTTCTCATCTGCCTGGATCGCTGTGAAACTTGGTATGCTTGTTTGGGGTGACTTCTAGATGGGAGCTATCGATTTTCTTCTATTTCCATCAAAAAATGGTGCCGCTGGCAACATTCTTATAACGTAGTTTAGTCAGGCATCAATATATTCCTTTAGCACGTCCTACAGTGCACATTTATGATCGGATTGCTTTGAAACCTGGCATGCTTGTTTGGGGTGACCTCTAGATGGGAGCTATCAATTTTCTTCCAGTTCCGTTCAAAAATGTTGCCGCTGGCAACAACCTTAGAATTTAGTTTAGTCAGGCATCAATATATTCCTTTGGCACACCGTACAGGGCACATTTATGATTAGATAGGTTTGAAACTTGGTATGCTTGTTTGGGGTTACCTCAAGATGGGAGCTATCAGTTTTCTTCGATTCCTATCCAAAAATGGGACTGCTGGCAATGACCTTCGAGGAACTGAGTGCATTTATGAATTAATATTTCCCTTTGACACTCCCTGCAGTGCACATTTTTGACCAGATCACTTTGAAACCTGGTGTGTTTGCTTGGGCTGACCTCTAGATGGGAGTTATCGATTTTCTTCTATTCCCGTCAAAATATATTGCAGCTGGCAACGACCTTTGAACTTAGTTTAGGCAGACCTCAATATTTCTCTTTGGCACACCTTACAGGGTTCATTTATGATCGGATTGCATTGAAACCTGGTATGCTTGTTTGGGGTGACCTCCAGAGGGGAGCTATCGATTTTCTTCAGTGACCTTTGAACTTAGTTAAGTCAGGCATCAATATATTCCTTTGGCACTCTCTACAAGTCACCTTTATGATCAGATAGGTTTGAAAATTGCTATGCTTGTTTGTGGTTACCTCAAGAAGGGTGCTATTGATTTTCTTTGATTTCCATCAAAAAATGTTGCCGCTGGCAATAGCCTTCAATGAGCGGCTTTATTATGAGTCTAGTGCAGTTGTTACATGTATGCATCAATATTTCCCTTTGGAACTCCCTGCAGTACACATTTATGATCGGATCACTTTGAAACCTGGTGTGCCGGTTTGGGGTGACCTAGATGGAAGCTATCCTCTTCTATTTACGTCAAAAAATGTTACAGCTGGCAATGACCTTTGAACTCAGTTTAGTTAGACCTTAATATTTCCCTTTGGCACACCATACAGGGAACATTAATGATCGGATTGCATTGAAACCTTGTATGCTTGTTTGGGGTGACCTCTAGATAGGAGCTATTTATTTTCTTCCATTTCCGTCCAAAATAGTTGGTGTTGGCAACGACCTTTGATGAACTTACATGTAGTAAAAACTTAGAACAGTTAAGCATTAATATTTCCTTTTGATACACCCTGCAGGGCATATTTATGTTTGAATCGCTTGGAAACTTGGTGTGTTTGTGTGGGCCCTGGGGTGACATCTATATGGGTGCTTTCGATTTTCTTCCATTTCTGTCGAAAAATGTTGCCGCTGGCCTTTGAACTTTGTTTAGTCAGACCTCAATATTTCCCTTTGACACACCCTTCAGGGCATGTTTATGATCGGATCACTTTAAAACTTGGTATGTGTGTTCCAGGTGACCTCTATATGAGAGCTATTGATTTTTAGCTCACCTGGCCTAAAGGCCATGTGAGCTTTTCTCATCACTTGGCGTCCGTCATCGTACATAAACTTTTCACATTTTCATCTTCTTCTCTGTAACCACTGAGCCGGTGTGGACCAAACTTGGAATGGTCTATGGGAGGTCCTCTACGAATGATCCTCATTTTGTTCTCTTTGCATGAAAAACATGGCTTCCAGAGGCATTCTTTGATTCTGGTTGGTGGATTTTGAAAAATATTCTCCTCTGAAACTGCCAGGCCAAATGTTTTGAAACTTCACATAAATGATGACGGGGACCCCCCTCTACCAACTATCCTCATTTAATGTTGATTGGGTTACTGTAGAAACCCTATGGGAAATCACATTTTCCTCTTCTTCTCTGAAAAAACTGAGGTGACATGAAAACAAACCTGGCAGGGATAGTCTATGGGAGGTCCTCTACAAATGATCCTCATTTTGTTCCCGTGGGTTGAAAAACATGGCCGCCAGAGGCATTCTTTGATTCTGATTGGTAGATTTTCAAAAATCTTCTTCTCTGAAACTGCCAGGCAAAATGTTTTGATACTTCATATAAATGATGACTGGACCCCCCCTCTACCAACGATCCTCATTTAATGTTGATCGGGTTGCAAACATGGCCACAATTACGGCTTATAGTTACTATAGAAACCCTATGGGAAATCAAATTTTCATCTTCCTCTCTGGAACTACTAACTACTAAGCCAACATGAACCAAACCTGGCAGGGATGGTCTATGGGAGGTCCTCTACAAACGATCCTCATTTTGTTCCCGTGGGTTGAAAAACGTGGCCACCAGAGGCATTCTCTGATTCTGATAGGTGGATTTTCAAAAATCTTCCCTGAAACTGCCGGGCCAAATGTTTTGATACTTCGCATAAGTAATGACTGGGACCCTCTCTACCAACGATCCTCATTTAATGTTGATCGGGTTGTAAACATGGCCACAATTGCGGCTTATAGTTACTATAGAAACCCTATGGGAAATCACATTTTCATCTTTTTCTCTGAAACTACTGAGCCGACGTGAACCAAACTTCGCAGGAATGGTCTATGAGAGGATGGAAATATGTGGCCACCAGAGGCTATATTCTAATGCTTAACCCAATGCCCCTCCTGTCTGCACGAAGATTGGTACTGTCAGCAAAATACTTGTTTTTTGAGAAGCTGGTAAGGGTTGGTTCCAGTTTTCTCCACTGAGAACTGGGAAAAAAACCCCCAAAATATTGTGTATACAGTACAAATCAAAATAAGCTGTAGCATAACTGCAATAAACTAAGTAAACTGCTCCAGCCCTGACAAGATCAGAATCTGACATTTTCTGGAATGCTATCAGTGAGAGCTTTCCAGAAAATGATATCCGCTTCTGGTCTTATCAGTGTAGGAAGAGAAAAGAAAAAGATACATAATTTTTGGATTATCCTACACAACTTATTTTGACTTTACTGTTAACCATTTTAACTGTACCTTGATATATGCATCATTCGTCTCCTGGTGTTTCAGACACCTGTCAACTTCAATCTGATAACAGTATTTTCTGATAAGTAACATGAACATTTTTAGCTCAACTTTGGCGAAGCCAAATTTGAGCTTTTGTCATGGCCAGTCGTCCGTCGTCTGTCTGTCTGTCTGTCTGACTCCCAAGGTGAAAACAAAGGTACCCAAGAAGTTTCCTGAAGATCAGTTCATAAATACGAGCTGTATAGAAGTTGTGACAAAAAACTGATTGGACCTAATTTCAGTACAAAATGGCCACTGGCAGCCATCTTGAATTTTGGACCGCACTCAGAAACACTCGTTCTCGTCCCAAGGTGATAACAAAGGTGTCCAAGAAGTTTCGTGAAGATCGGTTCATAAATACAGCCTCTAGCCCTAGCCGTATTGACATGTGCACTTACAGTGTACAAGTAGCACTAAATAAATCAAAATTCATCTAATTTGCATAATTTCTGCACGAGAAAAAAACCCATACTATATGTGATGTATTCCATTTTATTAAACATTCATACAAAAATTTATTCAAATCAGAACTTTCATACAGAAGTTCTGTACAAAAGACTGATTGCACTAATTTTGGTACAAAATGGCTGCTAGTGGCCATCTTGAATTTCGGACCACACCCAAAAACACTCGTCCTCATCCCACAGTGATAACAAAGGTACCCAAGAAGTTTTGTAAAGATCGCACTAAATACGATCGCACTAAACACTAAATAAATCAAAGTTAGTCTAATTTGCATAATTTAAGCACGAGAAAAAAACCTGTACGATATGTAATGTATCTCATGGTACTAAACATTCATACAAAAAATTATTCAAATCAGAGCTTTCATATGGAAGTTCTGTACAAAAAACAGATTTCTGCATCGTCGGTACAAAATGGCCACTGGCAGCCATCTTGAATTTTGGACCACACTCAGAAACACTCGTTCTCGTCCCAAGGTGATAACAGAGGTACCCAAGAAGTTTCATGAAGATCGGTTGATAAATACAGCCTCAAGCCCGAGCCGTATTGACGTGTACTTACTGTGTGTAAGTAGCACTGAAAAAATCAAAGTTCATCTAATTTGCATAATTTCTGCACAAGAAAAAAACCTGTATTATATGTGATGTATCCCATGGTACTAAACATTCATACAAAAAATTATTCAAATCAGAGCTTTCATGTGGAAGTTCTAAGCAAAAATCTGATTGCCCCTAATTTTGAACAAAATGGCTGCCAGCGGCCATCTTGAATTTCAGACCGGACCCAAAAACACTCGTTCTCATCCCACGGTGATAACAAAGGTACCCAAGAAGTTTCGTATAGATCGGTTCATAAATGCGGCCTCTAGCCCGAGCCGAATTGGCATTTGCACTTACAGTGCTGAAAGTAACACTAAATAAATCAAAGTTAGTCTAATTTGCATAATTTAAGCACGAGGAAAAAACCTGTATGATATGTAATGTAGCTCATGGTACTAAACATTCATACAAAAAATTATTCAAATCAGAGCTTTCATATGGAAGTTCTGTACAAAAAACAGATTTCTGCATCGTCGGTACAAAATGGCGGCTGACAGCCATCTTGAATTTTGGACCGCACCCAAAAACACTTGTTCTCGTCCCACAGTCATAACAAAGGTACCCAAGAAGTTTCGTAAAGATCGGTTCATAAATACAGCCTCTAGCCCGAGCCGTATCCAATTGTTGACGTACAGACACCAGTTCCTGTACTGTTAATTGAATACTCTGTCAATTGGATATATTTCACTGGCAAAATGTCTATTCAGTTAACCCTTTACCTAAAATGAAAAGCAGACGACACTTGCAAACAAAATTCTTGAATAACTACTTTTTTTCATTTTTTGTCTCAAAAACATAGGTTGTGACCTCCTCATTGGAACGAGCTCAATGAGCTCGTTCCAAAGAGGGGTCATAACCCATGTTTTTGAGACAAAAAATGAAAAAAATAATAATAATTAATAGGCAATTTTTTTGTGAATAGCGCTGGCCGGTTTTGGACGTTACGTTGGGAAAAGGGTTAACCCTCCATGTAAATGAGGAAAAAAGTGAGTTTTTCTTGAAGTTATTAATTTTTAATGCCTCTGCCATTCTGTCATTCCACATTCCAAAATAATAGTTTTCTGGACCTTTTTTAACTATACATTGAGATTATTGGCTGATTTCTGGTATGTAGCTTTGTTGTGTGTACCTACAAATGAAGTTCAAGCTTGGTCTTTGTCGGATGATTTTTCGTGGAGTTAATGACCTTGAACTTAGTTTATGATATGAAGACTCTGTGAATCAGTTTTCCAGACTTTTTTACGCTACATGTTCAGTTAATTTGCTGATTTCTGGTACAGTACGTGGAGAGTGTATTATCACTAAATCACCTGCAGGGTGGAAATTCCACCCAAGCAATAATTGCAAATTTGTTGCAATGCATAACCAGTATGATCAAAGTTTCAGCCAATGGACCTCTGGGTAAAACCCAGAGGTGCATTGGATGAAACATTGCTTGTGTTTTTTTGTTGATATGTGCAAAATTTGAAAGTTATAGCTTGGGTGATAACTCCACTCTGCAGGTGATTTAGTTACAATCCACTCTCCACATACTGTATATGGCTTTGTCATGGGTACCCACAAATCAAGTTTGAGTTTGGTCCCGGTCTGATCATTTTTTTTCGTGGAGCCTTTTAGCCTGAACTTACATGCAGCTTATGATGTGAAAACTCAAGAGAATCAGTTCTCCAGATTTTTTTTACTATATGGCTAATTTGTAGTATGTGACTTTATCATGGGCACCTGCAGGTATGTAAAGACAGTGCTTAATCATGCCACTTCATGGGTGGCATACATGTCACCGACACATCTAGTTTTAATTTTTAATGGGGAGCGCTTTGGCTCAGTAGGTAGAGATGCAGGCTGCAAGCCAAGAGGTCCTCGGTTCGAATCCCACCTCCGGCAACCGCGTTGTGTCCTTGGGCAAGACACTTCATCTCTATTGCCCGTGTGGGGGCATGGTGGCATTGTGTACTAAGGCATACTGCATGTTGATGGTGCACTTGTCTTCAACCAATGCTAACCCTGCTTGTGTGGAGTTAGTATGTTGGGGAGCTGACAGTTGCTCGCCATTGCTCAGTGGTTCTCTCCGGGTACTCCGGCTTCCTCCACCTGTAAAACTGTCACAGTCATGATTAGCCATTGTGCATAAATATGTGACCTTAAACACCAATAAATAATAAATAAATAAATATTTTTAATGTTATCTTCTTACAAAACAGGTTTATCTCTTGTGTGTTATGTTTTACAGCAGTTACTTTCTTCTGTCGGTGATAAATGATGGACCCACTGAACAGTGTTACATGTAACTAACAGGTTTATCTCTTGTGTGTTATGTTTTACAGCAGTTATTTTCTTCTGTCGGTGATAATTGATGGATCCACTAAACAGAGTTACATGTAACTGACAGGTTTATCTCTTGTGTGTTATGTTTTACAGCAGTTATTTTCTTCTGTCGGTGATAAATGATGGATCCACTAAACAGGGTTACATGTAATTAACAGGTTTATCACTCGTGTGTTATGTTTTACAGCAGTTATTTTCTTTTGTAGTTGATAAATGATGGATCCACTGAACAACAATGAACCACTACAGTTTGATAGAAGGAAAGGAATGGCTCCTGGGGAAATGATCATGGATGGTAGAAGTGAGTTTTGTTTCTTGAGCTTTAAGCTAAACTAAATGAAAATTATGGTTATTTAACCAAATTTTATCAGGGTTACGTGAAGCTTCAGCCTTTGTTGGGCCATGTATTCCTGAATTTTGTAATTATTAGTAATGTGATATCCAACCACCAAGGCTGCGCTTTCTATCACAAAGATGACTCATTCGTGCTTGAGATAGAAAGCATAGCCTTGCTGGATGGTGCCTTGAGTACAGTGGGAAAATTTGTGATAAGAAAATTATCGCTGAATGCTGAGAAACCTGAAAAAGGTAAAAGTGTTAGCCAATATGAAACAAAATTTCATAAGTGACATTATTAGTTATCCTTGTGTTTTCCAGGGTGTATGGGAATTTACACCGGTTTGGGAACTCATACACCCTGAGGCGAAGCCGAAGAGTGTATGAGTTCCCAAACCCATGTAAATTCCCATACACCCTGGAAAACACAAGGATAACAGATTTCTTTCCAAGAATTTTGGTGTACTTAATACTTTAACTTACATTGTGGGTAAAAACTGACAGAAAATTTGTACTTGCAAGTTTCTTAAATAAAACCAGACAAATATGGATGTCATTGGAACTGGCTCAATGAGCCAGTTCCAATGACATCCATATCTGTAATATTTTATTGGACATAAATATTAAATTTCCTGTATTTTTGTCTCCCGCTTTTTTAAAAAAACGGGAGATATTACATTCGGGGTGTCCTTCCATCCTTCCGTCCTTCCATGTTTTTTGTTTCCAGACGCTAACTTTCCTCACAGTGACCGGATTTCGATGAAATTTGGGTAGTAGATCACTTTCATAAATTGTGGATCTAAGTTCGAATATGGAAATTTTCCGTGCATATTTAATTAGGTTGCTGAAATTTGATTGGCTGATGGTTTCCAGACTCTAACTTTCCTTAAAATCAACCGATTTCGATGAAATTTCATATATGGATTACTTTTATCAATACCTAGATCAAGTTCGAATGTTTGAAATTTTGTTCCAAAATTCTCTGCCCGTCTGCCTGTCTGTCTGCCCTGTGCATCAACACACCTCGTACTAAAAGCCATATTTATGAACCGATCTTCACAGAACTTCTTGGGTATGTTTGTTATCATTGTGAGACCAGCATTTGTGTTTTGGGGTTTGGTTCAAAATTCAAGATGACCGCCAGTGGCCATTTTGTTCCGAAATTGGGTGTAATCAGTTTTTTGTACAGAACTTCTATATGAAAGTTCGGATTTGAATAAATTTTTGTACAAATGTTTAGTAACATGCAATACATCACATATAATACAGGTTTTGTTCTCGTGCACAAATTATGCAAATTAGGGAAACTTTGATTTATTCAGTGCTACTACTAATACACAGTAAGTGCACACCTTCCGTGTTTTTCGTTTCCAGACTCTAACTTTCCTTACAGTCAGTCGGTTTTGATGAAATTTGGGTGGTACAGTTAAAACTAGAAGTCCTGTCATGAAATGCGCACAAATAACACGTTGATATGCGCGTTAATGTACGCGTTATGGCCCAAGTAAAGCTATCAAATTCTGTACGTATGGCCTGTGCACAAGCAATGTTTCAGCCAATGGACCTCCGGGTAACCCGGAGGTCCATTGGCAGAAACATTGCATGTGTTTGCTATGAGTAACCAGGAGAACCTGCCGTGATTTGGATGTCATTCGATATGGCAATTGCGCGCAATTCCAACGCGCAATTAAGCCTAGACAAGCGCACTATTCGTGCCAGGACTTCTAGTTCTAACTGTAGATCACTTTCATCAATTGTGGGTCCAGGTTCGAATATGGGCATTTTCCGCACATATTTAATTAGGTTGTTGAAATTTAACTTTCCTTAGAGTCAACCGATTTCAATGAAATTTCATATATGGATTATTTTTAACATCAGTTTAATGTAATATGTCTTATCATACAGTCTTAATTTCTTATCAACCTACTACAGGCTTGCACTACAGTCCCTAACTTGGAAAATATACTCTCTGTTTTGATCTTTCCCAAGCAATTTGAGAAACAAAGGTGGTGCAAAAGCACCAAGAAAAAATAAGCCAAAACTGGGTCGAGTGCTACCGACGCAGACCCAGTAGGGGACGCTCTCTTCCAAGTACAACTCCACGACTTCTGTTGCCAGTGCGCATATATGTCGCTAATGACTCATTCTTTTTTTCGTCCGCCATGTTGACGAGATGTTTTTCTCAGCACTAGTATCAGTGATCATCCTGCTCGTTGATTGTGTGTATCCTGCCTCAAGTTGGATTAAAGTATCCTTTTCTTATCAGGAACTGTTTTTTGATTATATTCTCTATGCAATTATTTATCCATAATGTATTATATTTTCTTTTCCGAGTCGCGCTCGCTTTTTGTGAGCCATGCGGTTTCAGACTTTAAATTGTGACAATTACATTTATGTTAACTTTGTTAATTGTGTTAGAGTTAGGTGTCAGCGGGATACCTTTATTACAGATTTTCTTCTCTCCTTTGAGAGTGATCCTTCTGTTGTTTGGTTCCCGGTCGACCGTCTGGGGTCTGGGGTCTGTTGTTCTGTCACCTTTCTCTCTTCTTTGGGGGTGTTCTTCTGTTTTCTACTGAATTCACCTTCTCTGCTTCTCTCACTTCTGTCATGCCCAGGACTATTCCTTGTGGGCAATGTTTGTTTTCTAAGCATGTGGATGATTTGCATGCTTCATGCCACTCTTGCAATGGTTGTTCGGCCGATCGACCCTGTGGTCTTTGTGGATCGTGGTCATCCACTTTCTGGGTGTCCGTGGACCGTGTTGTGCATTCTCGTGGCTGTGCCTCCCGTTCCTGTGGGATAGGGGACGCGGTCGTTCGGGGCCTCCCGAACCGACCACGTCTGGTGAGAGTTATTCCTCCTCCCTGGGGGATGTGCAGTCTATTCCTGTAGTGGATACTGCGGGAGCCGTTGAGTTGTCTGTTGAAGAGGTGCCTGGTTCCGGGACTGCTGTCACTAGGGTTGTGACTCCTCCTTCGGAGCCGAGCAGGGGTACTCTCTCCACAATTCCACCAACCTCAACGACTCCCGACATATCTGCTATTACTGCTGTTCCGTCTGCTACGTATTCGGTTTTCGTTTCAACCGGCCTCGGCTTACCCCTGCAGGGGTCTGCAGGGATGTCTGGCAGTGTGGACGTGGGATATCGGCCTCAGCCTTCCCTGGCTTCAACACGGTGAAGTTGGAAGGGGCTGCCGGCCGAACCCTCTACTGTGGTCTCTGCGCCATCGAGCACCACAGTTTTGTCATTGGATTCGGATGTTCATGGTGGGGCCACTATGAACCCTATGGCATTTCTGTCCACTCATTCTGGTCACACGGGCAGTTTTGCGGGACCAACGCCTTCTGTGCAGTCTGGACCTTCTGCTCTGCAGAGGTCCGTGGTGACTCTCCTGAGTTCCCGCTATGTTGATCCTCGGGGTGTGTCGTACCCCTATAACATCTGCCCTCAGATGTTTCGGCTGCTGCCCGTCGCCCCGCTTCGGGTGTACTTGAGGATCGTGACCCTTCGCTGGTTAACTGGTAGAGTGCTAAATTATTTTTGGCCATCAAATCTTGCACACATGTCTTTGCCTAGTTACAATTTATGGGAGAGTGCCCATAGGCACTCTCCCATAAATTGTAACAAGGCAAACTCTTACAGACTAAACAATATTACTTCAAAAATAATTCAGAGCACATCCACTGAATATAACCCTTCAAACTGTGGTACCTGTACTTCAGAATAAAGCCCAAATATGGGCTTCCAGCACTCTACCAGTTAAGAGGGTCAGGTGTGAAGCCACTTTGCCGGTTCGTCCCCATGTCAAACCGGCCGACACAGGCAGTGAGCTTAGGGATGCCCTCTCCTTACTCACTCAGGTTCTGTCCAGGACCAATAGCCTTCCCCTTGCTTCCAGGAGGCAACAAGTGGTTTCCAGGCGCCCCCTATGATGCCGCCTCCCGGGATTGGAAACAGGCCGATTTCTGATCCCCCTGGTGTGCCTACACCATGGGATGCGTCAGCTGGTTTGCCCACGATGGGCTATGTGTCTACCGACTCACGGGCCGTGCTCACACAGGTTCTTTCCAAGAGCCTCCCCATTGCCTCCAGCGAGGCTACTAGTGGTTTCCAGTTGCCCCCGTGGTGCCACCTCCCGGGATTGGAAGCGGGCTGCTTTCTGATACCCCATGGTGTGCGTACACCATTGGAGGCATCGGCTGGTTTGCCCGTGATGGGCTATGTGTCTTCCGACTCAGGTAATGGGTCAGACACACCTGACGTTGAGAGCCATCAGTTTTCTGACTTGAGGGCAGCTCTTGACTTTGTGTTTGAGTTCCTTCCGGATCTCAAACCATCAGACCAGCCGACGGTGTCAGCCAGGCCACAATCATCGGTTGCACGCCTACAGCCTGTGGAGCAACCTGCTTCTGGGCACCTTCGACTGTGCCAGTCGGTTCATGTGGTTGAAACTTTTGCAGCTTTGGACTCTAAGCTGAGTTCCAAGGCTATGAAGACTTCGTTTTTGAACAGGGCTGATACCTTTTTGCCTCCAGTACATTATCGTTCCTACGATTCCGCCAATCCGTCAATCTGCCAGACTGGTTTTCGATCAGGACTCCTCTTCCCTCGGGCTTTCCAAGCCCAAGTCAGCTGTTATTCCTGTGGCGACTCTGGAGTCCCTGTTGGGCTTATCGAGAGAGATGCTGGGCATGCTTTCTCTCTCAGATCACGTCTGGTTTAGCTGCTTTTCTGCCTCCAAATAAGTTTGATGACATACAGGCTCCTTTGCGTGTGATTTCCAAGGCACTCATGCATCTTACTCACACGCATGCCTGTAACACGGCTAACCAGGACGCTGTCTTGGACATGAGCCGTTCCCTTCCTGAGGGGCAGCGTGCTGCTCTTCGATCTGCTTCTTTAGCAGGTCCACGACTATTCCATGGTTCCTTGGTGACGGTCCGGGATGACGTCCCGCATCATTCCAAAGATCAGCCGCTGCTTCTGCATCTTGATCAGCCTGCTGTTGGAGGCAAGGGCTGTTCTTAGCCTAACAAACGCCTTTCTGCTTCCTCTGCAAAGCCATGGGCTGATCCTCCTGCCGCCGCTTCTACTTCTTACTCATGTGGTAAGGGTAAGCGTCAGCAGACCAGAGGGAGGACTCATGATCCTTCATCAAGTGGAGGAGGTGGTTTCTCCTCTCACGGGTCTCGCCGGGGCTCAAAGTGAAGGTCCTCACCTCGATTCGTCCCAGGTTGGAGGAAGGATATCAGAGTTCACAGACCATTGGGCCACGATCATATCCGATCTTCTGGTGTTAGATGCTGGTCGGTCTGGGCTGCGACTATCCTTCCGGAGGCACTCCACTCTGTCGAGAGTGCCTCATGCAACACAAGTTCCTTCAGACATTTCACGTCTGGAACTTTTGATAATGGAGATAGACAATCTCCTGTCAAAGGGGGCGATCGAGGTCATCAAGAACATTCATTCAGTGGGATTTTATTCCCGACTGTTCTTAGTGCCGAAGAAGGACGGCTGACTCCATTATAGATCTGAGTATCCTGAACCAGTCTATCATTGCTCCCAAGTTCAGCATAGAGACTTTCAGGTCATTTCGTCGCTCCATTCACCAGGGAGATTTTGCTTCCATCGACCTGTGAGACGCTTACTTTCACGTTCTGATTCATCGGACATCGTGAAAGTATCTCAGGTTCGCTTTTCTGAGGGGAGTTTACCAGTTCAAGGCCATGCCTTTTGGGCTCAGCCAGGCTCCTTGGGCCTTCACCCGACTGTTGTCACATGTGATAGCCTTCCATCACACACAGTCCAGGGTGACTACTTCGGCGTATCTGGGCGATATCCTCCAGAAACACTCCAATAATGCTCTTCTGGAGTCAGATGTTGACACACTGTTGAGCCTGCTCACGTCGCTAGGGTCCAGAGTGAACGAGGAGAAGTCGGGCCTGGTCCCTTCTCAGTCATTTTGTCATCTGGGGATGGACTTCCGTACTCCGCTGAATAAGGTGGTGGTTCCCCAGGCACGGGCTGTGATACTCACGGCTTTTGCCCTGACACTGTCCCAGTCCTCATCTGCGACAGTTCGGAGTATTCTCTGGCTGCTCGATGTCTGCTGTTCGGTGACGGATCTCATTCCTCTAGGTCGGCTGCATGTCAGACCTCTCCAACACTTTCTGCTCCATCGTTGGAGGCTGAATGTCGATCCTCTGGATCTGGTGCTTCAGTTACCAGACTCTCTTCATCGTCACCTTCTCCCCTGGGCGGATGTTCAGTGGATTATGCAGGGAGTTCCATTGGACTTGCCCACGTCCGATCGTGTTCTGACGGCAGATGCCAGTGATCTCGGATGGGGTGCAACGTTGGATCCTTGAAGTCTTTCCCTTCACAGGGTATGGGGACAGAATCAACCAGCTCTTCACATCAACCAGAAGGAGCTTCTTGCTCTTCTTCTGAGTTTCCAGCAGTGGATCCCCCACCTTTCGAATCGTCAGGTCCTACTGTTGTCTGACAATTCGACAGTGGTCGCTTACAATCGGAACCAGGGCGGCACGCACTCGGTTCCCATGTACAAATTGGCTCGGGATCATCTACTGCTAGCTCAGGATGTCAACGCAGGAGTAGTGGTTTGTAACATTCCTGGTCATCTGAACATCCTAGCCGACTCCCTGTCCTGATGGGGCAGGGTCTTTTCCACCGAGTGGATGCTTCACAGGGCAGTGTTCCAGTCGCTTTGCGATCTCTGGGGTCATCCCCACTTCGATCTTTTTGTGATCCATTGGAACCATCAGGTGGACACTTTCGTGTCCCTGTGTCCAGATCCTCTGGCTTTCGCTATTGACGCTCTGTCACTCGATTGGAACATTCTAGTCAGCTATGCCTCCTCGCCGGTTCCGACTCTGCCTCAGGTTCTAGCCAAGATACAAACCTGCAGTTGTCGAATCATTCTGATCGCTCCCTTGTCGCCTCAACGGGTGTGGATCAATCAGCTCTGCTCGCTGTTGGTGGCGATGCTGGCACGTCTCCCTCTACTTCACGACCTTCTTTGCCAAGGTCACCCGAGGAGGTTACACATCGACCCGACCTCATTGTGCCTTCACACATATATTTTGTTAGGTTTTGTCTCCTCCGTAGAGGTTTTTCGAGACGAGCAGTGGAGTGCTTTTCTTCTTCAAAGAGGCACTCCACTGGTTTAGCCTATGCGGCTAAGTGGAAGGTCTTCTGCCGATGGTGTGCTGATCACTCTGTTGATTATGCCAATCCTTCGATAACACAGATTGCGAAGTTTCTGGTATATCTGTTTGATTTTCTGGGTCTCAAGCCTGTTACCATCAAAGAGTACAGGTCCATGCTTTCGGAGACCTTTTCTTTCTTGGAATCTTTCTCGGGTGCTGGTTTGTTTTGGGGGCAGGGTGGGGGGGGGGGGGGGGGAGCCATTCAAACCTTTATCCCAGGTGGATGTCCATTTTCTCACATACAAGATGGCTTTTCTGATGGCTTTTGCCTCAGCCAGATGGGTTAGTGAGCTTCACGCCCTGTCGGTTGATCCGGTCTTTTTAGCTCACCTGACTGAAAGTCAGTGTGAGCTATTGTCATCACTTGCCGTCCGTTATCCATTGTACGTTAGCTTTTACAAAACATTCTTCTCCTCACAAACCAATGGCCCAAATTAAAACATATGTTCCACATCGTCTTGGGGGGGTATTCTGTTTTAGTTTTGTTCAAATGGGGTCTCCGCCCTTTTTGGTTTGGTCTTATGCCCAAATATGATGAAATTCTTTAAAAATCTTCTTCTTATGAACCACAAGTTGGAATGCTTTGATATTTGGATCGAAACTTCCTCTGGTGTTCAAGATTAAAAGTTGTGCAAAGAAAGTTGATAGGTCCATATTTGGGCTCTCCAGGGGATGGGCTTTTGAGCTCCCCTGAAAATTTCTGTTTCAAGAACCAATGGAGCGATTTGAACCAAATTTTATATGTGGCATTAGTTGACCCATTAGTACTTCATTCATGCCCCCAAAACCCCTGGATCTAAAAATAGAACAAAAATGATAAGTCCAATATTTCCCAAACTGCACGGACTAGAGATTTTGTATTTGGTAAGCTTTCTTCTGAGCAATTTAAACAATTGGACAAAAAAAATTGCTGGCGAATCTGTCATATGGTTCATTCAGATTACATTTTCTCCATACCCATAACCCTTACAGTTGAGGACAACTATGTCCAGGTGAGCGTTTTTGGCTCTCTTGAGCCACTAGTTCAGGAGCTCCGCCAACAGTGTTACTTTTACCACTGATTGCTCCTTTCTGGCCAAGAATCAGATACCAGAAACAACTCCACCTCCTATCTGATTCAGGGCTCTTCCTTCTGCTGAGGGTAATCTCCCTTTGCTCTGTCTGATTCGTGTACTTCGCATTTATCTCAACCGGACGCAGTTCATTAGGAAAGGCAGGAAACGATTCTTTCTGTCTCTTATTCCTGGTCGACAGAAGATCTCTCCTCAATCCATTTCTCGATGGATTTGTCTTGCCCTTCATACAGTCTATGCTCGTCTAGTGACTGACGATTGTATTACCAGTATATTCTGCCCATGAGGTGCATGCCTTGTCTCCCTCCTTGGCTTATGCTAACTCCGTCAAGTTGTCGGATATTATGCAGGCAGCCTACTGGAGAAATGCTTCTACTTTCTACACCTTCTATCTACGTCAGTTACAGGAGCAGTCTGAGGACCTTTTTTCTTCGGGCCCTCTTTCTTCTGCTCAGGCTCTTGTCCACCCTAGCCATAAGGCTTCTTGCAAGGTCAGACCTATGCTGTTTTACTGTCCTTTCTGTCTGTCACACAGAGCCATACACCTCATCTCTCATTGTCTTGTACTAATGTTTGTGATGCTATGGTTTGATAGGCCTAGGGAACTCTTCTGTCCATGGTTTCAGTGCAGTCGGGTTGTGTGGGGGTTGGTTATGTGATTCCCTCCTATTGTCTGTTCAGCCAGTAGTAAACAATAGTAAGATAGGTTGATAAGAATTTTAAATTTTATAGCAAGTTTCCTTTCTTATTATACTTACCACAATTATTTACATGGAGGCCCTCCCGTCTTCTTATTCAGGTAAGAATCCTTCTTCCCAACTGATCACATAACTCCAATGTTGGCGGATTCAAAAGAATGAGTCATTGGTTACATGTTTGCGCACCGGTATCGGAAGCTGTGGATCTGAGCGGAGAAGAGCGTCCCCTACTGGGTGTGCGCCGGTAGCACACGACCCAGTTTTGGCTTATTTTTTCTTGGTGCTTCTGCACCACTTTTCTTTCCCAAATTGCTTGGGAAAGATCAAAATGGAGAGTATATATTTTGAGTTAGGAACTTCCACTGTCGAGCAAGCCTGTAGTAAACAATTTTGGTAGGTATCAAAAGAAAGGAAATTTACTAAGCAATTTAAATTTTTCCACAAACCGAATTGTAACCCCAGTGCAAGTCACGTTAGGATTCAGGTTAATTAATCGCCGTAAGGCCCTGAAAAATAGATCTTCTGTTCCACAGGCCATTTTTTGTAAACTTGCGTGTGGGCTGGCGGTTTTTTATCAGCTCACTGATGGGAGCTAAACTTACCACTTGCCTTCTGTCGTCTGTCTGGGGTTGTGAACATTTTTCAAACGACTTCTCCTCTGAAACCGCTAGGTCCATTTGCTCGAAACTTGGTATGGATGTTCATTACCATATGTCAATTCAAGTTTGTTCAAATGAAATGGACATGCCCACTTGGGTCTCCATAGGGGGCATATCTTTGATAGCACCCTATGTATATTAGAGAAATTACTAAAAAATCTTCTCCAGCATGTGTGGGCAAAATCATTTGATATTTGGTATACAGCATTATGGGGTGGATCTGATTCAAGTTTGTTCAAATCGGCCCCCTGGATTCATATTTGGGCTCACTATAGAAGCCCGAATTCGAACTTAGCGCATTTCAGGCAAATTTTAAAAAAATCTTCCTCTCCAGATCCAGCAGGCAGAATCTTTTGATATTTGGTATGCAACATTGTGGGGTGGATCTGATTCAAGTTTGTTCAAATCGGGCGCCTGGGTTCATTTGAACTTGGTGCATTTCAGGCAAATTTCTTTAAAAATCTTCTTCTCAAGATCCAGCAGGCAGAAGCTTTTGATATTGGGTATGCAGCATGCTTAGGGGGTGAGATTCAAGTTTGTTCAAGCCAAGTCCCTGGGTTCCTGTTCGGGCTCACTGTGGGAGCCAGAATTAAAACTTAGTTCAAAATCAAGGAATTTTCTTTTAAAAATCTTCTTCAGATCCAGCAGTCAGATTGTTTTGATATTTGGTATGCAGCATCCTTAGGGGGGTGAGACTCAAGTTTGTTCAAGCCATGTCCCCAGGTCCATATTTGGGCTCACTGTGGGAGCTCGAATTGTAACTTAGTTCAATATGAGGAATTTTTCTTTAAAAATCTTCTTCCGATTCAGCAGTCAGATTGTTTTGATATTTGGCATGCAGCATCCTTAGGGGGGTGAGATTCAAGTTTGTTCAAGCCAAGTCCCTGGGTTCATATTTGGGCTCACTGTGGAAACTCGAATGATAACTTAGTTCAAAATTAGGAATTTTCTTTAAAAATCTTTTTCTTCAGATCCAGCAGTCAGAATGCTTTTGATATTTGGTTTGCAGCATCCTTTGAGGGGTAAGATTCAAGTTTGTTCAAGCCATGTCCCTAGGTCCTTATTTGGGCTCACTCTGGAGGCTCAAATTGTAACTTAGTTCAAAATGAGGAATTTTCTTAAAAAATCTTCTTCAGATCCAGCAGTCGGAATGTTTTGATATTTGGTGTGCAGCATCCTTATGGGGGTGAGATTCAAGTTTCTTAAAGCCAAGTCTCTGATTTCATATTTGGGCTCCCTGTGGGAGCCCAAATTATAACTTAGTTCAATATAAGGAATATTCTTTAAAAAATCTTTTTTTTTTTTAGATCCACTGGTCAGAATCTTTGGATATTTGGTATAAGCTTTTCTTAGGAGGGGCAGATGCAACTTGTTGAAATCAATTCCCTGGGTTGATATTTAGTCGACCTTGTGAGGTGAGTGCCCTCAGGCCCCCTAGGGACTCTTGTTTTATTTTTAGCTCAACTTTGACGAAGTCAAATTTGAGCTATTGTCATGGCCCGTCGTCCGTCTGTCCGTCCGTCCTTCTGTCCGTACGTCAACAATTGGCTATGGCTCGGACTAGAGGTCGTATTTATGAACCGATCTTTACGAAACTTCTTGTGTACCTTTGTTATGACCCTGGGACGGGAACGAGTGTTTTTAGGTGTGGTCCGAAATTCAAAATGGCTGCCAGTGACCATTTTGTACCGATGATGCAAAAATCAGTTTTTTGTACAGAACTTCTGTATGAAAGTTCTGATTTGAATAAAGTTTTGTATAAATGTTTAGTACCATGTGATACATCACATATAATACGGGGTTTTTTTTTCGTGCGTAAATTATGCAAATTAGACTGACTTTGATTTATTTAGTGTTACTTTCAGAGCTGTAAGTGCCAAGCTGCTATGGCTCGGGCTAGAGGCCGTATTTATGAACCAATCTTTACAAAACTTCTTGGGTACCTTTGTTATGACCGTGGGATGAGAACGAGTGTTTTTGGGTGTAGTCCGAAATTCAAGATGGCCGATGTCAGCCATTTTGTACAAAATTTGGTGCAATCAGATTTTTGCACAGAACTTCCATATGAAAGCGCTGATTTGAATAATTTTTTGTGTGAATGTTTAGTACCATGGGATACATCATATATAATATGGGTTTTTTTCTCGTGCAGAAATTATGCAAATTAGATGAACTTTGATTTTTTCAGTGCTACTTACACACAGTAAGTACACATGTCAATACGGCTCGGGCTAGAGTCTGTATTTATGAACCGATCTTCACGAAACGTCTTGGGTACCTTTGTTATCACCTTGGGACGAGAACGAGTGTTTCTGGGTGCAGTCCAAAATTCAAGATGGCTGCCAGTGGCCATTTTGTACCGAAATTAGGTCTAATCAGTTTTTTGTACACAACTTCTATACAGCTCAGGCTAGAGGCTGTATTTATGAATCGATCTTTATGAAACTTCTTGGGTATCTTTGTTATCACTGTGGGATGAGAATGAGTGTTTTTGGGTGTGGTCCGAAATTCAAGATGGCCACCAGCAGCCATTTTGTACCAAAATTAGTGCAATCAGTCTTTTGTACAGAACTTCTGTATGAAAGTTCTGATTTGAATAAATCTTTGTATGAATGTTTAGTAACATGGAATACATCACATATAGTACAGGTTTTTTTCTCGTGCAGAAATTATGCAAATTAGACTAACTTTGATGTTTTTTGGTGTTACTTTCAGCACTGTAAGTGCAAATGCCAATACGGCTCGGGCTAGAGGCCGTATTTATGAACTGATCTTTACGAAACTCCTTGGGTACCTTTGTTATCACCATGGGATGAAAACGAGTGTTTTTGATTCCAGTCCGAAATTCAAGATGGCCGATGGCAGCCATTTTGTACAAAATTTGGTGCAATCAGATTTTTGCACAGAACTTCCAAATGAAAGCGCTGATTTGAATAATTTTTTGTGTGAATGTTTAGTACCATGGGATACATCACATATAATACGGGTTTTTTTCTCGTGCAGAAATTATGCAAATTAGATGAACTTTGATTTTTTCAGTGCTACTTACACACAGTAAGTACACATGTCAATACGGCTCGGGCTAGAGTCTGTATTTATGAACCGATCTTCACAAAACTTCTTGGGTACCTTTGTTATCACCTTGGGACGAGAACGAGTGTTTCTGGGTGCGGTCCAAAATTCAAGATGGCTGCCAGTGGCCATTTTGTACCGAAATTAGGTCCAATCAGTTTTTTGTCACAACTTCTACACAGCTCATATTTGTGAACTGATCTTCACGAAACTTCTTGGGTACCTTTGTTTTCACCTTGGGACAGGAATGAGTGTGTTTTGGGGTGCCTGTGTTATCACTGTGCTATGAGAACAAATATTTTGGGGTTCAGTCAGACCCACTCTGGAACTCAAAGATTTCTTTTCTAGTTTAGCATCTGACTGTCACCCACCTTTACAATACTTTACCTATACATTTGTTACAGGCAACGGTCAGTATTTATGTACAGACTGTTACAATACTTTATATGTACCTTTGTTATCAGGTCATTACCTAGATGTTTGTCATTGCTGTGTCACATACTATACATGTACATGTCTTTGTCTTGACAAGTTGAGCTACAGTGTCATTGACACTTTCATTTGTTTTTGTAATTATTTCTTTGTCATCAGACGTTCATGTTCTTGGTTTGTTTTATGTTTAAGGCCTCATAATCTACAGAATATCATGGGTGGTGGTGTATTTTGTCCCTTGAGTGCTTTGCAAAGTCTCCTTGCACTCAAGGGATAAATTTATCAATTTTATTAACTTGGGTAAATATTAGATATAAACCATTTAATTTTTATTTTTTATACACCCGTTTTGAAAAAACGGTCGTATTATGGTATACCGCTGTCCATCCATCTGTCCGTCCGGTCACATGTCGTACGATAACTCAAGAACGCTCTGAGAGATTTTCATGATTTTTGGGTAGGTGGTGTATATCGATGGAGGGAAGCTCTCTTTCATTTAGCATCGTCGTTCGATTAGTCATTCCAGAGTTATGGGACTTTATTACTTTGAAAATTGTTGATTTTTTACATGTCGTACGATAACTCGAGAACGCTTTGAGAGATTTTTGTGATTTTGGGTTAGGTGGTGTATATCGATGGAGGGAAGCTCCCGTTCGTGTAGTGTCACCGTTCGATTAGTCATTCCAGAGTTATCGGACTTTATTACTTAGAAAATTGTTGATTTTTTACACGTCGTACGATAACTCGAGAACGCTTCGAGAGATTTTCACGATTTTTAGCTCAACTTTGGCGAAGCCAAATTTGAGCTTATGCCATGGCCCGTCGTCCGTCGTCCGTCTGGCCGTCTGTCCATCTGTCCGTCAACAATTGGATACGGCTCGGGCTAGAGGCCGTATTTATGAACCGATCTTTAAGAAACTTCTTGGGTACCTTTGTTATGACCGTGGGACGAGAACGAGTGTTTTGGGGTTTGGTCCGAAATTCAAGATGGCTGCCAGCCGCCATTTTGTACCGACGATGCAGAAATCTGTTTTTTGTACAGAACTTCCATACGAAAGCTATGATCTGAATAATTTTTTGTATGAATGTTTAGTACCATGGGATACATCACATATAATACGGGTTTTTTTCTTGTGCGTAAATTATGCAAATTAGAATAACTTTGATGTTTTTTGGTGTTACTTTCAGCACTGTAAGTGCAAATGCCAATATGGCTCGGGCTAGAGGCCGTATTTATGAACCGATCTTTACGAAATTCCTTGGGTACCTTTGTTATCACCGTGGGACGAGAACGAGTGTTTTTGGGTCCGGTCTGAAATTCAAGATGGCCGATGGCAGCCATTTTGTACAAAATTTGGTGCAATCAGATTTTTGCACAGAACTTCCATATGAAAGCGCTGATTTGAATAATTTTTTGTGTGAATGTTTAATACCATGGGATACATCATATATAATATGGGTTTTTTTCTCGTGCAGAAATTATGCAAATTAGATGAACTTTGATTTTTTCAGTGCTACTTACACACAGTAAGTACACATGTCAATACGGCTCAGGCTAGAGTCTGTATTTATGAACCGATCTTCACGAAACGTCTTGGGTACCTTTGTTATCACTTTGGGACAAGAACGAGTGTTTCTGGGTGCGGTCCAAAAATTCAAGATGGCTGCCAGTGGCCATTTTGTACCGAAATTAGGTCTAATCAGTTTTTTGTACACAACTTCTATATACGGCTCAGGCTAGAGGCCGTATTTATGAACCAATCTTTACGAAACTTCTTGGGTACCTTTGTTATCACCGTGGGATAAGAACAAGTGTTTTTGGGTGTGGTCCAAAATTCAAGATGGCCACCAGCAGCCATTTTGTACCAAAATTAAGGCAATCAGTCTTTTGTACAGAACTTCTGTATGAAAGTTCTGATTTGAATATATTTTTGTTTGAATGTTTAGTAACATGGAATACATCACATATAGTACGGGTTTTTTTCTCGTGCAGAAATTATGCAAATTACATGAACTTTGATTTATTCAGTGCTACTTATACACTGTAAGTGCACATGTCAATACGGCTCGGGCTAGAGGCTGTATTTATGAACCGATCTTCACAAAACTTCTTGGGTACCTTTGTTATCTCCTTGGGATGAGAACGAGTGTTTCTAGGTGCAGTCCAGAATTCAAGATGGCTGCCAGTGGCCATTTTGTACCGAAATTAGGTCCAATCAGTTTTTTGTCACAACTTCTACACAGCTCATATTTGTGAACTGATCTTCACGAAACTTCTTGGGTACCTTTGTTTTCACCTTGGGACAGGAATGAGTGTGTTTTGGGGTGCCTTTGTTATCACTGTGCTATGAGAACAAATATTTTGGGGTTCAGTCAGACCCACTCTGGGACTCAAAGATTTTTTTCTAGTTTAGCATCTGACTGTCACCCGCCTTTACAATACTTTACCTATACATTTGTTACAGGCAACGGTCAGTATTTATGTACAGACCTTTACAATACTTTATATGTACCTTTGTTATCAGGTCATTACCTAGATGTTTGTCATTGCTGTGTCACATACTATACATGTACATGTCTTTGTCTTGACAAGTTGAGCTACAGTGTCATTGACACTTTCATTTGGTAGGTGGTTTATGTTGATGGAAGGAAGCTCCCTTTCGGTTGGTGTTGCCGTTCGATTAGTCATTCCAGAGTTATGAGACTTTATTTTTCAGATGTCGAACAATAACTTGAAAATGCTTAGAGCAATTTTCATGATTTTTTGGTTGCAAGTATATGTTGATAGAAGGAATCTCCCTTTCAATTTGTGTCGCTGTCCGATTTCTCATTCTAGAGTTATGGGACTTTATTCATCAAAATATAGGCAATTTTCCACATGTTGGACTTTGAGCAATTTTCATGATTTTTTGGTGGCAAGTATATGTAACCTGACAAGTACACATGTATACCCATATTGTGTGGTTCCCTCTTGTAATTAATAACGGGCGTATCATGTGCTCATGGCGCAGCTGTTTATTTAAGTTTACATTGGTTATCAAAAGAGAGCATGCAGCTGCCAAAAGGACCATGTGGGAGGGCCTGAGAAACAGATTTTTAACTTTTTTAGGCCTAACAGATCAGGGTTTTGAATTTTAACCACAACTTTTTTTCAGATAATCCAAGCAATGGGTCATCAGCGTCTTCTCCACAGATGGGTCCAGGCATGATGCCACCAGGACCAATGATGCCAGGACCTCCAGGATTTATGGGAATGCCCGGAATGGGTTACTCTGGTCCAATGATGGATCCTAATATGATGATGATGGGACCAATGGGCTTTAATCAGGTAATCACTCGTTACAGTACAGTCATCATGGACTGGTCATAATCCACACGTGAGCAGTGATGTCCACGCATGCATTTGTTTACCAGCTAATGAAATCATTATCAGCAAAAATTTTAATTAATGAACCACCGTGTGGTACTCAGTGCTTCATTAACCCCCTGCAAACTGATGTCGAAATATCTAAAGTTCAGGGTGCAAATATTTCCCATAATGCAACTAGAAATTTAACCAATTCAATCTTGTTTGACAGAGCTCACTGAGCTCTGTCAAACAAGATTGAATTGGTTAAATTCCCAGTTGCATTATGGGAAAAATGGCTACTTCTGATCTGGATATTTTGACATCAGTGTGCAGGGGGTTAATTAAATTTTTGATGATTATTCCTATAATTAGTGTTTGGAATTTAATATTATTCCGTTAGTCAATACACAGTGGGATATATACTACTCAAAGTTTGCTAAACACCAAATATTTGACACATTATTGTGACATTTGCTTGTAACATATTTGCGATATTTTTGGTGGATATGATTGAGGAATGTATTGAGTTGGTCCCCAGTGTTTACATTAGCTCTCTTGACAGGCAGACTTTTCGTGATGGTCATGGAAAGCATGTACCCTTTGATTTTCATGATGTTTTCATATATTGTCTACATGTACATGACATGTAGGGTATTCAATCTTCATTTCAACACAAGCCCTTGTGATTTAATGATTGAATATGGCAAATGCAAATGTAAGAAGACATTTGTCTGAAGCAGAAATGTGGCGAGCTGTAGGGATGGTGGAGCAAGGGGCTACTCATCGTCAGGTTGGTGAAGCCCTTGGTGTGCACCATACGGTGATCACCAGAGCCTGGGCAAGATTTCAGCAGTATGGCACACCAGTCAGACGACATGATGGTGGCAGAGACAGGGCAACATCTGCAGCTGAAGACTGGTTTTTGATCATTCAGGCCCGTAGGAACTGCTTTGCCACAGCAACCCAGCTTCGCAGTGACCTTCAGAATGCATCCGGGGTAAATGTTTCGACGCAAACTATCTGGGCAAGGTTACACAAAGGTGGTCTCTGATCGAGAAGACCATGTATTGCATTCTGCTGTCCCAGAACCACTGCCAGGCATGATATGAATGGACCATGGACCACGTTGGATGGACCAGAGAAGATTGGTGACCTGTCCTTTTTACAGATGAGTCAAGGTACTGCGTAGACCACACAGATAGGCGTTCTAGGGTACGGAGAAGACCAGGAGAGTGATTCCATGCAGCCAACATTGCTGAGCATGACCGCTATGGTGGAGGGTCAATCATGGTCTGGGTTGGCATCAGCAGGGATGGACATACAGAGCTCTGTGTCCTTGAACGTGGTACATTGACTGCACAGCAGTATATTGATGAGATCCTGGATGTCCATGTTAGATTGTATGCAGGTGCAGTGGGTGATAGATTCATTCTGATGGACGATAATGCCTGTCATCATGTTGCCCATGCTGTCGGGGAGTACCGACAGAGGGAGGGGATTGAGCATGTGGACTGGCCAGCAAGATCCCCTGACCTCAATCCAATCAAACATGTCTGGAATGAGTTGCAGCTTGCAATTTCAGCCCGTCCAGTCCAGCCAAGAAGTGTCCAGGAGCTTGGTGCCATGCTGGTCTAAGAATGGAACAACATCCCACAAAGGACCACCAGGAACCTGAATGGTAGTATGAGAAGTGTTGTCAAGCAGTAATTAACAGTAATGGGTCTCATACTCGATATTGAATCCATGCCAGTTCGTTCCGTCAACTTTTTGGCAAATTGAAAAATTTCCTCTTTTACCAATAATATCCATATTTTTATACTGTACCAATGACCCAGACTTAGCTGGTGCTAACTCCAACAAAACCAGGGCCAAACACAAATTTTGCCCCCCAATCCCCAAAATTTGCATCCAAAACAAAAAGAAATCATGTCCTAAAGGACCTCCATAGTACGCCTCTACTGCGCATGCGCAGTGACGCAGTCGTCCCGAAATTGGCGCCAATTATCATTCTCTGTTTGGCCCTTCATCAGTCAACATCTCACTGATCTTTGTGCTTGTAAATCTCAGTTTAAAGGATGCCAGACACGTAATTTTTGGAGAAAATGTGATTCTAAGGAGGATAGAAGGAGGAGAGGAAAAAGAAGTGGCAAAAAATAATCAGGGCTGTACTTAAAATTTTTGGATGAAATTATGTTAAGTTGCCTATTTTCGAGGCATGGGCCTCTTGTTGTCATTCTTGCAAATTGTTGCACTGCTTATTCAGTGTTTCCTCTCCCCTAGCCTTCTAAAGTCCCCCCTGGCAATTCTCCCATGCTTTTGGCATATTTTTGAGAAGTTTCATTTCTAAAATTTCCTGGGAGAGTTGCTTGGTTACAGAATGTTTTCTGTTATTTTCCCCATAGTTACGTTTTCACCCATGGGTGTATAACGTTTGTGTTCTGCATCTTCCATCTGATGTTCTACAGATTCTCCCCTGGGAGTCTCTGTTTTGCATCAGATAGAGTGTAATTGATGACTGATTCCGGGCCAGTTTTTTCAGTGCCTGGAGTCATGTTTTCTAGTGTGTTTACACTGTTTGTTTTCATTGGCAACAGCCTTTTTGAGGGGGGCTGTTTGCCTTTGTGGTAGTTTATCTCATTATAAGATACATTTATATTATCTGAAAGTGTCTCATTAATTATTTTATATAAATTTAAAATTTTTGACCACACTTTGCCATCGGATCCATCGGGGCTCAACGTTACTTTTCAGCAACTTGGGCTTCTCTGAAAAAATATTTTTTCAAAATTATTTTGTTTTGCAATTGTTTTTTCATTTATTAATGGATCATGTTATTATGTATCTTTGTGTCAGGGGTTTTTGCGAGTAACTAGGACTTATTGTTGTTCTTTCACAATGAAGGGACATTGTTCAAATTGTAATAGGAAGAAATCTTCCTCTGACTTTCATGATCATTGTATTAATTGTAGTCAGTGTTCTCGCATTAATCCCTGTCCTATATGTGAACATTGGGATGAGAAACATTGGAAACGTGTGTCACGATATGTTGTTTCTGGAGAAAGAGCGATGCCGGCTCTTTCTCCACAAGGTCACTCTACTCTCTCAGTTTCTATTTCAGAGGAACCAGAACAGGGTGATGTTTCCATGTTATCTTCTTCAAGTGTGCGTCCGTCGTCACAAATGAATTCAGAGCTAGCGGCAAAAGTGCTCATGGAGATTAGACAAATGTCGTCCGCTAGCTCGCCCGATGTAGCGTCCATTCACCGAATGGTTCGGCAGCCTGGTTCGTCCGATGCGGTCCAAGAGGAAATTTTGGGTGATGCAAGCACTATAAACATAATAGATGCACACCCAGTGACGGCGGATAGTAAACGAGAACGGAGGAAGCCTTTTAGTCCGGTTCCTAGCTCGTCCAGGTCCAGCCGGGCCGCGAGCGAGAGAGGTCCCTCTCTTGTACAACAACATCTGGGACCAGATGTTGTGGTACAAAATGTGTCTTTAGCGGAGCATACGTCCGTCGCTCGGGACGCTCCGTTGTATATGCAGTCCGCAGAGACTGTTAAGGCTTCCTCTTCTCGTCAGCGCACACGACCGCACCTTGGCTGCGTGACCTCCGATATTTTACCAGCTTCGCCGATGAAGGATTCTTCGGCGACCAGGTCACACCATCCGGCAGCCAGGGATTCGAGACCGATGGACTCCGGACGTTCGCATAGGAAAAGTATGCGGGAGCCATCTGATGCGGAGCTGCCCTCGGCGAAGCTGCGAAAGGCTGCGCCTCCGCAGGTCTCGACGTCGGACATTCTTGTGCAGATAGCACAGCTTATCGCAGCATCCCAGCAGCCGACAGAAACGGTGTCGGATCGAGAATTATCTGACGGCGCTGGGTCGGTACGCTCCGCCGAAGCATCGGGGGCGGACGACCGGGAACATCGGGAGGTCCGACCGGATGGTGAAAGGGATACGGATGAATTGGAGCTATCCCTTTCGGAACAACATAAAGCTGCCGTGGACTTCATCCGGCACTTTCTCCCTCAAGTTGTTCCGTCGGGCCAGACTGCTGCGCTTCCGGACAAGAGAATTATAGCGTCATTGGACTCTGAATTTTTTGAGCGGTTCAGGGACATCGCTCCCGAGTTTCCGTCGCAGTCCAATAATGTTGCAAGAACATTTGAATTATTGAACGACGCTATATTTAAACTTGCTTCCAGGACGGGGAAAGCAGGTTTCTTGTCCGCTAATACTCTTAACCTGCCTTTCATTAATGCAAGGAATAAATTCGATACGGCAGGACAGGGTATACCGAGAGTTCCTCTGCGTATGGACGACGAGGCGGAAGACTTAGAGCTATCATTACCGTCGTCAGCTTCTATTCCAACCGCGGTGTTGGAAACAGCTATTGCGTCTAACAGAGCCAATTTAGATGCCTTATCTTACGCAGATCACCTTACTAAGGCGTTATCACTGCGCCTTCAAGGGGAAGAGTTTCAGGATATACAATCCTCTTTAAGACTTCTTTCAAGGGCAGTAGCTTATTCCACGTGTAACTCCGCCCTTTCAGTGGCAAATCTGGAGTTGGTTAGACGTGACGCAGCCCTAGCTACATCCACACTAGTGGATTCTAAGGTGAAGAACTCTCTTAGAGTCGCTTCGGTCTCAGGAGAACTTCTCTTTGACGGCAAGCTTTCCGCTATTTATGATAAAATTAAAAAGAAAGCTAATGATTCTCTGTTGTTCAGATTGGCTCCTAAAAAGTCGGATACAGCAGACACGAATAAGACAGGCACTTCTGGGTCTAATGCGCCCAAGAGAGGTTCCTATAGAGGTTCCGGTGCATCCTCTTGGTCTTATTCGAGAGACCGTCAGGATAGCGACTCTCGTTCGGGACGTCCTTCAGGCCGGGACAATCGGTCGGACGCCCCGAGGTCGAAGAGGCGAGGTGCGGGTCGTGGAAGACATGGTTTCTCCTACCGCAGGCCTCGCAGGTCCAGGAGGTGATGGCTTAAACCTCTATCGCGTTCCGGTTGGCGGAAGGTTGTCAAGTTTTTCACAAGAGTGGGCGTCGATTACGGACGACCCTTGGGTGAGAGGAGTGACTTCGGAAGGTCTAAAGATATCCTTCAAACGAAAGCCTCCATTAACTCGAAGTCCAAAGTGGACTCATCTTCCGTCAAATCCACAGAAAAGAGACGCTCTGTTATCAGAGGTGCAGTCTCTTTTAATAAAGAACGCGGTAGAGGTCGTAGAAAACCAGGAATCTCTGGGATTCTACAGCCATCTGTTTCTGGTTCCGAAACCAGACGGCTCGTTCCGTCCAGTCATAGATTTGAGCTGGATAAACAAGCTGATCGTCGCTCCGAAGTTTTATATGGAGACGATTCGATCGGTCAGAGCGAGTATTCGGGTGAACGATTATGCAACGAGCATAGATCTCAAAGATGCGTACTTTCACATCATGGTACATCAGACATTCCGAAAGTATCTACGCTTCGCAGTCCTAGGAGTGGTGTATCAGTTCCGGGCCATGTGCTTCGGATTGAATCTAGCACCCTGGGCTTTCACTCGGGTAATGAACTCGGTAATGATCTACTTCCGAGCTCATTCGTCTGCGGTAACGTCGGCCTACCTGGACGACATTCTTCAGAGGTACGGCAACGAGTTAACGCTTCAGAACGATGTTCAGAATCTTCTTCTATTGCTCCGACGTCTCGGTTTTATAGTAAACGAGGAGAAGTCGGATCTGGTGCCGTCCAAGTCATTCACTCATCTGGGAATGAGCTTCGAGACGCACAACAATCTCGTTCGTCTGCCGTTAACCAGAGCGAAATTAGTCAGTTGTTACGCTTGCTATTGTCTGCACGCAGACAAAGTCACGGCGAGAGAATTTATGAGACTGATAGGTCTGTGCGGAGCCGCCGTGGATCTCATTCCGATGGGGCGGCTACGCACACGTCCTCTTCAAATTTTCCTGACTCAGAATTGGAGTGTGAAAATTCATTCGCTCGATGTAGACGTTCTCTTGTCAGATCAAGTGAAACAAGAGATTCAGACTTGGGCAAACATTCAGTGGTTAACTCAAGGAGTTCCGCTGCAGTTGCCGGATCCGAGTTTTACCGTTATGACGGATGCCAGTCAAACAGGTTGGGGTGCATCATTAATCCCAACGGATTCGAGATGCCAGGGTCTTTGGGATCCGCAATTCCTGTGCAAACACATAAACATCAAGGAAATGATGTCAATTTGGCTTGCGTTACGTCACTGGATGGACATTATTCACGATGCTCATGTCCAAATCCTATCCGACAATACGACAGTAGTGGCGTATATACGGAATCAGGGAGGCACTCATTCAGTTCCGTTGTTCAATCTAACGGAAAGAATCCTTCTGTTTGCGTTAGAACATCACGTTCTTCTTTCGGTCCGTCACATACCGGGTCGTCTGAATGTGCTAGCAGACTCCCTTTCACGAAAGGGTCGCTTGTTGCCGTCGGAGTGGACTCTCAACAAACAAGTATTCAATCAGATTTGCTACCAATGGGAACGGCCAATGATAGACTTATTTGCGACACATCTCAACAATCAGTTGCAGACGTATGTGTCTCCGTGTCCGGATCCAAGAGCATTTGCAGTAGACGCTCTGTCGATCCCTTGGGACGGAATGATAGGATATGCGTATCCTCCAGCGCCGTTAATTCAACAAGTATTGCTAAAGATAAAACAATCTCAATGCAAGATTCTGTTGGTAGCATCTCTGTCGCCACAGAGACCGTGGATAAATCTACTCAGGTGTCTGTTGTGGGACCTACCGCGGAAGCTTCCTCCACGAGAGGATCTTCTTTCGCAGGGGAAATCGCGCCAACTCCATCACAACCCGCAAGGTCTCAACCTTCACGTTTTTCCGTTGTGCGGTCCTTCTTGCATGGCAAGCACTTTACAGGACGAGCAGTGGACGCGATTTCTAACTGTAGGAGGACCTCCTCTTCGCTAAACTATGCGGCTAAGTGGAAGGTTTTTCGTCGTTGGTGTAGGGATCATTCTGTAGATATATTTGATCCCTCTATACCAGACGTTGCAAACTTTCTAGTATACTTGTTTGACGAAATCAAACTGCAGCCTGTTACTATAAAGGGTTATAGATCTATGTTATCTGATACCTATGCACATCATGATAGTTTACAAATTGGATCTAATGTCTCTTTATCGAAATTGGTTAGAAACTTTTCGATAAATAGACCCAGAACTCTTAGATTAATTCCTAAGTGGAATTTAGCTTGGGTTCTCCTTAAATTGAAGGAAAAGCCATTTGAACCTCTTGGGACAGTAGATTTCAAATTTTTATCTTATAAGACAGCTTTTCTCTTAGCTTTCTCTTCTGCCAGAAGAGTCAGTGAGCTTCATGCACTATCGGTGGATGATTCTCATTATCGTAGTGTTGGGAACACTATCACCTTCACTACTAATGTGGGTTTTTTAGCTAAGAATCAGGCTCCTAATAAATATCCGGAACCTATTGTTATTAAGGCTCTTCCGTCTTCAGACGGGCGTAGGCCTTTACTCTGTCCTGTTAGAGCACTACGTATCTATAAACAGAGATCTCAGTTTATCAGAAAGGGACGGAAACGTTTCTTTCTGTCTTTGATGCCTAATAGAAAGGACATTTCGGTCCATTCTATTGCTAGATGGATTCAGTTAACTATCCGTACTGCTTATGAAGATTTATCTTCTTCTCAGCAGTCTGTGCTTAAGATTTCTGCTCATGAAGTAAGAGCTCTTTCTACTTCCTGGGCTTATGCTAATAGTGTTGCTATTACAGATTTAATGAAGGCTGCTTATTGGTCTCAGCCATCCACATTTACGAATTTTTATCTCAGAAATATTGAGTCCATTTCTGGAGACCTGCATTGTTTAGGTCCGTTATCTGTTGCTCAGAATGTCGTCCATTAAACAGTTGCGACTATAGTTATGCAGGCTTTCTGTTCCGGCAGTGACTCCGTCCGGCTGCCCTCTTCGCTCTGGGCTATTTGACCCAGGGCAAGGGGAAGGGGGGGGGGCGGGTGTTCCCTTAGGTCACCTGCTTTATAGTGAAAAGCAAGGGAATGCCTCCTCCAAGTCAGTATTTCTGAGTCGCTTCCGGGATGGTTTTAAAGTGTAATATTAATGTTTAATTTCATTCATGTCTTATTTTTAAAGTGTAGCTCGGTGTGAAGCATTTGTATATGTCAAGTGTCAAACAGGCTTTAATATACAATACTCGGACACTTTTAAATGATTATAAAGAGTCTCAATTCTCTGGACTACTTTATTTATTGGCTTGCTTTAAAAATAATTAGTATAAGGGTTATACTGGATGTTAATAGAGAACATGAATGTTATTGTGCTCAATTATTAAGGGTAGTGTATCTTTCTAATTTAATATTAAATAAGAAAGATACATGTAAAGCCTAATACTCCTTTTCTCCTTAAGGGGTTACCTCTTTACTATATAGTTGAGCTTATTGGATTTTCCTCTATGTCCTAGGCCCTCCAGCCTGTTTACTATTCAGCTAAGTCTGGGTCATTGGTACAGTATAAAAATGTTAAAAAATTTATAGTAATTTATATATTTTTTATACTTACCAATGACCCAGACGGGGATGGCCCTCCCTGGAGTTGGGAACTCTTGCCTCCCCGCTGAGTACATAGCGCTGACCAGGCACTGCCAGTAAGAATGATAATTGGCGCCAATTTCGGGACGACTGCGTCACTGCGCATGCGCAGTAGAGGCGTACTATGGAGGTCCTTTAGGACATGATTTCTTTTTGTTTTGGATGCAAATTTTGGGGATTGGGGGGCAAAATTTGTGTTTGGCCCTGGTTTTGTTGGAGTTAGCACCAGCTAAGTCTGGGTCATTGGTAAGTATAAAAAATATATAAATTACTATAAATTTTTTAACTTTCCACTGTTATCGTATTCAAAAGCTAAAAAATAATGTCAAACACAAATAAAATCTTAATTTCCGTACTTAAATCATTAAAGATATAATTAAATAAAAACTAAAAACAGTAGAACCTGTCTTGAGAGACCACCCTTTGGGCCACACAAAAGTGGTCTCTCAAGACAGGTGGTCTCTCATAACAGGTTTCAGGTTTTCTCAAGTCATTGAATAACCAACCACAAAATTCAGAAATGGAGAAGAATGGATTTTTGTAATTACTTTGTAGTTGTTCTTTTTTATGAAGTTTTTGTAACAAATTGAAATGGATTGTTATAAAAATTATAAAAATAAATTAGTGCTGAAAATCTTCATTGAAGATTTTCACCACTAATTTATTTTATAATTTTTATAACAGTCCATTTCAATTTGTTACAAAAAGATATTTTTATACTGTACCAATGACCCAGACTTAGCTGGTGCTAACTCTAACAAAACCAGGGCCAAACACAAATTTTGCCCCCCAATCCCCAAAATTAGCATCCAAAACAAAAAGAAATCATGTCCTAAATGACCTCCATACTACGCCTCTACTGCGCATGCGCAGTGACGCAGACGTCCCGAAATTGGCGCCAATTATCATTCTCTGTTTGGCCCTTCATCAGTCAACATCTCACTGATCTTTGTGCTTGTAAATCTCAGTTTAAAGGATGCCAGACACGTAATTTTTGGAGAAAATGTGATTCTAAGGAGGATAGAAGGAGGAGAGGAAAAAGAAGTGACAAAAAATAATCAGGGCTGTACTTAAAATTTTTGGATGAAATTATGTTAAGTTGCCTATTTTCGAGGCATGGGCCTCTTGTTGTCATTCTTGCTGAATGTTGCACTGCTTATTCAGTGTTTCCTCTCCCCTAGCCTTCTAAAGTCCCCCCTGGCAATTCTCCCATGCTTTTGGCATATTTTTGAGAAAGTTCATTTCTAAAATTTCCTGGGAGAGTTGCTTGGTTACAGAATGTTTTCTGTTATTTTCCCCATAGTTACGTTTTCACCCATGGGTGTATAACGTTGTGTTCTGCATCTTCCATCTGATGTTCTGCAGATTCTCCCCTGGGAGTCTCTGTTTTGCATCAGATAGAGTGTAATTTTGATGACTGATTCCGGGCCAGTTTTTTCAGTGCCTGGAGTCATGTTTTCTGGTGTTTTACACTGTTTGTTTACATTGGCAACAGCCTTTTTTGAGGGGGGCTGTTTGCCTTTGCTGTAGTTTATTTCACTATAAGATACATTTATATTATCCGTAAGTGTCTCATTAATTATTTAATATAAATTTAAAATTTTTGACCACACTTTGCCATCGGATCCATCGGGGCTCAACGTTACTTTTCAGCAACTTGGGCTTCGCTGAAAAAATATTTTTTCAAAATTATTTTGATTTGGAATTGTTTTTTCATTTATTAATGGATCATGTTATTATGTATCTTTGTGTCAGGGGTTTTTGCGAGTAACTAGGACTTGTTGTTGTCCTTTCACAATGTAGGGACATTGTTCAAATTGTAATAGGAAGAAATCTTCCTCTGACTTTCATGATCATTGTATTAATTGTAGTCAGTGTTCTCGCATTAATCCCTGTCCTATATGTGAATATTGGGATGAGAAACATTGGAAACGTGTGTCACGATATGTTGTTTCTGGAGAAAGGGCCATGCCGGCTCTTTCTCCACAAGGTCACTCTACTCTCTCAGTTTCTATTTCAGAGGAACAAGAACAGGGTGATGTTTCCATGTTATCTTCTACAAGTGTGCGTCCGTCGTCACAAATGAATTCAGAGCTAGCGGCAAAAGTGCTCATGGAGATTAGACAAATGTCGTCCGCTAGCTCACCCGGTGTAGTGTCCATTCACCGAATGGTTCGGCAGCCGGGTTCGTCCGATGCGGTCTAGGAGGAAATTTTGGGTGATGCGAGCACTATAAACATAATAGATGCACACCCAGTGACGGCGGATAGTAAGTGAGAACGGGGGAAGCCTTTGAGTCCGGTTCCTAGCTCGTCCAGGTCCAGCCGGGCCGCGAGCGAGAGAGGCCCCTCTCTCGTACAACAACATCTGGGACCAGATGTTGTGGTACAAAATGTGTCTTTAGCGGAGCATACGTCCGTCGCTCGGGACGCTCCGTTGTATAAGCAGTCCGCGGAGACTGTTAAGGCTTCCTCTTCTCGTCAGCGCACACGACCGCACCTTGGCTGCGTGACCGCCGATATATTGCCAGCTTCGCCGATCAAGGATTCTTCGGCGACCAGGTCACACCATCCGGCAGCCAGGGATTCGAGACCGATGGACTCCGGACGTTCGCATAGGAAAAGTATGCGGGAGCCATCTGATGCGGAGCTGCCCTCGGCGAAGCAGCGAAAGACTGCGCCTCCGCAGGTTTCGACGCCGGACATTCTTGTGCAGATAGCACAGCTTATCGCAGCATCCCAGCAGCCGACAGAAACGGTGTCGGATCGAGAATTATCCGACGGCGCTGGGTCGGTACGCTCCGCCGAAGCATCGGGGGTGGACGACCGGGAACATCATGAGGTCCGACCTGATGGTGAAAGGGATACGGATGACTTGGAGCTATCCCTTTCGGAACAACATAAAGCTGCCGTGGACTTCATCCGGCACTTTCTCCCTCAAGTTGTTCCGTCGGGCCAGACTGCTGCGGTTCCGGACAAGAGGATTATAGTGTCATTGGACTCTGAATTTTTTGAGCGGTTCAGGGACATCGCTCCCGAGTTTCCGTCGCAGTCCAATAATGTTGCAAGAACATTTGAATTATTGAACGACGCTATATTTAAACTTGCTTCCAAGACGGGGAAAGCAGGTTTCTTGTCCGCTAATACTCTCAACCTGCCTTTCATTAATGCAAGGAATAAATTCGATATGGCAGGACAGGGTATTCCGAGAGTTCCTCTGCGTATGGACGACGAGGCGGAAGACTTAGAGCTATCATTACCGTCGTCGGCTTCTATTCCAACCGCGGTGTTGGAAACAGCTATTGCGTCTAACAGAGCCAATTTAGATGCCTTATCTTACGCAGATCACCTTACTAAGGCGTTATCACTGCACCTTCAAGGGAAAGAGTTTCAGGATATACAATCCTCTTTAAGACTTCTTTCAAGGGCAGTAGCTTATTCCACGTGTAACTCCGCCCTTTCAGTGGCAAATCTGGAGTTGGTTAGACGTGACGCAGCCCTAGCTACATCCACACTAGTGGATACTAAGGTGAAGAACTCTCTTAGAGTCGCTTCGGTCTCAGGAGAACTTCTCTTTGACGGCAAGCTTTCTGCTATTTATGATAAAATTACAAAGAAAGCTTCGGATTCTCTGTTGTTCAAATCTGCTTCTAAGAAGTCGGATACAGCAGACAAGAATAAGACAGGCACTTCTGGGTCTAATGCGCCCAAGAGAGGTTCCTATAGAGGTTCCGGTGCGTCCTCTTGGTCTTATTCGAGTGACCGTCAGGGTAGCGACTCTCGTTCGGGACGTCCTTCAGGCCGGGACAATCGGTCGGACGCCCCGAGGTCGACGGGGCGAGGTGCGGGTCGTGGAGGACGTGGTTTCTCCTACCGCAGGCCTCGCAGGTCCAGGAGGTGATGGCTTAAACCTCTATCGCGTACCGGTTGGCGGAAGGTTGTCGAGCTTTTCACAAGAATGGGCGTCGATTACGGACGACCCTTGGGTGAGAGGAGTGACTTCGGAAGGTCTAAAGATATCCTTCAAACGAAAGCCTCCATTAACTCGAAGTCCAAAGTGGACTCATCTTCCGTCAAATCCGCAGAAAAGAGATGCTCTGTTATCAGAGGTGCAGTCTCTTTTAATGAAGAACGCGGTAGAGGTCGTAGAAAACCAGGAATCTCCGGGATTCTACAGCCATCTGTTTCTGGTTCCGAAACCAGACGGCTTGTTCCGTCCAGTCATAGATTTGAGCTGGATAAACAAGCTGATCGTCGCTCCGAAGTTTTATATGGAGACGATTCGGTCGGTCAGAGCGAGTATTCGGGTGAACGATTATGCAACAAGCATAGATCTCAAAGATGCGTACTTTCACGTCATGGTACATCCGACATTCCTAAAGTACCTACGCTTCGCAGTCCTAGGAGTGGTGTATCAATTCCGGGCGATGTGCTTCGGATTGAATCTAGCACCCTGGGCTTTCACTCGGGTAATGAACTCGGTAATGATCTATTTCCGAGCTCATTCGTCTGCGGTAATGTCGGCCTACCTGGACGACATTCTTCAGAGGTACGGCAACGAGTTAACGCTTCAGAACGATGTTCAGAATCTTCTTCTATTGCTCCGACGTCTCGGTTTTATAGTAAACGAGGAAATGTCGGATCTGGTGCCGTCCAAGTCATTCACTCATCTGGGAATGAGCTTCGAGACGCACAACAATCTCGTTCGTCTGCCGTTAACCAGAGCGAAATTAGTCAGTTGTTACGCTCGCTATTGTCTGCACGCAGACAAAGTCACAGCGAGAGAATTTATGAGACTGATAGGTCTGTGCGGAGCCGCCGCGGATCTCATTCCGATGGGGCGGTTACGCACACGTCCTCTTCAAATATTCTTGACTCAGAATTGGAGTGTGAAAATTCATTCGCTCGATGTAGACGTTCTCTTGTCAGATCAAGTGAAACAAGAGATTCAGACTTGGGCAAACATTCAGTGGTTAACTCAGGGAGTTCCGCTGCAGTTGCCGGATCCGAGTTTTACCATTATGACGGATGCCAGTCAAACAGGTTGGGGTGCATCATTAATCCTAACGGATTCGAGATGCCAGGGTCTTTGGGATCCGCAATTCCTGTGCAAGCACATAAACATCAAGGAAATGATGTCAATTTGGCTTGCGTTACGTCACTGGATGGACATTATTCACAATGCTCATGTCCAAATCCTATCCGACAATACGACAGTAGTGGCGTATATACGGAATCAGGGAGGCACTCATTCAGTTCCGTTGTTCAATCTAACGGAAAGAATCCTTCTGTTTGTGCTAGAACATCACGTTCTTCTTTCGGTCCGTCACATACCGGGTCGTCTGAATGTGCTAGCAGACTCCCTTTCACGAAAGGGTCGCTTGTTGCCGTCGGAGTGGACTCTCAACAAACAAGTATTCAATCAGATTTGCTACCAATGGGAACGGCCAATGATAGACTTATTTGCGACACATCTCAACAATCAGTTGCAGACGTATGTGTCTCCGTGTCCGGATCCAAGAGCATTTGCAGTAGACGCTCTGTCGATCCCTTGGGACGGAATGATAGGATATGCGTATCCTCCAGCGCCGTTAATTCAACAAGTATTGCTAAAGATAAAACAATCTCAATGCAAGATTCTGTTGGTAGCATCTCTGTCGCCACAGAGACCGTGGATAAATCTACTCAGGTGTCTGTTGTGGGACCTACCGCGAAAGCTTCCTCCACGGGAGGATCTTCTTTCGCAGGGGAAATCGCGCCAACTCCATCACAACCTGCAAGGTCTCAACCTTCACGTTTTTCCGTTGTGCGGTCCTTCTTGCATGGCAAACACTTTACAGGACGAGCAGTGGACGCGATTTCTAACTGTAGGAGGACCTCCTCTTCGCTAAACTATGCGGCTAAGTGGAAGGTTTTTCGTCGTTGGTGTAGGGATCATTCTGTAGATATATTCGATCCCTCTATACCAGACATTGCAAACTTTCTAGTATACTTGTTTGACGAAATCAAACTGCAGCCTGTTACTATAAAGGGTTATAGATCTATGTTATCTGATACCTATGCACATCATGATAGTTTACAAATTGGATCTAATGTCTCTTTATCTAAGTTGGTTAGAAACTTTTCGATAAATAGACCCAGAACTCTTAGATTAATTCCTAAGTGGAATTTAGCTTGGGTTCTTCTTAAATTGAAGGAAAAGCCATTTGAACCTCTTGGGACAGTAGATTTCAAATTCTTATCTTATAAGACAGCTTTTCTCTTAGCTTTCTCTTCTGCTAGAAGAGTCAGTGAGCTTCATGCACTGTCGGTGGATGATTCTCATTATCGTAGTGTCGGGAACACTATCACCTTCACTACTAATGTGGGTTTTTTAGCTAAGAATCAGGCTCCTAATAAATATCCGGAACCTATTGTTATTAAGGCTCTTCCGTCTTCAGACGGGCATAGGCCTTTACTCTGTCCTGTTAGAGCGTTACGTATCTATAAACAGAGATCTCAGTTTATCAGAAAGGGACGGAAACGTTTCTTTCTGTCTTTGATGCCTAATAGAAAGGACATTTCGGTCCATTCTATTGCTAGATGGATTCAATTAACTATCCGTACTGCTTATGAAAATTTATCTTCTTCTCAGCAGTCTGTGCTTAAGATTTCTGCTCATGAAGTAAGAGCTCTTTCTACTTCCTGGGCTTATGCTAATAGTGTTGCTATTACAGATTTAATGAAGGCTGCTTATTGGTCTCAGCCATCCACATTTACGAATTTTTATCTCAGAAATATTGAGTCCATTTCTGGAGACCTGCATTGTTTAGGTCCGTTATCTGTTGCTCAGAATGTCGTCCACTAAACAGTTGCAACTATAGTTATGCAGGCTTTCTGTTCCGGCAGTGACTCCGTCCGGCTGCCCTCTTCGCTCTGGGCTATTTGACCCAGGGCAAGGGGAAGGGGGGGGGGGGGGCGGGTGTTCCCTTAGGTCACCTGCTTTATAGTGAAAAGCAAGGGAATGCCTCCTCCAAGTCAGTATTTCTGAGTCGCTTCTGGGATGGTTTTAAAGTGTAATATTAATGTTTAATTTCATTCATGTCTTATTTTTAAAGTGTAGCTCGGTGTGAAGCATTTGTATATGTCAAGTGTCAAACAGGCTTTAATATACAATACTCGGACACTTTTAAATGATTATAAAGAGTCTCAATTCTCTGGACTACTTTATTTATTGGCTTGCTTTAAAAATAATTAGTATAAGGGTTATACTGGATGTTAATAGAGAACATGAATGTTATTGTGCTCAATTATTAAGGGTAGTGTATCTTTCTAATTTAATATTAAATAAGAAAGATACATGTAAAGCCTAATACTCCTTTTCTCTTTAAGGGGTTACCTCTTTACTATATAGTTGAGCTTATTGGATTTTCCTCTATGTCCTAGGCCCTCCAGCCTGTTTACTATTCAGCTAAGTCTGGGTCATTGGTACAGTATAAAAATGTTAAAAAATTTATAGTAATTTATATATTTTTTATACTTACCAATGACCCAGACGGGGATGGCCCTCCCTGGAGTTGGGAACTCTTGCCTCCCCGCTGGGTACATAGCGCTGACCAGGCACTGCCAGTAAGAATGATACGTCTGCGTCACTGCACATGCGCAGTAGAGGCGTAGTATGGAGGTCCTTTAGGACATGATTTCTTTTTGTTTTGGATGCAAATTTTGGGGATTGGGGGCAAAATTTGTGTTTGGCCCTGGTTTTGTTAGAGTTAGCACCAGCTAAGTCTGGGTCATTGGTAAGTATAAAAAATATATAAATTACTATAAATTTTTTAACTTTCAACACAAATTTATTTTTATTCCTATCTGTCACATTTCAGGTAAGTATGAAATTGTTTATTCAGCAATAATCCTAATCTTTTCACAGGGGTCTTATAAAAAACATCTCAATCTTTAATGAGTTAGCAATTGAAACCCAATTTAGAGCTTTTAATACTTTTAATTATGTTAGTATAACCACAATGGATTTTCCAATTCCAGAACAGGTTAAAAGTTTTTGTCATGGTTTCAGTCTTCAAACGGGCGGTCTCTCGAGACAGGTCTATTTTGGCATAAAAATACAAGTTGGTACCAGGTCACAGTGGTCTCTCAAGACAGGTGGTCTCTCAAGACAGGTGGTCTCCCATAGCAGGTCCATTATAGAGTAAGACCAATCGGTGCCTGGCAGATGTGGTCTCTCAAGACAGGTGGTCTCTCAAGACAGTGGTCTCTCAAGATAGGTTTTACTGTACACTTTTCATTACAATATTTCAACTAAAACGTAAAACAGGTAGTTGGATATACTTGGTGCTTACCAAACTTTGAATAGTATATATTCTCACTCTACGAGTTCATTTTAACTCTCATAAACACTGTCTAATTACTGCGTTTCAACAGTTAACATGCATTCCATTTTGTTTTAGCTTATTTCCAAGTTGTTTGAAAATATTCCCAACAATTTGTAAATTTTTTATTGAAATCATGATTTAAATCGATTCATTTAAATCAGACAACCCTGTGGAATTTTATTTTATTTATTTAGTTTTATATATTTTTATACTGTACCAATGACCCAGACATAGCTGGTGCTAACTCTTAAAATATAGGGCCAAACACAAATTTTGCCCCCCAATCCCCAAAATTTGCATCTAAAACTAAAGAAAACATGTCCTGAAAGGCCCTCCACACTTCGCCCCTACTGCGCATGCGCAGTGTCAAGGACGTTCCGAAATTGGCGCCATTTATCATTCTAAGTTTGGCCCTTCATCAGTTAACATCTGACTGATCTTTGTGCTTTTAAATCTCAGTTTAAATGATGCCAGACACATAAATATTAGTGAAATGGTGATTCTAAGGAGGATAGAAAAGGAGGAGAGGAAAAGAATGTGTGACAGAATATTATCAGGGCTGTAACTTAAAATTTTTTAATGAAATTATGTTAAGTTACCTATTTTCAAGGCAGCAGCCATTTTGTTGTCATTCTGATTATTTAGTTACACTGTTTTTTCAAGTGTTTTTCCTCTCTCCCTGTCCTTTAAGTTCCCCCTTGCTATTCTCCCATGCTTTGGCATAGTTTCTGTAATTATTATTACTAAAATTTCTTGGGAGTTTTAGCTGAATAACAGAATGAATTCTGTTCTTTCCCCATGTTTACGTCTTCACCTACGGGTGGTTAGGCGTTGTGTTCTGCATCTACCATCTGATGTTCTGCAGTTTCTTCCCTGGAAGCCTCTGTTTTGCATCAGATGGTGTATTTTTGGTAACTGATTTCGGGCCTGGGTGCCTGGAGTCTTATTTTAGTGTTTTTACACTCATTGTTTACATTTACAACAGCCCTCTGTGTGAGGGGGGGATTTCTAAATAATAATATCTTTATGTTATTTTAATCATAACTAGATACATTATTATTGTTCGTAAGTGTTGAATAAATTGTTTAAAATATTTTTAAAATTTTTGTCCACACTTAGGCTTGGGATCCATTGGGGCTCAACGTTACTTTTCAGAAACTTGGGCTGTTCTGAAAAAATATTTTTTTCAAAATATTTTGATTTCAATTATTTTTTCTATATTAATGGATCATATTATTATTATGTATTTTGATTGCCAGGGGTTAGTGCGAGTTCCAGGACTTGTTTTCTTTTCACATTGAAAGGATATTGATCAATTGTTTTAAGAGGAAGTCTTCCTCTGACCTTATTATCATTCTATATGTGGTCAGTGTACTCGCATTAACTCCTGTTCTGTATCGTATGATTTCGATGACAATATGGGAAGCGTATGTCACGGTATGTTGTTGGGGATTTGGACACTCCGGTCCTTTCCCCGCAGGGTCACTCTACTTTATCAATTTCTATTTTCAGACGATCAAGATTAGGGTGATGTATCTGTGATGTCTTCCAACAGTGTGCCTCCGTCGTCACAATTAATGAAGGGCTAGCGGAAAAGTGCTCATGTAATACGCCAATTGCCTAAGAGGACCCTAGTAGGTTCGACGGCCTTTGACGTCCGCTAGCTCTCCCGGTGTAGCGTCCATTCACCGAATGGTTCGGCAGCCGGGTTCGTCCGTTGCGGTCTAGAAGGAATTTTGGGGTGATGCGAGCACTATAAAATTAACTTAATGCACACCCAGTGACGGCGGATCGGAGGGAGAACGGAGGAAGCCTTTTAGTCCGGTTCATAGCTCGTTCCGGTCCATCCGGACGGCAAGCGAGAGAGGCCCCTCTCTCGTTCAACAACATCTGGCCCCAGATGTTGTGGTACAATGTGTCGTTAGCGGAGCATACGTCCGTCGCTCGGGACGCTCCGTTGTATAGGCAGTCCGCTGAGACTGCTAAGGCTTCCTCTTCTCGTCAGCGCACACGACCGCACCTTGGCTGCGTGACCACCGATATATTACCAGCTTCGCCGATCAAGGATTCTTCGGCGACCAGGTCACACCATCCGGCAGCCAGGGATTCGAGACCGATGGACTCCGGACGTTCGCATAGGAAAAGTATGCGGGAGCCATCTGATGCGGAGCTGCCCTCGGCGAAGCAGCGATAGACTGCGCCTCCGCAGGTCTCGACGCCGGACATTCTTGTGCACATAGCACAGCTTATCGCAGCATCCCAGCAGCCGACAGAAACGGTGTCGGATCGAGAATTATCCGACAGCGCTGGGTTGGTAGCCGGGGACTCGAGGCCTGCAGACTCCGGACGTTCGCATAGGAAGTGTGCGGGAGTCAACGTACACGGAGCTTCCAGCGGCAATGCATCGTAAGTCCGCTACTGCACAGGCCTCGGGAACGGACGTGCTTTCCTTAATAGCACAGTTTATCGCAGCATCCCAGCGTCAACTGAATCTGTCGCATATATTTTATCCGACGATGCTGGGTCGGGACGCTCCGCGGAAGCGGGTACGGTCGTCCGAAAGTTTCATCCGGTCCGACGGGATACCGAAAGGGATTCGGTGGATTTCAAGCTTTCCCTTTCGGATCAACATATGCTGCGATGCCGGATAAGAAACTGATAGCGTCGGTGGACTTAGTAATCTTTTGGTTCGGTTCAGGGACATCGTCCCTCAGTTCCGACATAGTCCAATAATGTCACACAAACTTTCGAATTATTGAACGACGCTATATATATTATTATTTTATGCTTGCTATCCAAGCATTTCTGGTTTCTTGTTCGAAGAGTTATGGAGATGTCTTTCAAAAGTGTGCCTCTGTCGTCATAGTTAATGAGGAGTTAGCGGCAATAAGTGCTCATGGAATATGTCTATCGCTTACGGAGCGACATTCGCTAGCTCACCCGGTGTAGCGTACATTCATCGAATGGTTCGGCTGCCGGGTTCGTCCGTTGCGGTCTAGGAAGGAGATTTGGGTGATGCGAGCACTTTAATTACTTTAGTACTCACCCAGTGACGGCAGATTGAGGACAGATCGGAGGAAGCCAACAACATAGGGGACCGCATGTTGTGGTTCAGATATTTTACATTCGGAGCATATGTCCGTTGCTCGGGACGCTCCGTTATATTAACAGTCCGAGAGACTGTCTTTAATGCTTCCTCATCCTCACAGCAGGGCACACGACCGCACATTGGCTACGTGACCTCGAGTATCCGATGAGTTTCGGCATTTAGTGATTCCACAGCGAATAGGTCGCGCCATCCGGTAGCCAAGGGACACGAGGCCTATAGACTCCGTTCGCTCGCATATTGGAAGTATGCACGGGGTAACGATCTCGGAGCTTCCTGCGGCAATGCATCGTAAGTCCGCTGCTCCTCAGGCCTCAGTGACGGACGTGCTATCCGAGTTAGCACAGTTGTTTCGCAGCATCCCAGCAATTGACGGTTTCTCGGTCGAATCAGGAATTATCCGACGGCGCTGGGTCGGTGCGGTCCGCGGTTGCATCAAGCTACGGACGACCGAACGCTTTATAGGGTCCGACAGGATGGCGAAAGGGATTCGAAAGATTTCGAGTTTTCCCTTTAGTAGTATCGGAAGATGCCTTTCATATCTTCTGGCATTTCTTCCAGTGATTATTTTTCGGACTTCATTGCTGCGATCTTGGATAAGAGACTTATAGCGTCATTGGACTCGGATTTTTCGATCGGTACAGGGACTTTGTCCCTGACTTACCGACGCAGTCCAATATTGTCATTACAACATGTGTTTTATTTTTCGACGCTATATATTTATATATATATACAAGCCTGCTACTAAGCATGATAGTTTAGTTTCTTGTCCGCGTGGCTCATTTCTGCCATTTTATCTTTTTTACATATAGTTTATTTTGGCAGAGCAGGGCATACCGAGAGTTCATATGCATCTAGACGGTGTGATTAAAGACTGCATATATTCTTTTTCGCCGTTTATGTCTTTTCCAATTTCAATGTTGGGAACGACATTATGTATAGTAGACTTAACTTAGACGCTTTATTATACGTAATCCGCCTTACTGAGGCGTTATCATTACGTCTTCAAGAAAAGATTTACGGGATATTATTCTCAATGTAATTTCTTTTGAGGGCAGTAGTTTGTTCACGTATAACTCCGCCCTTCAGTGGCTGATTGGAGTTGGTTAGACGTGATGCAGCCCTAGCTACATCCACGCGTGGATAGTAGGTTAAGAACTCTCTCAGAGTCGCTTCGTTCTCGGAGGAGCTTCTCTTCGACGGCAACTTTCCGGCAATCCATGAATTGCTTGATTTATACATTCTCTTGTCTATCTAGTGTTACAAGAGATTCAGACTGGGGCAAACATTCGGTGGTTGACTCAGAGAGTGCCGCCGCAGTTGCCGGACCCGAGTGTGGCTGTTATGACGGTTGCCAGTCAAACAGATTGGGATATATACTGATCCCTACGGATTCGAAGTGCCAGGGTCTTTGGGTTCCGCAGTCTTTTAGCTATCAGTTTAACTTCCGCGGAATAATGTTTTTTAGGCTTGCTTTATGTCATTACATGAACATTATTCAGAAACGCATGCCCAAATTCCTGTCCTTTAATTCGACAGTAGTGGCGTATCTCCGGAACCAGGGAGGCACTCTTTCGTTTCCGTTATTCAATTTAATGGAAAGAATCCGTCTGTTGGTTATAGTACACCAAGTTCAGTTTTGATCCGTCATATTCTGGGTCGTCTGATTGTTTTATCGCACTCCCGTTCTCTTACGGGTCGCTTGTTGCTGTCAGAATGGACTCTCAACAAACAAGTATTCAATCAGATTTGCTATCTATGGGAGCGCCCAATGATGTTTTATTTATGACACAGCTTGCTAATCATTTTGCAGACGTATGTGTTGGCTTGTCCAGATCTCTGAGCTAATACTGTTAACGCTCTATTGATCTATAGGACGGAATGATAGGATACGCGTATCCTCCGGCGCTGTTGTTTTAGCAGGTATTGCTAAGATAAACAACCACAATACATTTCTGTTGATAGCATCTCTATCTTCACAGAGATCATGAGTAATTTACTCTCTTGTCTACTGTGGATCTTAACGTGAAATCTTCCTCTATGTGAGGATCTTTTTTCACTGGGTAAATCGTGTCATCTTTATCACAACCAGCAAGGTCGCAACCTTCATGTATTCCGTTGTGTGGTCCGTATTGCATTGTAAGCACTGTACTGGACGAGCTTTGGACGCGATTTCTTACTATAGGAGATCCTCTTCTTCGCTATTCTATGCGACTAAAGTGGAGGCTCTTCCGTCGTGGTGTAGGGATCATTATGTTCATATGGTTGATCCCTCCATACTACTCATTGCTATTTTTTAGTATACTTGTTTCACAAGATCTACTGCAGCCTGTTGTTATTTAGGTTATAGGTTTATGTTACCTCATACCTATGCACTCTACGATAGTTTACAATTGAGTCTTTTGTCTCTTTATCTAAGTCAGTCAGTAACTTTTTGATAAATAGACTTAGAATCTTTGGATTAAATTCCTATACGGATTTTAACTTCAGGTTCTTATTTAGCTAAGTAATCATTTGAACCTCTGGAAACAGTAGTTTTCAAATTCTGCCTTTTAGACAGTAATTCTGTTGATTTCTCTTTTACTGTAGAGTCAGTGAGTTTCATGCACTATCGATGGATGATTTTCACTTTCATAGTTTCGGAATCAATACTTCCGTTACTATTTAGGTTGGATTGTTGCATAAGAGTTAGGCTCCTATTATCCGGAACCTATTATTTTAAGGCCCTTCCGTCTTCGTATGGGCATAGGCCTTTACTCTTTCCGGGTACAGTTTATGTATTTATAAACAGATATCTGTTTATTACAAGGGCGTAAGCTTCTTCTGTCTTTGATGTCTAGTAGAAGGACGTTACGCTCCATTTTATTGTTAATGGATTCTATTAACTAGCGTACTGCTTATGGTATATCATTGGCTTAGCAGTTGTGCTTAAGATTTCGGCTCATGAAGTAAGAGTTCTTCTACTTCTTGGGCTTACATTAATAGTGTTGCTATTATAGATTTTTGAAGGCTGCTCATTGCACTCAGCCATCCATTCATGAATTTTATCTCAGAAATATCGAGTCCATTTCTGGAGGCCTCTATTGTTAGGTCTATTATCTACTGCTCAGAATGTCATTCACTTAACAGTTGCTACTATAGCTAGGTAGGCTGTCTGTTTCGGCAGTGTCTCCGTTCGGCTGCCCTCTTCGCTCTGGGCTATTTGACCCAGGGCAAGAAAAATGGGGGGGGGGGGGAGGGTGTTCCCTTGGGTCACCTGTTTTTACTATGAAAACAAGGGGATACCTCCTCCGGAGTTAGTAATTCTGAGCTGTTATTGGGATGGTTGTTTAGTGAGAAGTTTAAGTTATAAAATTCATTCAAGTCTTAGTTTTTAAAGTATAGCTTTTGAATATTGCATATGTCAACGGACATGATTATGCAATTCTCACACACTTTTAGGAGTATAAGAGTCTCTATTCTCTAGACTTACTTTATTATTGGCTTACTTTAAAAATTATTAGTATAAGGATTATTGGATATTAATAGAGTACATGGATGTATGAAGCTCAATTTTTGGAAGGTGTTGTATCTTTCTAATTTATCATAAATAAGAAAGATACATGTAAGGCCTATTTCTTCTTTTCCCTACAGGGGATGACTCTATTTTATTTTATTGAGCGTATTCCATTTTGCTCTATGTCCTTGGCCCTCCAGCCTTTTTACTATTCAGCTATGTCTGGGTCATTGGTACAGTATAAAAATGTTAAAAAATTTATAGTAATTTATATATTTTTTATACTTACCAATGACCCAGACGGGGATGGCCCTCCCAGGAGTTGGGAACTCTTGCCTCCCCGCTGAGTACATAGCGCTTACCAGGCACTGGTTATTAGAATGATAAATGGCGCCAATTTCGGAACGTCCTTGACACTGCGCATGCGCAGTAGGGGCGAAGTGTGGAGGGCCTTTCAGGACATGTTTTCTTTAGTTTTAGATGCAAATTTTGGGGATTGGGGGGCAAAATTTGTGTTGGCCCTATATTTTAAGAGTTAGCACCAGCTATGTCTGGGTCATTGGTAAGTATAAAAAATATATAAATTACTATAAATTTTTTAACTTTTTTTTAATTTAATTATTTATTTATTATTTATTGGGGTTTAATGATACATTGGAGAGCCAGGGTCACATATTTTACAGGTGGAGGAAGCCTGAGTATCCAGAGAGAACCACCAAGCAACAAGACAAAATTTTCCATGACCGACTAATATTTACTCAAATGGGAAAGAAATACTCCCCAATTTTAAACTTCTATAAAAAAATTTCCCCACAACAGATTTCATTGGATTTTTGATATGTTATTAATTAGACTCTCCTCTTTGCTGTGACATCAAAGTTTGCTTCTTACCAATTTGTTCTGTGTTGGTCCATATTTTCGCACTCAGCAACTAGACTACAGTTAAAACTAGAAGTCCTGTCATGAAATGCACACAAATAGCATGTTGATATGCGCGTTAATGTACGCTTTATGGCCCAAGTAAAGCTATCAAATTCTGTACATATGGCCTGTACACAAGCAATGTTTCAGCCAATGGACCTACGGGTAACCCGGAGGTCCATTGGCAGAAACATTGCATGTGTTTGCTATGAGTAACCAGGAGAACCTGCCGTGCTTTGGATGCCATTCGATATGGCAATTGCGAGCAATTCCAACGCGCAATTAAGCCTAAATAAGCGCACTATTCGTGACAGGACTTCTAGTTTTAACTGTAAATAAATATCAACTAGACTAAATAGCCTATCCTTACTCAATCAGGGAACCTAATAATTGCAATACAAATTTTATTAGTTTTTCAGGCTTTGCCTCCAAAGCATAGCTTATGGCACTCCTTGAAACAAGCTTGACATGCTTGTTCCAAAGCTACGGTTTGAGGCAAAATAAGAAAAGGTCTAGTTCTTCCATTGGGTAGGGGTGTTTGGAAAGAAATCTGTCTGCACAAAGTGCATTTTTTGGTTTTTGCTATCTTCAGGGCCCACCCATCCAAGAATGCATTTTTTGCAACCCCCTCTCCCCATCCTCCCAGTGAATCGATGAAGAATGAAAGAATGAAATATGTTCTGGATAATTGTGAAAACACATACAGTTAGGCCCTGGCCTTAAAAATTACTGGAGGTTCAGATTGTTGACAACAACATCACGTTAATTATGAACAAACTGCAAGTAAAGCACAAATAACTAGGGCTGCAGGGTATATCGATAAACCGATATATACCGGTATTCAAACCAATATCGATTGAATACCGGTGTAATTACAAAAATATCGGTTTATCGTCATTATTTATTTACCCACAATTTAATTTTCAAGATGTCTTGAGTTTTTTAACTGTAGCCCCGAATGAATAATATTATCCCTTTATCCAAGGAATTGTCTGCTTGTGCCCTCGTAATATACAAATTCAGCAGATGAAAAAATAATATTTTTATACTGTACCAATGACCCAGACTTAGCTGGTGCTAACTCCACAAAAACCAGGGCCAAACACAAATTTTGCCCCCCAATCCCCAAAATTTGCATCCAAAACAAAAAGAAATCATGTCCTAAAGGACCTCCATAGTACGACTCTACTGCGCATGCGCAGTGACGCAGTCGTCCCGAAATTGGCGCCAAATATCATTCTCTGTTTGGCCCTTCATCAGTCAACATCTCACTGATCTTTGTGCTTGTAAATCTCAGTTTAAAGGATGCCAGACACGTAATTCTTGGAGAAAATGTGATTCTAAGGAGGATAGAAGGAGGAGAGGAAAAAAGAAGTGGCAAAAAATAATCAGGGCTGTACTTAAAATTTTTTGTTAAAATTATGTTAAGTTGCCTATTTTCGAGGCAAACGCCTCTTGTTGTCATTCTTGCTAATTGTTGCACTGCTTATTCAGTGTTTCCTCTCCCCTAACCTTCTAAAGTCCCCCCTTGCAATTCTCCCATGCTTTTGGCATATTTTTGAGAAGTTTCATTTCTAAAAATTCCCTGGGAGAGTTGCTTGGTTACAGAATGTTTTCTGTTATTTTCCCCATAGTTACGTTTTCACCCATGGGTGTATAACGTTTGTGTTCTGCATCTTCCATCTGATGTTCTGCAGATTCTCCCCTGGGAGTCTCTGTTTTGCATCAGATAGAGTGTAATTGAGGACTGATTCCGGGCCAGTTTTTTCAGTGCCTGGAGTCATGTTTTCTTCTGTGTTTACACTGTTTGTTTTCATTGGCAACAGCCTTTTTTGAGGGGGGCTGTTTGCCTTTGAGGTAGTTTATCTCATTATAAGATACATTTATATTATCCGAAAGTGTCTCATTAATTATTTTATATAATTTTAAAATTTTTGACCACACTTTGCCATCGGATCCATCGGGGCTCAACGTTACTTTTCAGCAACTTGGGCTTCTCTGAAAAAATATTTTTTCAAAATTATTTTGTTTTGCAATTGTTTTTTCATTTATTAATGGATCATGTTATTATGTATCTTTGTGTCAGGGGTTTTTGCGAGTAACTAGGACTTATTGTTGTTCCTTCACAATGAAAGGAACTTGTTCAAATTGTAATAGGAAGAAATCTTCCTCTGACTTTCATGATTATTGCATAAATTGTAGTCAGTGTTCTCGCATTAATCCCTGTCCTGTATGTGAACATTGGGATGAGAAACATTGGAAACGTGTGTCACGATATGTTGTTTCTGGAGAAAGAGCGATGCCGGCTCTTTCTCCACAAGGTCACTCTACTCTCTCAGTTTCTATTTCAGAGGAACCAGAACAGGGTGATGTTTCCATGTTATCTTCTTCAAGTGTGCGTCCGTCGTCACAATTAAATACAGAGCTAGCGGCAAAAGTGCTCATGGAGATTAGACAAATGTCGTCCGCTAGCTCGCCCGGTGTAGCGTCCATTCACCGAATGGTTCGGCAGCCGGGTTCGTCCGATGCGGTCCAAGAGGAAATTTTGGGTGATGCGAGCACTATAAAAATAATAGATGCACACCCAGTGACGGCGGATAGTGAACGAGAACGGAGGAAGCCTTTTAGTCCGGTTCCTAGCTCGTCCAGGTCCAGCCGGGCCGCGAGCGAGAGAGGCCCCTCTCTCGTACAACAACATCTGGGACCAGATGTTGTGGTACAAAATGTGTCTTTAGCGGAGCATACGTCCGTCGCTCGGGACGCTCCGTTGTATAAGCAGTCCGCAGAGACTGTTAAGGCTTCCTCTTCTCGCCGGCGCACACGACCGCACCTTGGCTGCGTGACCTCCGATATCTTGCCAGCTTCGCCGATGAAGGATTATTCGGCGACCAGGTCACACCATCCGGCAGCCAGGGATTCGAGACCGATGGACTCCGGACGTTCGCATAGGAAAAGTATGCGGGAGCCATCTGATGCGGAGCTGCCCTCGGCAAAGCAGCGAAAGACCGCTCCTCCGCAGGTCTCGACGTCGGACATTCTAGTGCAGATAGCACAGCTTATCGCAGCATCCCAGCAGCCGACAGAGACGGTGTCGGATCGAGAATTATCCGACGGCGCTGGGTCGGTACGCTCCGCCGAAGCATCGGGGGCGGACGACCGGGAACATCGGGAGGTCCGACCGGATGGTGAAAGGGATACGGATGAATTGGAGCTATCCCTTTCGGAACAACACAAAGCTGCCGTAGACTTCATCCGGCACTTTCTTCCTCAAGTTGTTCCGTCGGGCCAGACTGCTGCGCTTCCGGACAGGAGAATTATAGCGTCATTGGACTCTGATTTTTTCGAGCGGTTCAGGGACATCGCTCCCGAGTTTCCGTCGCAGTCCAATAATGTTGCAAGAACATTTGAATTATTGAACAACGCTATTTTTAAACTTGCTTCCAGGACAGGGAAAGCAGGCTTCTTGTCCGCAAATACTCTCAACCTGCCTTTCATTAATGCAAGGAATAAATTCGACACGGCAGGTCAGGGTATACCGAGAGTTCCTCTGCGTATGGACGACGAGGCGGAAGACTTAGAGCTATCATTACCGTCGTCAGCTTCTATTCCAACCGCAGTGTTGGAAACAGCTATTGCGTCTAACAGAGCCAATTTAGATGCCTTATCTTACGCAGATCACCTTACGAAGGCGTTATCACTGCGTCTTCAAGGGGAAGAGTTTCAGGATATACAATCCTCCTTAAGACTTCTTTCAAGGGCAGTAGCTTATTCCACGTGTAACTCCGCCCTTTCAGTGGCAAATCTGGAGTTGGTTAGACGTGACGCAGCCCTGTCTACATCCACACTAGTGGATTCTAAGGTGAAGAACTCTCTTAGAGTCGCTTCGGTCTCAGGAGATCTTCTCTTTGACGGCAAGCTTTCCGCTATTTATGATAATATTAAAAAGAAAGCTAGTGATTCTCTGTTGTTTAGATCTGCTCCTAAAAGGTCGGATTCAGCAGACACGAATAAGGCGGGCACTTCTGGGTCTTATCCGCCCAAGAGAGGTTCCTATAGAGGTTCCGGTGCATCCTCTAGCTCTTATTCGAGAGACCGTCAGGATAGCGACTCTCGTTCGGGACGTCCTTCAGGCCGGGACAATCGGTCGGACGCCCCGAGGTCGACGAGGCGAGGTGCGGGTCGTGGAAGACGTGGTTTCTCCTACCGCAGGCCTCGCAGATCCAGGAGGTGATGGCTCAAACCTCTATCGCGTTCCGGTTGGCGGAAGGTTGTCGAGTTTTTCTCAAGAGTGGGCGTCGATTACGGACGATCCGTGGGTGAGAGGAGTGACTTCGGAAGGTCTAAAGATATCCTTCAAACGAAAGCCTCCATTAACTCGAAGTCCAAAGTGGACTCATCTTCCGTCAAACCCTCAGAAAAGAGACGCTCTGCTATCAGAGGTGCAGTCTCTTTTAATGAAGAACGCGGTAGAGGTCGTAGAAAACCAGGAATCGCTGGGATTCTACAGCCATCTGTTTCTGGTTCCGAAACCAGACGGCTCGTTCCGTCCAGTCATAGATTTGAGCTGGATAAACAAGCTGATCATCGCTCCGAAGTTTTATATGGAGACGATTCGATCGGTCAGAGCGAGTATTCGGGTGAACGATTATGCAACGAGCATAGATCTCAAAGATGCGTACTTTCACGTCATGGTACATCCGACATTCCGAAAGTATCTACGCTTCGCAGTCCTAGGAGTGGTGTATCAGTTCCGGGCCATGTGCTTCGGATTGAATCTAGCACCCTGGGCTTTCACTCGGGTAATGAACTCGGTAATGATCTACTTCCGAGCTCATTCGTCTGCGGTAACGTCGGCCTACCTGGACGACATTCTTCAGAGGTACGGCAACGAGTTAACGCTTCAGAACGATGTTCAGAATCTTCTTCTATTGCTCCGACGTCTCGGTTTCATAGTAAACGAGGAGAAGTCGGATCTGGTGCCGTCCAAGTCATTCACTCATCTGGGAATGAGCTTCGAGACGCACAACAATCTCGTTCGTCTGCCGTTAACCAGAGCGAAATTAGTCAGTTGTTACGCTCGCTATTGTCTAAATACAGACAAAGTCACAGCGAGAGAATTTATGAGACTGATAGGTCTGTGCGGAGCCGCTGCGGATCTCATTCCGATGGGACGGCTACGCACACGGCCTCTTCAAATTTTCTTGACTCAGAATTGGAGTGTGAAAATTCATTCGCTCGATGTAGACGTTCTCTTGTCAGATCAAGTGAAACAAGAGATTCAGACTTGGGCAAACATTCAGTGGTTAACTCAAGGAGTTCCGCTGCAGTTGCCGGATCCGAGTTTTACCATTATGACGGATGCCAGTCAAACAGGTTGGGGTGCATCATTAATCCCAACGGATTCGAGATGCCAGGGTCTTTGGGATCCGCAATTCCTGTGCAAGCACATAAACATCAAGGAAATGATGTCAATTTGGCTTGCGTTACGTCACTGGATGGACATTATTCACGATGCTCATGTCCAAATCCTATCCGACAATACGACAGTAGTGGCGTATATACGGAATCAGGGAGGCACTCATTCAGTTCCGTTGTTCAATCTAACGGAAAGAATCCTTCTGTTTGCGTTGGAACATCACGTTCTTCTTTCGGTCCGTCACATACCGGGTCGTCTGAATGTGCTAGCAGACTCCCTTTCTCGAAAGGGTCGCTTGTTGCCGTCGGAGTGGACTCTCAACAAACAAGTATTCAATCAGATTTGCTACCAATGGGAACGGCCAATGATAGACTTATTTGCGACACATCTCAACAATCAGTTGCAGACGTATGTGTCCCCGTGTCCGGATCCAAGAGCATTTGCTGTAGACGCTCTATCGATCCCTTGGGACGGAATGATAGGATATGCGTATCCTCCAGCGCCGTTAATTCAACAAGTATTGCTAAAGATAAAACAATCTCAATGCAAGATTCTGTTGGTAGCATCTCTGTCGCCACAGAGACCGTGGATAAATCTACTCAGGTGTCTGTTGTGGGACCTACCGCGGAAGCTCCCTCCACGAGAGGATCTTCTTTGGCAGGGGAAATCGCGCCAACTGCATCACAACCCGCAAGGTCTCAACCTTCACGTTTTTCCGTTGTGCGGTCCTTCTTGCATGGCAAGCACTTTACAGGACGAGCAGTGGATGCGATTTCTAACTGTAGGAGGACCTCCTCTTCGCTAAACTATGCGGCTAAGTGGAAGGTTTTCCGTCGTTGGTGTAGGGATCATTCTGTTGATATATTTGATCCCTCTATACCAGACATTGCTAACTTTCTAGTATACTTGTTTGACGAAATCAAACTGCAACCGGTTACTATAAAGGGTTATAGATCTATGTTATCTGATACCTATGCACATCATGATAGTTTACAAATTGGATCTAATGTCTCTTTATCGAAATTGGTTAGAAACTTTTCGATAAATAGACCCAGAACTCTTAGATTAATTCCTAAGTGGAATTTAGCTTGGGTTCTCCTTAAATTGAAGGAAAAGCCATTTGAACCTCTTGGGACAGTAGATTTCAAATTCTTATCTTATAAGACAGCTTTTCTCTTAGCTTTCTCTTCTGCCAGAAGAGTCAGTGAGCTTCATGCACTATCGGTGGATGATTCTCATTATCGTAGTGTTGGGAACACTATCACCTTCACTACTAACGTCGGTTTTTTAGCTAAGAATCAGGCTCCTAATAAATATCCGGAACCTATTGTTATTAAGGCTCTTCCGTCTTCAGACGGGCGTAGGCCTTTACTCTGTCCTGTTAGAGCACTACGTATCTATAAACAGAGATCTCAGTTCATCAGAAAGGGACGGAAACGTTTCTTTCTGTCTTTGATGCCTAATAGAAAGGACATTTCAGTCCATTCTATTGCTAGATGGATTCAGTTAACTATCCGTACTGCGTATGAAGATTTATCTTCTTCTCAGCAGTCTGTGCTTAAGATTTCTGCTCATGAAGTAAGAGCTCTTTCTACTTCCTGGGCTTATGCTAATAGTGTTGCTATTACAGATTTAATGAAGGCTGCTTATTGGTCTCAGCCATCCACATTTACTAATTTTTATCTCAGAAATATTGAGTCCATTTCTGGAGACCTGCATTGTTTAGGTCCGTTATCTGTTGCTCAGAATGTCGTCCACTAAACAGTTGCAACTATAGTTATGCAGGCTTTCTGTTCCGGCAGTGACTCCGTCCGGCTGCCCTCTTCGCTCTGGGCTATTTGACCCAGGGCAAGGGGAAGGGGGGGGGGCGGGTGTTCCCTTAGGTCACCTGCTTTATAGTGAAAAGCAAGGGAATGCCTCCTCCAAGACAGTATTTCTGAGTCGCTTCCGGGATGGTTTTAAAGTGTAATATTAATGTTTAATTTCATTCATGTCTTATTTTAAAGTGTAGCTCGGTGTGAAGCATTTGTATATGTCAAGTGTCAAACGGGCTTTAATATACAATACTCGGACACTTTTAAATGATTATAAAGAGTCTCAATTCTCTGGACTACTTTATTTATTGGCTTGTTTTAAAAATAATTAGTATAAAGGTTATACTGGATGTTAATAGAGAACATGAATGTTATTGTGCTCAATTATTAAGGGTAGTGTATCTTTCTAATTTAAATATTAAATAAGAAAGATACATGTAAAGCCTAATACTCCTTTTCTCCTTAAGGGGTTACCTCTTTATTTTATAATTGAGCTTATTGGATTTTCCTCTATGTCCTAGGCCCTCCAGCCTGTTTACTATTCAGCTAAGTCTGGGTCATTGGTACAGTATAAAAATGTTAAAAAATTTATAGTAATTTATATATTTTTTATACTTACCAATGACCCAGACGGGGATGGCCCTCCCTGAGTTGGGAACTCTTGCCTCCCCGCTGAGTACATAGCACTGACCAGGCACTGCCAGTAAGAATGATATTTGGCGCCAATTTCGGGACGACTGCGTCACTGCGCATGCGCAGTAGAGTCGTACTATGGAGGTCCTTTAGGACATGATTTCTTTTTGTTTTGGATGCAAATTTTGGGGATTGGGGGGCAAAATTTGTGTTTGGCCCTGGTTTTTGTGGAGTTAGCACCAGCTAAGTCTGGGTCATTGGTAAGTATAAAAAATATATAAATTACTATAAATTTTTTAACTTTCGCAAATTTCAACAAAACTATCTCATGTGACCCCTCATTGGAATGAGCTCATTGAGCTCATTCCAATGAAGGGTCACATGATATAGTTTTGTTGAAATCTTTGGGGAAAATCTGATAAATTAATTTTGAAAATAATAAATTTTTATATTGTCTGCGTTGGATATTTGTGTTTCGAACCGCATCATCAAGGCATGCTAATTCGTTCCGAATGTGATGCCTCAAGTCTCGATTGTTCATATATCTGAATAGTTTTTGATATACCGGTATACCGCGGTATTTTTTTGAATACCGATACCGGTATTCAGTTTTGAATATTGTGCAGCTCCACAAATAACAGCATGCAATTACAGCAAAATCACAATATTTATTCATAATCAGGAAATCTTGAAGCCTAGATATCTGTCCCATACTAACCAGTTTTCAAAGTTCAACATTGTACATGTAACATACAAGTCTTCTATGGCATAATGCTGTCATGCAGGGTTTTAAAAATTGATTTGGTGGTGCCTATAACCACTCAGTCTGACACATCAATATTACCAAATCTCTTTACCAATAACAACCGGTCATATTTACTTATTTATTGGTGTTTGTGTAGTCAAATGTTCAGTTGTATACTGCAAACTTAAAAGGACTTCCACCATATATGCATTAGTTTGGCCTAAAAAAAGTTAAAAATCTGTTTCTCAGGCCCTCCTGCATGGTCCTTTTGGCTCCCACATGCTCTCTTTTTATAACCGATGGAAACTTAAAAAAATACAAATTAAATGGTTTATGTCTGATATTTTAGCCAAGTTAATAAAATTGATATATTTGTCTCTTGAGTGCAGCTAAAGCATTGCAAAGCCTTCTTGCATTCAAGGGACGAAGTACACCACTGCCCATGCTATTCTATAGATTATGAGGCCTTAAAACATAAAACAAACGAAGAACATGAACTTTTGATGGCATAGAAAAAATTACAATAAATAAAATATTACAACGCACGTCCACAGGCAGTTTTACCCAAAATGGCCTGAGAAACAGAAGATCTATGTTGTGGGGGCCTTAAAAAGTCAATTTTTAAAACTCCTTTTGGAAAAAAATCACCAACCTTGAAGCCCAAATAAACAAACAAATCAATGGCATTTCTGAACCAACCTGGTAAATTATTAAAATACCTTTATCTGACTGAGACAGTTGACTTTTACGATAGGTAAATCATTAAGAGTTTTATCTCTAAATCTAATTTACATTATTAAACTTGCTTATTTACCCCTTGAAACAGTCCAGTGGTGTGGGAATGGGAGTCGTTCATACCAGTCAACTCCATCACAGTAAGAAATGTTAAGTAACATTTTGTGTAAAATAATAAAGGGTGAGGAGATTTTTTTACATTTTTGCTACACCCTGACAGTCTACATCCTGTCTTTGCAGTTGTTTCTAGACATGTGTTGGCTGCCTATATAGGCAGCCAAGACCTGCCTAGAAACAACTGCTAAGGTACTTTGAATGTAACTTACAAGTCATGATGGCATTGTATACTAAGGCAAACTAAACATCGATTGTACACTTGCCTTCAATCGCTGCTAAATCTGCTTGTGCCAGGTTAGTAAGTTGGAGAGTCTGACAGTTGCTCGTCACTGCTTGGTGGTTCTCTCTGGGCACTACAGCTTCTTCCACCTGTAAAACTATCTGACATGATGTGATCCTGTTTGTTGAAACTCATTAAACCCCCAAAACAAACAAACTAACTCAGTTTGTGCAGGGTTAGTAAGTTTGAGAGGTTGACAGTTCCTTCCCACTTGGCTTCCTCCACCCAATAACTGTTCAACACAAAGTGACCCTGGCTGTTGAAAATGTCATTAAACCCCAATATACAAAAAATAACAAACATTTCATGTCCTTGTTGGGTTAGAAATGATCAGATGAGTAAGGTTATAGAGTTTCTTTACCAAAACATGTGCTTTTCTTTTTCAGTTTGGTGGCTACATGGGTCCAATGGGTCCTGGCATGGGTCCTCCAATGGGACCACCAGGCATGGGTCCAGGAATGGGTATAGTTGGTGAGTTTATGAGAAGAGAAGTGATTACACTGAAGAGCTGTGTACTGTATCCACCTCCTCCAGGTAAGATATTGCTTGAAAAGCAATAAATATTCAACCTATACCTCAAACTCTCAAGCCACCAGTCAAATTCTTAAACAGGTCTAATGCTGTTAAGGTCTAGAACCAGTCTAGTCCTTAACCCTTTACCTAACACAGTATTTTTAAAAAATAAATTAAAATTCACATTTTTCTAAAACAAATTTCACAAGTTTTCAAATAAAACCAGCTGATAAAACCATACAAATATGGATATCATTAGAACCAGCTCGATGAGCTGGTTTTAATAATATTCATATTTATATGGTTTTATTGAAAATCTTCCGAAATATTTTAAGTTGTGGTAGGCTTTTTCTGATTAATTTTCTAGCCCTTTTTTGCTGCTATGTTAGGTAGTCCATGGCCTATTTTTATATTTTTATACTGTACCAATGACCCAGACATAGCTGGTGCTAACTCTTAAAATATAGGGCCAAACACAAATTTTGCCCCCCAATCCCCAAAATTTGCATCTAAAACTAAAGAAAACATGTCCTGAGAGGCCCTCCACACTTCGCCCCTACTGCGCATGCGCAGTGTCAAGGACGTTCCGAAATTGGCGCCATTTATCTTTCTAAGTTTGGCCCTTCATCAGTTAACATCTGACTGATCTTTGTGCTTTTAAATCTCAGTTTAAATGATGCCAGACACATAAATATTAGTGAAATGGTGATTCTAAGGAGGATAGAAAAGGAGGAGAGGAAAAGAATGTGTGACAGAATATTATCAGGGCTGTAACTTAAAATTTTTTAATGAAATTATGTTAAGTTACCTATTTTCAAGGCAGCAGCCATTTTGTTGTCATTCTGATTATTTAGTTACACTGTTTTTACAAGTGTTTTTCCTCTCTCCCTGTCCTTTAAGTTCCCCCTTGCTATTCTCCCATGCTTTTGGCATAATTTCTGTAATTATTATTACTAAAATTTCTTGGGAGTTTAGCTGAATAACAGAATGAATTCTGTTCTTTCCCCATGTTTACGTCTTCACCTACGGGTGGTTAGGCGTTGTGTTCTGCATCTACCATCTGATGTTCTGCAGTTTCTTCCCTGGAAGTCTCTGTTTTGCATCAGATGGTGTATTTTTGGTAACTGATTTCGGGCCTGGGTGCCTGGAGTCTTATTTTAGTGTTTTTACACTCATTGTTTACATTTACAACAGCCCTCTGTGTGAGGGGGGGATTTCTAAATAATAATATCTTTATGTTATTTCAATCATAACTAGATACATTATTATTGTTCGTAAGTGTTGAATAAATTGTTTAAAATATTTTTAAAATTTTTGTCCACACTTAGGCTTGGGATCCATTGGGGCTCAACGTTACTTTTCAGAAACTTGGGCTGTTCTGAAAAAATATTTTTTCAAAATATTTTGATTTCAATTATTTTTTCTATATTAATGGATCATATTATTATTATGTATTTTGATTGCCAGGGGTTAGTGCGAGTACCAGGACTTGTTTTCTTTCCACATTGAAAGGATATTGATCAATTGTTTTAAGAGGAAGTCTTCCTCTGACCTTATTATCATTCTATATGTGGTCAGTGTACTCGCATTAACTCCGGTTCTGTATCGTATGATTTCGATGACAATATGGGAAGCGTATGTCACGGTATGTTGTTGGGGATTTGGACACTCCGGTCCTTTCCCCGCAGGGTCACTCTACTTTATCAATTTCTATTTCAGACGATCAAGATTAGGGTGATGTATCTGTGATGTCTTCCAACAGTGTGCCTCCGTCGTCACAATTAATGAAGGGCTAGCGGAAAAGTGCTCATGTAATACGCCAATTGCCTAAGAGGACCCTAGTAGGTTCGACGGCCTTTGACGTCCGCTAGCTCGCCCGGTGTAGCGTCCATTCACCGAATGGTTCGGCAGCCGGGTTCGTCCGTTGCGGTCTAGAAGGAATTTTGGGGTGATGCGAGCACTATAAAATTAACTTAATGCACACCCAGTGACGGCGGATCGGAGGGAGAACGGAGGAAGCCTTTTAGTCCGGTTCATAGCTCGTTCCGGTCCATCCGGACGGCAAGCGAGAGAGGCCCCTCTCTCGTTCAACAACATCTGGCCCCAGATGTTGTGGTACAAATGTGTCGTTAGCGGAGCATACGTCCGTCGCTCGGGACGCTCCGTTGTATAGGCAGTCCGCTGAGACTGCTAAGGCTTCCTCTTCTCGTCAGCGCACACGACCGCACCTTGGCTGCGTGACCGCCGATATATTACCAGCTTCGCCGATCAAGGATTCTTCGGCGACCAGGTCACACCATCCGGCAGCCAGGGATTCGAGACCGATGGACTCCGGACGTTCGCATAGGAAAAGTATGCGGGAGCCATCTGATGCGGAGCTGCCCTCGGCGAAGCAGCGATAGACTGCGCCTCCGCAGGTCTCGACGCCGGACATTCTTGTGCACATAGCACAGCTTATCGCAGCATCCCAGCAGCCGACAGAAACGGTGTCGGATCGAGAATTATCCGACAGCGCTGGGTCGGTAGCCGGGGACTCGAGGCCTGCAGACTCCGGACGTTCGCATAGGAAGTATGCGGGAGTCAACGTACACGGAGCTTCCAGCGGCAATGCATCGTAAGTCCGCTACTGCACAGGCCTCGGGAACGGACGTGCTTTCCTTAATAGCACAGTTTATCGCAGCATCCCAGCATCAACTGAATCTGTCGCATATATTTTATCCGACGATGCTGGGTCGGGACGCTCCGCGGAAGCGGGTACGGACGTCCGAAAGTTTCATCCGGTCCGACGGGATACCGAAAGGGATTCGGTGGATTTCAAGCTTTCCCTTTCGGAACAACATATGCTGCGATGCCGGATAAGAAACTGATAGCGTCGGTGGACTTAGAAATTTTTGGTTCGGTTCAGGGACATCGTCCCTCAGTTCCAACATAGTCCAATAATGTCACACAAACTTTCGAATTATTGAACGACGCTATATATATTATTATTTTATGCTTGCTATCCAAGCATTTCTGGTTTCTTGTTCGAAGAGTTATGGAGATGTCTTTCAAAAGTGTGCCTCTGTCGTCATAGTTAATGAAGAGTTAGCGGCAATAAGTGCTCATGGAATATGTCTATCGCTTACGGAGTGACATTCGCTAGCTCACCCGGTGTAGCGTACATTCATCGAATGGTTCGGCTGCCGGGTTCGTCCGTTGCGGTCTAGGAAGGAGATTTGGGTGATGCGAGCACTTTAATTACTTTAGTACTCACCCAGTGACGGCAGATTGAGGACAGATCGGAGGAAGTCAACAACATAGGGGACCGCATGTTGTGGTTCAGATATTTTACATTCGGAGCATATGTCCGTTGCTCGGGACGCTCCGTTATATTGACAGTCCGAGAGACTGTCTTTAATTCTTCCTCATCCTCACAGCAGGGCACACGACCGCACATTGGCTACGTGACCTCGAGTATCCGATCAGTTTCGGCATTCAGTGATTCCACAGCGAATAGGTCGCGCCATCCAGTAGCCAAGGGACACGAGGCCTATACACTCCGTTCGCTCGCCTATTGGAAGTATGCACGGGGTAACGATCTCGGAGCTTCCTGCGGCAATGCATCACAAGACCGCTGCTCCTCAGGCCTCAGTGACGGACGTGCTATCCGAGTTAGCACAGTTGTTTCGCAGCATCCCAGCAATTGACGGTTTCTCGGTCGAATCAGGAATTATCCGACGGCGCTGGGTCGGTGCGGTCCGCGGTTGCATCAAGCTACGGACGACCGAACGCTTTATAGGGTCCGACAGGATGGCGAAAGGGATTCGAAAGATTTCGAGTTTTCCCTTTAGTAGTATCGGAAGATGCCTTTCATATCTTCTGGCATTTCTTCCAGTGATTATTTTTCGGACTTCATTGCTGCGATCTTGGATAAGAGACTTATAGCGTCATTGGACTCGGATTTTTCGATCGGTACAGGGACTTTGTCCCTGACTTACCGACGCAGTCCAATATTGTCATTACAACATGTGTTTTATTTTTCGACGCTATATATTTATATATATATACAAGACGGCTACTAAGCATGATAGTTTAGTTTCTTGTCCGCGTGGCTCATTTCTGCCATTTTATCTTTTTTTACATATAGTTTATTTTGGCAGAGCAGGGCATACCGAGAGTTCATATGCGTCTAGACGGTGTGATTAAAGACTGCATATATTCTTTTTCACCGTTTATGTCTTTTCCAATTTCAATGTTGGGAACGACATTATGTATATTAGACTTAACTTAGACGCTTTATTATACGTAATCCGCCTTACTGAGGCGTTATCATTACGTCTTCAAGAAAAGATTTACGGGATATTATTCTCAATGTAATTTCTTTTGAGGGCAGTAGTTTGTTCACGTATAACTCCGCCCTTCAGTGGCTGATTGGAGTTGGTTAGACGTGATGCAGCCCTAGCTACATCCACGCGTGGATAGTAGGTTAAGAACTCTCTCAGAGTCGCTTCGTTCTCGGAGGAGCTTCTCTTCGACGGCAACTTTCCGGCAATCCATGAATTGCTTGGTTTATACATTCTCTTGTCTATCTAGTGTTACAAGAGATTCAGACTGGGGCAAACATTCGGTGGTTGACTCAGAGAGTGCCGCCGCAGTTGCCGGACCCGAGTGTGGCTGTTATGACGGTTGCCAGTCAAACAGATTGGGATATATACTGATCCCTACGGATTCGAAGTGCCAGGGTCTTTGGGTTCCGCAGTCTTTTAGCTATCAGTTAACTTCCGCGGAATAATGTTTTTTAGGCTTGCTTTATGTCATTGCATGAACATTATTCAGAAACGCATGCCCAAATTCCTGTCCTTTAATTCGACAGTAGTGGCGTATCTCCGGAACCAGGGAGGCACTCTTTCGTTTCCGTTATTCAATTTAATGGAAAGAATCCGTCTGTTGGTTATAGTACACCAAGTTCAGTTTTGGTCCGTCATATTCTGGGTCGTCTGATTGTTTTATCGCACTCCCGTTCTCTTACGGGTCGCTTGTTGCTGTCTGAATGGACTCTCAACAAACAAGTATTCAATCAGATTTGCTATCTATGGGAGCGCCCAATGATGTTTTATTTATGACACAGCTGGCTAATCAATTGCAGACGTATGTGTTGGCTTGTCCAGATCTCTGAGCTAATACTGTTAACGCTCTATTGATCTATAGGACAGAATGATAGGATACGCGTATCCTCCGGCGCTGTTGTTTTTAGCAGGTATTGCTAAGATAAACAACCACAATACATTTCTGTTGATAGCATCTCTATCTTCACAGAGATCATGAGTAATTTACTCTCTTGTCTACTGTGGATCTTAACGTGAAATCTTCCTCTATGGGAGGATCTTTTTTCACTGGGTAAATCGTGTCATCTTTATCACAACCAGCAAGGTCGCAACCTTCATGTATTCTGTTATGTGGTCCGTATTGCATTGTAAGCACTGTACTGGACGAGCTTTGGACGCGATTTCTTACTATAGGAGATCCTCTTCTTCGCTATTCTATGCGACTAAAGTGGAGGCTCTTCCGTCGTGGTGTAGGGATCATTATGTTCATATGGTTGATCCCTCCATACTACTCATTGCTATTTTTTAGTATACTTGTTTCACAAGATCTACTGCAGCCTGTTGTTATTTAGGTTATAGGTTTATGTTACCTCATACCTATGCACTCTACGATAGTTTACAATTGAGTCTTTTGTCTCTTTATCTAAGTCAGTTAGTAACTTTTTGATAAATAGACTTAGAATCTTTAGATTAAATTCCTATACGGATTTTAACTTCAGGTTCTTATTTAGCTAAGTAATCATTTGAGCCTCTGGAAACAGTAGTTTTCAAATTCTGACCTTTTAGACAGTAATTCTGTTGGTTTCTCTTTTACTGTAGAGTCAGTGAGTTTCATGCACTATCGATGGATGATTTTCACTTTCATAGTTTCGGAATCAATACTTCCGTTACTATTTAGGTTGGATTGTTGCATAAGAGTTAGGCTCCTATTATCCGGAACCTATTATTTTAAGGTCCTTCCGTCTTCGTATGGGCATAGGCCTTTACTCTTTCCGGGTACAGTTTATGTATTTATAAACAGATATCTGTTTATTACAAGGGCGTAAGCTTCTTCTGTCTTTGATGTCTAGTAGAAGGACGTTACGCTCCATTTTATTGTTAATGGATTCTATTAACTAGCGTACTGCTTATGGTATATCATTGGCTTAGCAGTTGTGCTTAAGATTTCGGCTCATGAAGTAAGAGTTCTTCTACTTCTTGGGCTTACATTAATAGTGTTCTATTATAGATTTTTGAAGGCTGCTCATTGCGCTCAGCCATCCATTCATGAATTTTATCTCAGAAATATCGAGTCCATTTCTGGAGGCCTCTATTGTTAGGTCTATTATCTACTGCTCAGAATGTCATTCACTTAACAGTTGCTACTATAGCTAGGTAGGCTGTCTGTTTCGGCAGTGTCTCCGTTCGGCTGCCCTCTTCGCTCTGGGCTATTTGACCCAGGGCAAGAAAAAGGGGGGGGGGGGGGGGGAGGGTGTTCCCTTGGGTCACCTGTTTTTACTATGAAAACAAGGGGATACCTCCTCCGGAGTTAGTAATTCTGAGCTGTTATTGGGATGGTTGTTTAGTGAGAAGTTTAAGTTTATAAAATTCATTCAAGTCTTAGTTTTTAAAGTATAGCTTTTGAATATTGCATATGTCAACGGACATGATTATGCAATTCTCACACACTTTTAGGAGTATAAGAGTCTCTATTCTCTAGACTTACTTTATTATTGGCTTACTTTAAAAATTATTAGTATAAGGATTATTGGATATTAATAGAGTACATGGATGTATGAAGCTCAATTTTTGGAAGGTGTTGTATCTTTCTAATTTATCATAAATAAGAAAGATACATGTAAGGCCTATTACTTCTTTTCCCTACAGGGGATGACTCTATTTTATTTTATTGAGCGTATTCCATTTTGCTCTATGTCCTTGGCCCTCCAGCCTTTTTACTATTCAGCTATGTCTGGGTCATTGGTACAGTATAAAAATGTTAAAAAATTTATAGTAATTTATATATTTTTTATACTTACCAATGACCCAGACGGGGATGGCCCTCCCAGGAGTTGGGAACTCTTGCCTCCTCGCTGAGTACATAGCGCTTACCAGGCACTGGTTATTAGAATGATAAATGGCGCCAATTTCGGAACGTCCTTGACACTGCGCATGCGCAGTAGGGGCGAAGTGTGGAGGGCCTCTCAGGACATGTTTTCTTTAGTTTTAGATGCAAATTTTGGGGATTGGGGGGCAAAATTTGTGTTTGGCCCTATATTTTAAGAGTTAGCACCAGCTATGTCTGGGTCATTGGTAAGTATAAAAAATATATAAATTACTATAAATTTTTTAACATTCCATCGGATGGAATATTTCAGTCGGTCTGAAAAGCGAAACATTCACGTTTCCGACCAACTGAAATACGGCATCCGATTGAATCTAAAAATATCACAAACATTCATTTTCTTTGTATCAATGCAAGAAATGTTTCTTAATCAAGATTTGGTTTGACCGAATCTTGGATGACAATAGCATCGGACATGTTTGTTCACGAAATATTAACCATTTGAACACTGGTGGTATCTACCATGTCAGTTCATTGCCAGCAATTGGAAGAGTTAATATTCATTATTTGGGGGTAGACCAATTAATATTTTCAGCATGCAGCACCAAAGATTGATTGGTCTACTCCAAACAGACACTTAGCACCCATCCTGCTTTATGAAATTATGACGTATCATGTTCTTGGGCTGGAAAAGTGGCCTCTCATTTTCAAAGGGTTAAGAATTAAGACTCACCACAGCTGTAGTTTTTTATTACGATGCGTAATTCCACTAACTGTATTGATGTTTTCAATGTGAATTAAATACTTATTGATTTGAATATCTGTAGCTGGGACCTGAAAGAATATCTCTATATTTTATGATCAACTGGTTGAGTGTTACATTATTTTTCAAAGGTGCTTTATAACTTGGGTATTTTTTTTTGAAAGAACTGTACTCCCAGCAAAGAGAGCCTTTGTTCACCAAGATTGTGTTTAAAAACATTGTTAGGCTACAATTTATTGGAGAGTGCCTATCTGGCACTCTCCAATAAATTATAACAAAATTTTATATAAATATTTTTTATGTTACTGAGTAAACAAAATGCTAATGCATGTCGAGTAGAGACACTAAAGTGGCTTTCAGAACTTTTCAACAGAGCCAAGGTGGCGCTTTGTACTAAGGCATACTGCACATCGATGGTGCACCTGAGAAACAGATTTTTAACTTTTTAGGCCTTAACTAACAAAGTGTTTAGATCTACCCTTTTATATATGAAATGTAGTGATTTGATATTTTTTGTTTTTTTTATAGGTGCTCCACCCCCTTCAACTAGGGAAAGGCCTCCAGGTTGTAGAACTATTTTTATTGGAGGATTGCCAGAAAACATAACTGAAGAAATTGTGAGTGAGGTGTTTGAGAATTTTGGTGGTATCGTCAGTCTTAGAATGAGTAAACGTAATTTTTGTCACATCAGATTTGAGACAATGGACTCTGTTGATAGGGCTCTCACTATATCAGGTTAGTAAAAGTAACTATACAGGCATGGCTGTTTGAAAAGTCCAGGGTGACAAAAAATTGTGCTTGTGGAGTAACTCAGCCGAGCAACTTGATCTCCTGAACCATTTTTCATTGTTTTACTGTTCTGACACTTCAGTTTATAACCAACCTTTTACAGAGTTTGTGAAGGTTTAGAGAAATGAAATTCATGGACTATTTAACCCTTTACCCAACGAATCGGCCGCATCCGCCCGCATAATATGCAAATTCAGTAGTTGAAAAAATGTTATATTTTTATACTGTACCAATGACCCAGACTTAGCTGGTGCTAACTCCACAAAAACCAGGGCCAAACACAAAATTTGCCCCCCAATCCCCAAAATTTGCATCCAAAACAAAAAGAAATCATGTCCTAAAGGACCTCCATAGTACGACTCTACTGCGCATGCGCAGTGACGCAGTCGTCCCGAAATTGGCGCCAAATATCATTCTCTGTTTGGCCCTTCATCAGTCAACATCTCACTGATCTTTGTGCTTGTAAATCTCAGTTTAAAGGATGCCAGACACGTAATTCTTGGAGAAAATGTGATTCTAAGGAGGATAGAAGGAGGAGAGGAAAAAAGAAGTGGCAAAAAATAATCAGGGCTGTACTTAAAATTTTTTGTTGAAATTATGTTAAGTTGCCTATTTTCGAGGCAAACGCCTCTTGTTGTCATTCTTGCTAATTGTTGCACTGCTTATTCAGTGTTTCCTCTCCCCTAACCTTCTAAAGTCCCCCCTTGCAATTCTCCCATGCTTTTGGCATATTTTTGAGAAGTTTCATTTCTAAAAATTCCCTGGGAGAGTTGCTTGGTTACAGAATGTTTTCTGTTATTTTCCCCATAGTTACGTTTTCACCCATGGGTGTATAACGTTTGTGTTCTGCATCTTCCATCTGATGTTCTGCAGATTCTCCCCTGGGAGTCTCTGTTTTGCATCAGATAGAGTGTAATTGATGACTGATTCCGGGCCAGTTTTTTCAGTGCCTGGAGTCATGTTTTCTTCTGTGTTTACACTGTTTGTTTTCATTGGCAACAGCCTTTTTTGAGGGGGGCTGTTTGCCTTTGAGGTAGTTTATCTCATTATAAGATACATTTATATTATCCGAAAGTGTCTCATTAATTATTTTATATAATTTTAAAATTTTTGACCACACTTTGCCATCGGATCCATCGGGGCTCAACGTTACTTTTCAGCAACTTGGGCTTCTCTGAAAAAATATTTTTTCAAAATTATTTTGTTTTGCAATTGTTTTTTCATTTATTAATGGATCATGTTATTATGTATCTTTGTGTCAGGGGTTTTTGCGAGTAACTAGGACTTATTGTTGTTCTTTCACAATGAAGGGAACTTGTTCAAATTGTAATAGGAAGAAATCTTCCTCTGACTTTCATGATTATTGCATTAATTGTAGTCAGTGTTCTCGCATTAATCCCTGTCCTGTATGTGAACATTGGGATGAGAAACATTGGAAACGTGTGTCACGATATGTTGTTTCTGGAGAAAGAGCGATGCCGGCTCTTTCTCCACAAGGTCACTCTACTCTCTCAGTTTCTATTTCAGAGGAACCAGAACAGGGTGATGTTTCCATGTTATCTTCTTCAAGTGTGCGTCCGTCGTCACAATTAAATACAGAGCTAGCGGCAAAAGTGCTCATGGAGATTAGACAAATGTCGTCCGCTAGCTCGCCCGGTGTAGCGTCCATTCACCGAATGGTTCGGCAGCCGGGTTCGTCCGATGCGGTCCAAGAGGAAATTTTGGGTGATGCGAGCACTATAAAAATAATAGATGCACACCCAGTGACGGCGGATAGTGAATGAGAACGGAGGAAGCCTTTTAGTCCGGTTCCTAGCTCGTCCAGGTCCAGCCGGGCCGCGAGCGAGAGAGGCCCCTCTCTCGTACAACAACATCTGGGACCAGATGTTGTGGTACAAAATGTGTCTTTAGCGGAGCATACGTCCGTCGCTCGGGACGCTCCGTTGTATAAGCAGTCCGCAGAGACTGTTAAGGCTTCCTCTTCTCGTCGGCGCACACGACCGCACCTTGGCTGCGTGACCTCCGATATTTTGCCAGCTTCGCCGATGAAGGATTCTTCGGCGACCAGGTCACACCATCCGGCAGCCAGGGATTCGAGACCGATGGACTCCGGACGTTCGCATAGGAAAAGTATGCGGGAGCCATCTGATGCGGAGCTGCCCTCGGCGAAGCAGCGAAAGACCGCTCCTCCGCAGGTCTCGACGTCGGACATTCTAGTGCAGATAGCACAGCTTATCGCAGCATCCCAGCAGCCGACAGAAACGGTGTCGGATCGAGAATTATCCGACGGCGCTGGGTCGGTACGCTCCGCCGAAGCATCGGGGGCGGACGACCGGGAACTTCGGGAGGTCCGACCGGATGGTGAAAGGGATACGGATGAATTGGAGCTATCCCTTTCGGAACAACACAAAGCTGCCGTGGACTTCATCCGGCACTTTCTTCCTCAAGTTGTTCCGTCGGGCCAGACTGCTGCGCTTCCGGACAGGAGAATTATAGCGTCATTGGACTCTGATTTTTTCGAGCGGTTCAGGGACATCGCTCCCGAGTTTCCGTCGCAGTCCAATAATGTTGCAAGAACATTTGAATTATTGAACGACGCTATTTTTAAACTTGCTTCCAGGACGGGGAAAGCAGGCTTCTTGTCCGCAAATACTCTCAACCTGCCTTTCATTAATGCAAGGAATAAATTCGACACGGCAGGTCAGGGTATACCGAGAGTTCCTCTGCGTATGGACGACGAGGCGGAAGACTTAGAGCTATCATTACCGTCGTCAGCTTCTATTCCAACCGCAGTGTTGGAAACAGCTATTGCGTCTAACAGAGCCAATTTAGATGCCTTATCTTACGCAGATCACCTTACTAAGGCGTTATCACTGCGTCTTCAAGGGGAAGAGTTTCAGGATATACAATCCTCCTTAAGACTTCTTTCAAGGGCAGTAGATTATTCCACGTGTAACTCCGCCCTTTCAGTGGCAAATCTGGAGTTGGTTAGACGTGACGCAGCCCTGTCTACATCCACACTAGTGGATTCTAAGGTGAAGAACTCTCTTAGAGTCGCTTCGGTCTCAGGAGATCTTCTCTTTGACGGCAAGCTTTCCGCTATTTATGATAATATTAAAAAGAAAGCTAGTGATTCTCTGTTGTTTAGATCCGCTCCTAAAAGGTCGGATACAGCAGACACGAATAAGGCGGGCACTTCTGGGTCTTATCCACCCAAGAGAGGTTCCTATAGAGGTTCCGGTGCGTCCTCTAGCTCTTATTCGAGAGACCGTCAGGATAGTGACTCTCGTTCGGGACGTCCTTCAGGCCGGGACAATCGGTCGGACGCCCCGAGGTCGACGAGGCGAGGTGCGGGTCGTGGAAGGCGTGGTTTCTCCTACCGCAGGCCTCGCAGATCCAGGAGGTGATGGCTCAAACCTCTATCGCGTTCCGGTTGGCGGAAGGTTGTCGAGTTTTTCTCAAGAGTGGGCGTCGATTACGGACGACCCGTGGGTGAGAGGAGTGACTTCGGAAGGTCTAAAGATATCCTTCAAACGAAAGCCTCCATTAACTCGAAGTCCAAAGTGGACTCATCTTCCGTCAAACCCTCAGAAAAGAGACGCTCTGCTATCAGAGGTGCAGTCTCTTTTAATGAAGAACGCGGTAGAGGTCGTAGAAAACCAGGAATCGCTGGGATTCTACAGCCATCTGTTTCTGGTTCCGAAACCAGACGGCTCGTTCCGTCCAGTCATAGATTTGAGCTGGATAAACAAGCTGATCGTCGCTCCGAAGTTTTATATGGAGACGATTCGATCGGTCAGAGCGAGTATTCGGGTGAACGATTATGCAACGAGCATAGATCTCAAAGATGCGTACTTTCACGTCATGGTACATCCGACATTCCGAAAGTATCTATGCTTCGCAGTCCTAGGAGTGGTGTATCAGTTCCGGGCCATGTGCTTCGGATTGAATCTAGCACCCTGGGCTTTCACTCGGGTAATGAACTCGGTAATGATCTACTTCCGAGCTCATTCGTCTGCGGTAACGTCGGCCTACCTGGACGACATTCTTCAGAGGTACGGCAACGAGTTAACGCTTCAGAACGATGTTCAGAATCTTCTTCTATTGCTCCGACGTCTCGGTTTCATAGTAAACGAGGAGAAGTCGGATCTGGTGCCGTCCAAGTCATTCACTCATCTGGGAATGAGCTTCGAGACGCACAACAATCTCGTTCGCCTGCCGTTAACCAGAGCGAAATTAGTCAGTTGTTACGCTCGCTATTGTCTGAATACAGACAAAGTCACGGCGAGAGAATTTATGAGACTGATAGGTCTGTGCGGAGCCGCCGCGGATCTCGCGGCGCACACGGCACACGGCCTCTTCAAATTTTCCTGACTCAGAATTGGAGTGTGAAAATTCATTCGCTCGATGTAGACGTTCTCTTGTCAGATCAAGTGAAACAAGAGATTCAGACTTGGGCAAACATTCAGTGGTTAACTCAAGGAGTTCCGCTGCAGTTGCCGGATCCGAGTTTTACCATTATGACGGATGCCAGTCAAACAGGTTGGGGTGCATCATTAATCCCAACGGATTCGAGATGCCAGGGTCTTTGGGATCCGCAATTCCTGTGCAAGCACATAAACATCAAGGAAATGATGTCAATCTGGCTTGCGTTACGTCACTGGATGGACATTATTCACGATGCTCATGTCCAAATCCTATCCGACAATACGACAGTAGTGGCGTATATACGGAATCAGGGAGGCACTCATTCAGTTCCGTTGTTCAATCTAACGGAAAGAATCCTTCTGTTTGCGTTGGAACATCACGTTCTTCTTTCGGTCCGTCACATACCGGGTCGTCTGAATGTGCTAGCAGACTCCCTTTCACGAAAGGGTCGCTTGTTGCCGTCGGAGTGGACTCTCAACAAACAAGTATTCAATCAGATTTGCTACCAATGGGAACGGCCAATGATAGACTTATTTGCGACACATCTCAACAATCAGTTGCAGACGTATGTGTCCCTGTGTCCGGATCCAAGAGCATTTGCAGTAGACGCTCTATCGATCCCTTGGGACGGAATGATAGGATATGCGTATCCTCCAGCGCCGTTAATTCAACAAGTATTGCTAAAGATAAAACAATCTCAATGCAAGATTCTGTTGGTAGCATCTCTGTCGCCACAGAGACCGTGGATAAATCTACTCAGGTGTCTGTTGTGGGACCTACCGCGGAAGCTCCCTCCACGAGAGGATCTTCTTTGGCAGGGGAAATCGCGCCAACTACATCACAACCCGCAAGGTCTCAACCTTCACGTTTTTCCGTTGTGCGGTCCTTCTTGCATGGCAAGCACTTTACAGGACGAGCAGTGGACGCGATTTCTAACTGTAGGAGGACCTCCTCTTCGCTAAACTATGCGGCTAAGTGGAAGGTTTTCCGTCGTTGGTGTAGGGATCATTCTGTTGATATATTTGATCCCTCTATACCAGACATTGCTAACTTTCTAGTATACTTGTTTGACGAAATCAAACTGCAACCTGTTACTATAAAGGGTTATAGATCTATGTTATCTGATACCTATGCACATCATGATAGTTTACAAATTGGATCTAATGTCTCTTTATCGAAATTGGTTAGAAACTTTTCGATAAATAGACCCAGAACTCTTAGATTAATTCCTAAGTGGAATTTAGCTTGGGTTCTCCTTAAATTGAAGGAAAAGCCATTTGAACCTCTTGGGACAGTAGATTTCAAATTCTTATCTTATAAGACAGCTTTTCTCTTAGCTTTCTCTTCTGCCAGAAGAGTCAGTGAGCTTCATGCACTATCGGTGGATGATTCTCATTATCGTAGTGTTGGGAACACTATCACCTTCACTACTAATGTCGGTTTTTTAGCTAAGAATCAGGCTCCTAATAAATATCCGGAACCTATTGTTATTAAGGCTCTTCCGTCTTCAGACGGGCGTAGGCCTTTACTCTGTCCTGTTAGAGCACTACGTATCTATAAACAGAGATCTCAGTTCATCAGAAAGGGACGGAAACGTTTCTTTCTGTCTTTGATGCCTAATAGAAAGGACATTTCAGTCCATTCTATTGCTAGATGGATTCAGTTAACTATCCGTACTGCGTATGAAGATTTATCTTCTTCTCAGCAGTCTGTGCTTAAGATTTCTGCTCATGAAGTAAGAGCTCTTTCTACTTCCTGGGCTTATGCTAATAGTGTTGCTATTACAGATTTAATGAAGGCTGCTTATTGGTCTCAGCCATCCACATTTACTAATTTTTATCTCAGAAATATTGAGTCCATTTCTGGAGACCTGCATTGTTTAGGTCCGTTATCTGTTGCTCAGAATGTCGTCCACTAAACAGTTGCAACTATAGTTATGCAGGCTTTCTGTTCCGGCAGTGACTCCGTCCGGCTGCCCTCTTCGCTCTGGGCTATTTGACCCAGGGCAAGGGGAAGGGGGGGGGCGGGTGTTCCCTTAGGTCACCTGCTTTATAGTGAAAAGCAAGGGAATGCCTCCTCCAAGACAGTATTTCTGAGTCGCTTCCGGGATGGTTTTAAAGTGTAATATTAATGTTTAATTTCATTCATGTCTTATTTTTAAAGTGTAGCTCGGTGTGAAGCATTTGTATATGTCAAGTGTCAAACGGGCTTTAATATACAATACTCGGACACTTTTAAATGATTATAAAGAGTCTCAATTCTCTGGACTACTTTATTTATTGGCTTGCTTTAAAAATAATTAGTATAAGGGTTATACTGGATGTTAATAGAGAACATGAATGTTATTGTGCTCAATTATTAAGGGTAGTGTATCTTTCTAATTTAAATATTAAATAAGAAAGATACATGTAAAGCCTAATACTCCTTTTCTCCTTAAGGGGTTACCTCTTTATTTTATAATTGAGCTTATTGGATTTTCCTCTATGTCCTAGGCCCTCCAGCCTGTTTACTATTCAGCTAAGTCTGGGTCATTGGTACAGTATAAAAATGTTAAAAAATTTATAGTAATTTATATATTTTTTATACTTACCAATGACCCAGACGGGGATGGCCCTCCCTGAGTTGGGAACTCTTGCCTCCCCGCTGAGTACATAGTGCTGACCAGGCACTGCCAGTAAGAATGATATTTGGCGCCAATTTCGGGACGACTGCGTCACTGCGCATGCGCAGTAGAGTCGTACTATGGAGGTCCTTTAGGACATGATTTCTTTTTGTTTTGGATGCAAATTTTGGGGATTGGGGGGCAAAATTTGTGTTTGGCCCTGGTTTTTGTGGAGTTAGCACCAGCTAAGTCTGGGTCATTGGTAAGTATAAAAAATATATAAATTACTATAAATTTTTTAACTTTTCAAAAATTTTTGACAAAACCATATCATGTGACCCCTCGTTGGAACAAGCTTGTCGAGCTCATTCCAACAAGGGGTTACATGATATGGTTTTGTTAAAATATTTTGAAAAATTTGAAAAAATGGTATTTAAAAAAATAAATTTTGATATCATCTGCATTGGGTTAAGGTAGTGTTCAACTGATTACCAAAAATGGCTGCTGACCGATTACTGGTTATTTGAGCTCACAATCGGCTGATTCCAATGCCGATTCTGATTGTAATACCATACACTGCTAGACAAGTCAAGGCTCACAAAGAACAACATTAAATTGAATATATTTTACAGTTTTTACAGTCCTTTCACTACTAGATAAGTCAAGACTCGAAAAAACTACTTTAAATTGAACATATTTCATAGCGTTAAACTCTGTTAACTCAGGTCCAGTAAAATTACCAGTCGCGCACATTGGGTGATAATCGTGGCTCTGAGACCCAGGTGGGCGTAACTAGTAATTTTTACTGCGACCTGAGTCAGTGGAGTGCAACCTTTACATTTCCGCTGTGAACTGGCGATTGCTGCTAGTATACTCAATTGTAAGCTTTACATATCGTTTAACTTGCATATCCCGTAAAGGGGTGTCTAGAGAGATAAAGAATACACATCGTGGTGGTTTTTCAACTTTATTGAATGGTATCATTGACATCACTTTACATTAACAATTCAACAATTGCAGAAGATAATAAAATGCGGTTTAAGAATCGTCACAATATGCTTGACAACAATCGGTTGAACCGATGTTCCAGGAGCCATTGCCGTTGTCACCTGATTACCCACAATCGGCTGATTGTGGTGGCCGGTTCTGACCATTGGTTGAACACTAATTTAAGGACTATTTTTCCATTCTAAGAAACCTACTGTGACAATACAACTGTTCTGTCAGACTATGTACATCTCATGAATGGGTGTCTGTTACTTCAACAGATGAAAAGTCATTATTTGTGTGCTATGCCGCCAAGTCACAAATTCATTTGTGTCCACACGGAGCTTAATATTGTACACACTTTGTGTCACTTTCCCATTTGCATTTATTCAATCAGTTCATATTTTGCACAAAAATAAGGGATTATAATTACGAACAGGTTTCGACATTTCACCATGCAGTGCACATGTTAAATAAAATAACAGACAAAAACATACCTATGACGTTTACGCACATTGTCCAGTCAGAGTCCAGACACTTTGCAGGAGACACCTGAGTGCTGATAACACCATCTGTTTTGTATGGCTGAACTCGCCCCCAGATCTATATGCTGCAGCTCATGTCACCTTGGATCAACTCACACAGGGCCAAGACATCATTATTTTAAAAAAATTAATCCAGTTTTGTTATTTTTAGAAAAAAAATATTAAAATGGATTCTTGCAATGGATTGACTCTTAACCTCCATAACTTGGGAATTTAGTACCACATAGAGATGTTTCGTACCCAAAGTTGTGGATGAATAATGGTGGAGGTGGCTGTTTGTTGTTAACGACATATACTATTCCCAACAGTCAATGTGACATCACTGCCAATAATCTCATTAATCTGCTACAGCTGTTAGTTGCCGAAGCCCAGCAATTTTGCTTTGGCAAATGGGTATGGCATTGCTGATTGCCAAAGCAAATTTTGAGGCTGTACAAAATTTTATCAAATAACCACTTAAAAGTCATTTCACTGGAATTATTTAATGATGTTGTAGCCAATATTCATAATAACTAAAAATAAAAAGCTAAAAAATACCAAGTTATGAGTCAAACCCAACATGCTTATGTTTGCAAGTTGCAATGAAAATAGTGACAACTGGCAGAAGACCACATGATTTTGTGTTTTCAAAATTGTGAACCATTGCAGAGAATATTTTTCTAGGAAACAAACACTTCGGTGTGAAAATGTCACCTTTAATTCACATTTGAAGCGTCAAAAATGAAAATCTTGTTGACATTATAGGGTATACTCTATTAGTTTCCAAGTGCACTTGCTCCAGAAAAGATCTTCCCAAACACTACAGTTACCTGGAAGTACCCCAAGCTACTCTGAATTACTAAGACAGTGTGTTCTATACTTTGCAAAAATTATATGGCAATTGGAATTTTTTTTTCTAAATTTATACCCAAATGTGTCACCAGGAGCTTTGAAAGCTGGAATGTGGAACAGGCTCTCGAAACCCATAAAGCTGACTCCTGGATTTACCTTTCTTGATTTGAAACCTCTGAGAAGTTATGCCATCTTAAATTTAATACGTCCATTTCTACCAGAACACAGGAAAAACTTTTCCAACCACTAGTCCAGTTGAAAACTTGTGCTAACACTAAACTTTGCCCATGCAAAAAATCCTGAATTTTTAATGTGTAACTTTCAAGAAGGTTTCCCACTTTTGGGCAGTAGTACAGTGCAGGGAGCATGATAGCTCAGTAGGTAGAGATGCCGGCTGCAAGCTCAGAGGTCCTCGGTTTGAATCCCACGTTCAGCAACCGAGTTGCGTCCTTGGGCAAGACACTTATCCCAATTGTCCACGTGGGAGCATGGTGTTGTTGTTTACTGAGGCATACTGCACATCGATGGTACACTTGTCTTCAACCAGTGCTAATCCTGCTTGTGTGGAGTTAGTATGTTGGGGAGTCTGACAGTTGTTTGCCATTGCTTGGTGGTTCTCTTCGGGTACTCTGGCTTCCTCCACCTGTAAAACTGTTCGACATGAGGTGACTGCCTGTCGAAAGTGTCGTTAAAACCCAATAAAAAGATAGTACAGTGCAGTCTTCTGGTTTGGAAAATGGGAGGCATGCTGTATACTGCTCGCTATCATTTGAAGTGAAGCACACTATTGTTGAGTCTCGGTATTGGGGAAATGTTTTAAAAAAAAAACATCATTGAACATCTGCACACTGTTCACTCCACTGAAGCATTGAAAGTATGGATTCCAAAAATATTACCTGATTTTTCACTTAACTTGACAAAGTCAAAATAAACTATTGCCATCACGCATGCGGAAGTCTGCGAGTCTCCTCACATTTACTTTACCACAGGCTGCACCCCATAGTTCTTGTCTGATCATCACAAAATTTCATATACAGGTTCGAGGTCATGTCTAGATGAGAACGTCCCCTTTTGGTCATGATTGGTCGACCGTGATGGCTACGCGGACCCAAAACCTTTTGCATAGTCTACAGGTCATATTTATGAAGGGATTTCATTGTAACTTAGTAAGATGACTCCATGTAATGACAAGTTGAGAATGTCCTATTTTGGTTAGTGATGAACCGATAATCGGAATTGGCAATCGGAACCGGCCGGTTATGGGGCAACGGCCAATTACGACAACCGGCAGTTAAAAACCGGCAGTGTCCGGTTATTCTATATTTAACACTGACTATTAAAAATCCCTTTGATATCAGGCCATTTCAATAAAGTTTCCCCATTAAAAACGTGTGTAGTGCATAGCAGAAAATTTAGGGATTTGCAGAGCAGAGATATTACAGAATTTACCAACTGCGATCGGCACGAGATCGCCACCATTTCCCGTAGATTATCAAGTTCATGTAAACATTGGAGAAACACATCAAGGAAGGTTACAAGTTGAAAAATGAACATTGAATAATACATTCTGACGTACGTGTAAACCATGCGTCATACTACTTCACAACACACATTAACATCAAAAATTATTATTCATTTAAGACACAAAGTATATGCGCTTAGTATATTCCTGGTTAATACAGCCAAGTGTATTGTTTCCTTACACAAAACCATATTGACACTATTTACCGGAATAAAACACAATCTTCACAAGAATAATATCGTTCTATTGTATCTTTATAAACAATCTTTTCTCCACTCTCCAACCAAAATGCAAATATTATTTTAGGTAATGTTGCACATCACTAAGTATGCATACTCTGAGAACTTATGTGGTATTAAGCTTTCATAATTGATGATTTATCAACGAAATTTTGTAGTATAACAGGCACCAACAGATTTTCTCCTGTGTCCTATTTCAACCATCGGAATCGGAATCTGCATAATCAGCATGGAAATAATCAGTAAACGGTTGATAGCAAGATAATTGGTTCATCACTAATTTTGGTTGGGTTCAGTCCACCATGATGGCCACCAGGGCATGCTACCTAGATTCCATTAGCACAGTCTACAGCTTGCATTTATGAAGGGATTTCATTGTAAATTGATAGGATGACTAGGTTGATTTATTGATTGATTGGTTTGATGCTTACGGTCACATATTTATGCATAATGGCTAATCATGACCATGACAGTTTTACGGGTGGAGGAAGACGGAGTACCCGGAGAGAACCACCGAGCAATGACAAGCAGCTGCCAGCTGCCCAACATCATAACTCCGCACTGCAGCACAGGCAGGGTTAGATTGGTTGAAGACATGCGTACCATCGATGTGCAGTACGCCTTAGTACACGGCGTCATTGTGCCCCCACATGGGCAACGGGGGTGAAGTGTCTTGCCCAAGGACACAACGCGGTTGCCGCAGGTGGGATTCAAACTGAGGACCTCTCGGCTTGCAGTCTGCACCTCTACCTACTGAACCACCGCGCCCCTGGATGACTAGGTATAATGTCTAGAAGAGAACATCTTATTTTGACAGTGATCGGCAATGGTGAAGGGTGCACAGGCACATGACCTAGATTTGTTTAGCACAGTCTACTGTTCATATTGATGAGGCAATTTCATTGTAAGTGGGAAGGATAACTCGGTATGATGTCTAGATGAGATCGTCCTATTTTGGTCATGAACGGTCAGCTGTTACTGCCACCTGGTCACATGACCTAGATTCCTTTAGCACTGTCTACGGGTTGTTTTTATGAAGGGATTTCATTGTAACTTGGAAGGATAACTCGGTATGATATCTAGATGAGACTGCCCTATTTTGGATACGATCGGTTAGCCGTGACCGCTTGACTGTCACATGACCTAGGTTTTTTATCAAAGTCTACGAGTCATATTTATGAAGGGATTAAATTGTAACTTGGTAGGATGACTCATTTTGGAATGTAACTTGGTAACTTTCATTGACATACGTTAACTGTGAGGGCCACATCAACCCTGGCCTCAATTCTTTAGTCTACCTCAAATTATTTTTATTGACAACATAGTATGCAGGGAACACAGTCAAGTTAAGCTACAGTGTCATTGACACTTTCATTCTAATAAGCTTTTCGCAGCAATAATCAAATTTATTTGAGTGCTGTATAATACATGAAATACAACTCCACTGAGCAATCGTAAACGAGTTAGATGATTCTCCAAGAATGCATGAGTGAAAACAAGCCAGAAAAGAAGCAGACTGTCATCTGCAAAATGAGGTTTCCAGAGGATGAATTTAGTGATGCTACCCTGCACAGCAGGGTAGCATCACTAAATTCACCCACTGTGAACCTCAATCTGAATCATGGTCTCAAAACTAAACAGAAAGAGGTACCCAGAGGATAAATTGGCCCACTGTATGGGGTAGTATCATCAAATTCACCCTCTGGGGACCTCATTCTGCAAATGTCAGACTGCTTATATTTTTATACTGTACCAATGACCCAGACATAGCTGGTGCTAACTCTTAAAATATAGGGCCAAACACAAATTTTGCCCCCCAATCCCCAAAATTTGCATCTAAAACCAAAGAAAACATGTCCTGAAAGGCCCTCCACACTTCGCCTCTACTGCGCATGCGCAGTGTCAAGGACGTTCCGAAATTGGCGCCATTAATCATTCTAAGTTTGGCCCTTCATCAGTTAACATCTGACTGATCTTTGTGCTTGTAAATCTCAGTTTAAATGATGCCAGACACATAAATATTAGTGAAATGGTGATTCTAAGGAGGATAGAGAAGGAGGAGAGGAAAAAATGTGTGACAGAATATTATCAGGGCTGTAACTTAAAATTTTTTAATGAAATTATGTTAAGTTACCTATTTTCGAGGCAGCAGCCATTTTGTTGTCATTCTGATTATTTAGTTACACTGTTTTTTAAGTGTTTTCCTCTCTCCCTGTCCTTTAAGTCCCCCCTTGCTATTCTCCCATGCTTTTGGCATAGTTTTTGTAATTATTATTACTAAATTTTCTTGGGAGTTTTAGCTGAATAACAGAATGAATTCTGTTCTTTTCCCCATGTTTACGTCTTCACCTACGGGTGGTTAGGCATTGTGTTCTGCATCTACCATCTGATGTTCTGCAGTTTCTTCCCTGGAAGTCTCTGTTTTGCATCAGATAGTGTATTTTTGGTAACTGATTTCGGGCCTGGGTGCCTGGAGTCTTATTTTAGTGTTTTTACACTCATTGTTTACATTTACAACAGCCCTCTGTGTGAGGGGGGGGATTTCTGGAAAATAATATCTTGATGTTATTTTAATCATAACTAGATACATTATTATTGTTCGTAAGTGTTGAATAAATTGTTTAAAATATTTTTAAAATTTTTGTCCACACTTAGGCTTGGGATCCATTGGGGCTCAACGTTACTTTTCAGAAACTTGGGCTGTTCTGAAAAAATATTTTTTCAAAATATTTTGATTTCAATTATTTTTTCTATATTAATGGATCATATTATTATTATGTATTTTGATTGCCAGGGGTTAGTGCGAGTACCAGGACTTGTTTTCTTTTCACATTGAAAGGATATTGATCAATTGTAATAAGAGGAAGTCTTCCTCTGACTTTATTATCATTCTATATGTGGTCAGTGTACTCGCATTAACTCCTGTTCGGTATCGTATGATTTCGATGACAATATGGGAAGCGTATGTCACGGTATGTTATTGGGGAATTGGACACTCCGATCCTTTCCCCGCAGGGTCACTCTACTTTATCAATTTCTATTTCAGACGATCAAGATTAGGGTGATGTATCTGTGATGTCTTCCAACAGTGTGCCTCCGTCGTCACAATTAATGAAGGGCTAGCGGAAAAGTGCTCATGTAAATACGCCAATTGCCTAAGAGGACCCTAGTAGGTTCGACGGCCTTTGACGTCCGCTAGCTCGCCCGGTGTAGCGTCCATTCACCGAATGGTTCGGCAGCCGGGTTCGTCCGTTGCGGTCTAGAAGGAATTTTGGGGTGATGCGAGCACTATAAATCAACCTAATGCACACCCAGTGACGGCGGATCGGAGGGAGAATGGAGGAAGCCTTTTAGTCCGGTTCATAGCTCATTCCGGTCCATCCGGACGGCAAGCGCGAGAGGCCCCTCTCTCGTTCAACAACATCTGGCCCCAGATGTTGTACAAAATGTTTCGCATTCGGAGCATACGTCCGTCGCTCGGGACGCTCCAACATATAGTCAGTCCGGAGTAGACTGTCAATAAGGCTTCCTCATTCTCATGGTAGCGCACACGACCGCTCTTGGCTACGTGACCACGGATATCCAGTCAGCTTCGCCAGTCAGAGATTCATCGGCGACCAGGTCACACCATCCGGTAGCCAGGGACACGAGGCCTGCAGACTCCGGACGTTCGCATAGGAAGTGTGCGGGAGTCAACGTACACGGAGCTTCCGGCGGCAATGCATCGTAAGACCGCTACTGCACAGGCCTCGGGAACGGTCGTGCTTTCCTAAATAGCACAGTTTATCCCAGCATCAACTGAATCTGTCGCATATTTTTTATCCGACGATGCTGGGTCGGGACGCTCCGCGGAAGCGGGTACGGACGTCCGAAAATTTCATCCGGTCCGACGGGATACCGAAAGGGATTTGGAGGATTTCGAGCTTTCCCTTTCGGAACAACATATGCTGTTGTGTATGTCATCTGACTTGGTCTTCTACAGCTTCTTTCGTCGGACCAGAATGCTGCGATGCCGGATAAGAAACTGATAGCGTCGGTGGATTTAGAAATTTTTGGTTCGGTTCAGGGACATCGTCCCTCAGTTCCGACATAGTCCAATAATGTCACACAAACTTTCGAATTATTGAACGACGCTATATATATTATTATTTTATGCTTGCTATAACCAAGCATTTCTGGTTTCTTGTTCGCAAAGTTACGGAGATGTCTTTCAAAAGTGTGCCTCTGTCGTCATAGTTAATGAAGAGCTAGCGGCAATAAGTGCTCATGGAATATGTCTATCGCCTACGGAGTGACATTCGCTAGCTCACCCGGTGTAGCGTACATTCATCGAATGGTTCGGCTGCCGGGTTCGTCCGTTGCGGTCTAGGAAGGAGATTTGGGTGATGCGAGCACTTTAATTACTTTAGTACTCACCCAGTGACGGCAGATTGAGGACAGATCGGAGGAAGCCTGTTAGTCCGGTTCCTGGCTTGTCCAGGTCCGTCCGTGCTGTGAGCGAGAGAGGTCCCTCTCTCGTCCAACAACATAGGGGACCGCATGTTGTGGTTCAGATATTTTACATTCGGAGCATATGTCCGTCGGTCAGGACGCTCCGTTATATTGACAGTCCTAGAGACTGTCCTTAATGCTTCCTCATCCTCACAGCAGGGCACACGACCGCACATTGGCTACGTGACCTCGAGTATCCGATCAGTTTCGTCATTCAGTGATTCCACGGCGAATAGGTCGCGCCATCCGGTAGCCAAGGGACACGAGGCCTATACACTCCGTTCGCTCGCATATTGGTAGTATGCTTGGGGTAACGATCACGGAGCTTCCAGCGGCAATGCATTGTAGGACCGCTTCTCCTCAGGCCTCAGTGACGGACGTGCTATCCGAGTTAGCACAGTTGTTTCGCAGCATCCCAGCAATTGACAGTTTCTTGGTCGAATCAGGAATTATCCGACGGCGCTGGGTCGGTGCGGTCCGCGGTTGCATCAGGTACGACGACCGAACGCTTTATAGGGTCCGACAGGATGGCGAAAGGGATTCAAAAGTTTTCGAGTTTTCCCTTTAGTAGTATCGGAAGCTGCCTTTCATATCTTCTGGCATTATCTTCCGGTGATTGTTATTTCAGACTTCATTGCTGCGATCTTGGATAAGAGACTTATAGCGTCATTGGACTCGGATTTTTCGATCGGTTCAGGGACATTGTCCCTGACTTACCGACGCAGTCCAATAATGTCATTACAACATGTGTTTTATTTTTCGACACTATATATGCATACTAGCCTGCTACCAAGCATGATAGTTTAGTTTCTTGTCCGCGTTGCTCATTTCTGCCATTTTATCATTTATACGAATAGTTTATTTTGGCAGAGCAGGGCATACCGAGAGTTCATATGCATCTAGACGGTGTGGTTAAAGACTGGAAATATTCTTTTTCGCCGTTTATGTCTTTTCCAACTTCAATGTTGGAAACGACATGATGTATAGTAGACTTAACTTAGACGCTTTATCATACGTAATCCGCCTTACTGAGGCGTTATTACGTCTTCAAGAAAAGATTTACGGGATATTATTCTCAATGTAATTTCTTTTGAGGGCAGTAGTTTGTTCACGTATAACTCCACCCTTCAGTGGCTGATTGGAGTTGGTTAGACGTGACGCAGCCCTAGCTACATCCACATGCGTGGATAGTAAGGTTAAGAACTCTCTCAGAGTCGCTTCGTTCTCGGAGGAACTTCTCTTCGACGGCAACTTTTCGGCAATCCATGAATTGCTCGATTTACACATTCTCTTGTCTATCTAGTGTTACAAGAGATTCAGACTGGGGCAAACATTCGGTGGTTGACTCAGAGAGTGCCACCGCAGTTGCCGGACCCGAGTGTTGCTGTTATGACGGTTGCCAGTCAAACAGATTGGGATATAATACTGATCCCAACGGATTCGAAGTGCCAGGGTCTTTGGGTTCCGCAGTCTCTTAGCAACCAATTTTCTTCCGCGGAATAATGTTTTTAGGCTTGCTTTATGTCATTGCATGAACATTATTCAGAAACGCATGCCCAAATCCTGTCCGTTAATTCGACAGTAGTGGCGTATCTCCGGAACCAGGGAGGCACTCTTTCGTTTCCGTTATTCAATTTAATGGAAAGAATCCGTCTGTTGGTTATAGTACACCAAGTTCTGTTTTGGTCCGTCATATTCCGGGTCGTCTGATTGTTTTACCGGACTCCTGTTCACTTAGGGGTCGCTTGTTGCTGTCAGAATGGACTCTCAACAAACAAGTATTCAATCAGATTTGCTATCTATGGGAGCGCCCAATGATGATTTATTTACGACACAGCTTGCTAATCTATTGCAGACGTATGTGTTGGCTTGTCCAGATCTCTGAGCTAATGTTGTTAACGCTCTATTGATCTTTTGGACGGAATGATGGGATACGCGTATCCTCTGGCGCTGTTGTTTCAGCAGGTATTGCTAAGATAAACAACCACAATACATTTCTGTTGATAGCATCTCTATCTTCACAGAGATCATGGGTAATTTACTCTCTTGTCTACTGTGGGACTTAACGTGAAATCTTCCTCAATGTGAGGATCTTTTTTCACTGGGTAAATCGTGTCATCTTTATCACAACCCGCAAGGTCGCAACCTTCATGTATTCCGTTGTGTGGTCCGTATTGCATTGTAAGCATTGTACTGGACGAGCTTTGGATGCGATTTCTTACTATAGGAGATCCTCTTCTTCGCTATTCTATGCGGCTAAAGTGGAGGCTCTTACGTCATTGATGTAGGGGTCATTATGTTCATATTGTTGATCCCTCCATACTACTCATTGCAATTTTTTAGTATACTTGTTTCACAAGATCTACTGCAGCTTGTTATTATTTAGGTTATAGGTTTATGTTACCTCATACCTATGCACTCGATGATAGTTTACAATTGAGTCTTATGTCTCTTTATCTAAGTCAGTTAGTAACTTTTTGATAAATAGACTTAGAATCTTTAGATTAAATTCCTATATGGATTTTAACTTCGGTTCTTATTTAGCTAAGTAATCATTTGAGCCTCTGGAAACAGTAGATTTTTATACTGTACCAATGACCCAGACATAGCTGGTGCTAACTCTTAAAATATAGGGCCAAACACAAATTTTGCCCCCCCAATCCCCAAAATTTGCATCTAAAACTAAAGAAAACATGTCCTGAAAGGCCCTCCACACTTCGCCCCTACTGCGCATGCGCAGTGTCAAGGACGTTCCGAAATTGGCGCCATTTATCATTCTAAGTTTGGCCCTTCATCAGTTAACATCTGACTGATCTTTGTGCTTTTAAATCTCAGTTTAAATGATGCCAGACACATAAATATTAGTGAAATGGTGATTCTAAGGAGGATAGAAAAGGAGGAGAGGAAAAGAATGTGTGACAGAATATTATCAGGGCTGTAACTTAAAATTTTTTAATGAAATTATGCTAAGTTACCTATTTTCAAGGCAGCAGCCATTTTGTTGTCATTCTGATTATTTAGTTACACTGTTTTTTCAAGTGTTTTTCCTCTCTCCCTGTCCTTTAAGTTCCCCCTTGCTATTCTCCCATGCTTTTGGCATAGTTTCTGTAATTATTATTACTAAAATTTCTTGGGAGTTTTAGCTGAATAACAGAATGAATTCTGTTCTTTCCCCATGTTTACGTCTTCACCTACGGGTGGTTAGGCGTTGTGTTCTGCATCTACCATCTGATGTTCTGCAGTTTCTTCCCTGGAAGTCTCTGTTTTGCATCAGATGGTGTATTTTTGGTAACTGATTTCGGGCCTGGGTGCCTGGAGTCTTATTTTAGTGTTTTTACACTCATTGTTTACATTTACAACAGCCCTCTGTGTGAGGGGGGGATTTCTAAATAATAATATCTTTATGTTATTTTAATCATAACTAGATACATTATTATTGTTCGTAAGTGTTGAATAAATTGTTTAAATAATTTTTAAAATTTTTGTCCACACTTAGGCTTGGGATCCATTGGGGCTCAACGTTACTTTTCAGAAACTTGGGCTGTTCTGAAAAAATATTTTTTCAAAATATTTTGATTTCAATTATTTTTTCTATATTAATGGATCATATTATTATTATGTATTTTGATTGCCAGGGGTTAGTGCGAGTACCAGGACTTGTTTTCTTTTCACATTGAAAGGATATTGATCAATTGTTTTAAGAGGAAGTCTTCCTCTGACCTTATTATCATTCTATATGTGGTCAGTGTACTCGCATTAACTCCTGTTCTGTATCGTATGATTTCGATGACAATATGGGAAGCGTATGTCACGGTATGTTGTTGGGGATTTGGACACTCCGGTCCTTTCCCCGCAGGGTCACTCTTCTTTATCAATTTCTATTTCAGACGATCAAGATTAGGGTGATGTATCTGTGATGTCTTCCAACAGTGTGCCTCCGTCGTCACAATTAATGAAGGGCTAGCGGAAAAGTGCTCATGTAATACGCCAATTGCCTAAGAGGACCCTAGTAGGTTCGACGGCCTTTGACGTCCGCTAGCTCGCCCGGTGTAGCGTCCATTCACCGAATGGTTCGGCAGCCGGGTTCGTCCGTTGCGGTCTAGAAGGAATTTTGGGGTGATGCGAGCACTATAAAATTGACTTAATGCACACCCAGTGACGGCGGATCGGAGGGAGAACGGAGGAAGCCTTTTAGTCCGGTTCATAGCTCGTTCCGGTCCATCCGGACGGCAAGCGAGAGAGGCCCCTCTCTCGTTCAACAACATCTGGCCCCAGATGTTGTGGTACAAATGTGTCACTAGCGGAGCATACGTCCGTCGCTCGGGACGCTCCGTTGTATAGGCAGTCCGCTGAGACTGCTAAGGCTTCCTCTTCTCGTCAGCGCACACGACCGCACCTTGGCTGCGTGACCGCCGATATATTACCAGCTTCGCCGTTCAAGGATTCTTCGGCGACCAGGTCACACCATCCGGCAGCCAGGGATTCGAGACCGATGGACTCCGGACGTTCGCATAGGAAAAGTATGCGGGAGCCATCTGATGCGGAGCTGCCCTCGGCGAAGCAGCGATAGACTGCGCCTCCGCAGGTCTCGACGCCGGACATTCTTGTGCACATAGCACAGCTTATCGCAGCATCCCAGCAGCCGACAGAAACGGTGTCGGATCGAGAATTATCCGACAGCGCTGGGTCGGTAGCCGGGGACTCGAGGCCTGCAGACTCCGGAAGTTCGCATAGGAAGTGTGCGGGAGTCAATGTACACGGAGCTTCCAGCGGCAATGCATCGTTAGTCCGCTACTGCACAGGCCTCGGGAACGGACGTGCTTTCCTTAATAGCACAGTTTATCGCAGCATCCCAGCATCAACTGAATCTGTCGCATATATTTTATCCGACGATGCTGGGTCGGGACGCTCCGCGGAAGCGGGTACGGACGTCCGAAAGTTTCATCCGGTCCGACGGGATACCGAAAGGGATTCGGAGGATTTCAAGCTTTCCCTTTCGGAACAACATATGCTGCGATGCCGGATAAGAAACTGATAGCGTCGGTGGACTTAGAAATTTTTGGTTCGGTTCAGGGACATCGTCCCTCAGTTCCGACATAGTCCAATAATGTCACACAAACTTTCGAATTATTGAACGACGCTATATATATTATTATTTTATGCTTGCTATCCAAGCATTTCTGGTTTCTTGTTCGAAGAGTTATGGAGATGTCTTTCAAAAGTGTGCCTCTGTCGTCATAGTTAATGAAGAGTTAGCGGCAATAAGTGCTCATGGAATATGTCTATCGCTTACGGAGTGACATTCGCTAGCTCACCCGGTGTAGCGTACATTCATCGAATGGTTCGGCTGCCGGGTTCGTCCGTTGCGGTCTAGGAAGGAGATTTGGGTGATGCGAGCACTTTATTTACTTTAGTACTCACCCAGTGACGGCAGATTGAGGACAGATCGGAGGAAGCCAACAACATAGGGGACCGCATGTTGTGGTTCAGATATTTTACATTCGGAGCATATGTCCGTTGCTCGGGACGCTCCGTTATATTGACAATCCGAGAGACTGTCTTTAATGCTTCCTCATCCTCACAGCAGGGCACACGACCGCACATTGGCTACGTGACCTCGAGTATCCGATCAGTTTCGGCATTCAGTGATTCCACAGCGAATAGGTCGCGCCATCCGGTAGCCAAGGGACACGAGGCCTATACACTCCGTTCGCTCGCATATTGGAAGTATGCACGGGGTAACGATCTCGGAGCTTTCTGCGGCAATGCATCGTAAGACCGCTGCTCCTCAGGCCTCAGTGACGGACGTGCTATCCGAGTTAGCACAGTTGTTTCGCAGCATCCCAGCAATTGACAGTTTCTCGGTCGAATCAGGAATTATCCGACGGCGCTGGGTCGGTGCGGCCCGCGGTTGCATCAAGCTACGGACGACCGAACGCTTTATAGGGTCCGACAGGATGGCGAAAGGGATTCGAAAGATTTCGAGTTTTCCCTTTAGTAGTATCGGAAGATGCCTTTCATATCTTCTGGCATTTCTTCCAGTGATTATTTTTCGGACTTCATTGCTGCGATCTTGGATAAGAGACTTATAGCGTCATTGGACTCGGATTTTTCGATCGGTACAGGGACTTTGTCCCTGACTTACCGACGCAGTCCAATATTGTCATTACAACATGTGTTTTATTTTTCGACGCTATATATTTATATATATATACAAGCCTGCTACTAAGCATGATAGTTTAGTTTCTTGTCCGCGTGGCTCATTTCTGCCATTTTATCTTTTTACATATAGTTTATTTTGGCAGAGCAGGGCATACCGAGAGTTCATTTGCGTCTAGACGGTGTGATTAAAGACTGCATATTTTCTTTTTCGCCGTTTATGTCTTTTCCAATTTCAATGTTGGGAGCGACATTATGTATAGTAGACTTAACTTAGACGCTTTATTATACGTAATCCGCCTTACTGAGGCGTTATCATTACGTCTTCAAGAAAAGATTTACGGGATATTATTCTCAATGTAATTTCTTTTGAGGGCAGTAGTTTGTTCACGTATAACTCCGCCCTTCAGTGGCTGATTGGAGTTGGTTAGACGTGATGCAGCCCTAGCTACATCCACGCGTGGATAGTAGGTTAAGAACTCTCTCAGAGTCGCTTCGTTCTCGGAGGAGCTTCTCTTCGACGGCAACTTTCCGGCAATCCATGAATTGCTTGATTTATACATTCTCTTGTCTATCTAGTGTTACAAGAGATTCAGACTGGGGCAAACATTCGGTGGTTGACTCAGAGAGTGCCGCCGCAGTTGCCGGACCCGAGTGTGGCTGTTATGACGGTTGCCAGTCAAACAGATTGGGATATATACTGATCCCTACGGATTCGAAGTGCCAGCGTCTTTGGGTTCCGCAGTCTTTTAGCTATCAGTTTAACTTCCGCGGAATAATGTTTTTTAGGCTTGCTTTATGTCATTGCATGAACATTATTCAGAAACGCATGCCCAAATTCCTGTCCTTTAATTCGACAGTAGTGGCGTATCTCCGGAACCAGGGAGGCACTCTTTCGTTTCCGTTATTCAATTTAATGGAAAGAATCCGTCTGTTGGTTATAGTACACCAAGTTCAGTTTTGGTCCGTCATATTCTGGGTCGTCTGATTGTTTTATCGCACTCCCGTTCTCTTACGGGTCGCTTGTTGCTGTCAGAATGGACTCTCAACAAACAAGTATTCAATCAGATTTGCTATCTATGGGAGCGCCCAATGATGTTTTATTTATGACACAGCTTGCTAATCAATTGCAGACGTATGTGTTGGCTTGTCCAGATCTCTGAGCTAATACTGTTAACGCTCTATTGATCTATAGGACGGAATGATAGGATACGCGTATCCTCCGGCGCTGTTGTTTTAGCAGGTATTGCTAAGATAAACAACCACAATACATTTCTGTTGATAGCATCTCTATCTTCACAGAGATCATGAGTAATTTACTCTCTTGTCCACTGTGGATCTTAACGTGAAATCTTCCTCTATGTGAGGATCTTTTTTCACTGGGTAAATCGTGTCATCTTTATCACAACCAGCAAGGTCGCAACCTTCATGTATTCCGTTGTGTGGTCCGTATTGCATTGTAAGCACTGTACTGGACGAGCTTTGGACGCGATTTCTTACTATAGGAGATCCTCTTCTTCGCTATTCTATGCGACTAAAGTGGAGGCTCTTCCGTCGTGGTGTAGGGATCATTATGTTCATATGGTTGATCCCTCCATACTACTCATTGCTATTTTTTAGTATACTTGTTTCACAAGATCTACTGCAGCCTGTTGTTATTTAGGTTATAGGTTTATGTTACCTCATACCTATGCACTCTACGATAGTTTACAATTGAGTCTTTTGTCTCTTTATCTAAGTCAGTTAGTAACTTTTTGATAAATAGACTTAGAATCTTTAGATTAAATTCCTATACGGATTTTAACTTCGGTTCTTATTTAGCTAAGTAATCATTTGAGCCTCTGGAAACAGTAGTTTTCAAATTCTGACCTTTTAGACAGTAATTCTGTTCAATCAATACTTCCGTTACTATTTAGGTTGGATTGTTGCATAAGAGTTAGGCTCCTATTATCCGGAACCTATTATTTTAAGGTCCTTCCGTCTTCGTATGGGCATAGGCCTTTACTCTTTCCGGGTACAGTTTATGTATTTATAAACAGATATCTGTTTATTACAAGGGCGTAAGCTTCTTCTGTCTTTGATGTCTAGTAGAAGGACGTTACGCTCCATTTTATTGTTAATGGATTCTATTAACTAGCGTACTGCTTATGGTATATCATTGGCTTAGCAGTTGTGCTTAAGATTTCGGCTCATGAAGTAAGAGTTCTTCTACTTCTTGGGCTTACATTAATAGTGTTGCTATTCTAGATTTTTGAAGGCTGCTCATTGCGCTCAGCCATCCATTCATGAATTTTATCTCAGAAATATCGAGTCCATTTCTGGAGGCCTCTATTGTTAGGTCTATTATCTACTGCTCAGAATGTCATTCACTTAACAGTTGCTACTATAGCTAGGTAGGCTGTCTGTTTCGGCAGTGTCTCCGTTCGGCTGCCCTCTTCGCTCTGGGCTATTTGACCCACGGCAAGAAAAAGGGGGGGGGGGGGAGGGTGTTCCCTTGGGTCACCTGTTTTTACTATGAAAACAAGGGGATACCTCCTCCGGAGTTAGTAATTCTGAGCTGTTATTGGGATGGTTGTTTAGTGAGAAGTTTAAGTTTATAAAATTCATTCAAGTCTTAGTTTTTAAAGTATAGCTTTTGAATATTGCATATGTCAACGGACATGATTATGCAATTCTCACACACTTTTAGGAGTATAAGAGTCTCTATTCTCTAGACTTACTTTATTATTGGCTTACTTTAAAAATTATTAGTATAAGGATTATTGGATATTAATAGAGTACATGGATGTATGAAGCTCAATTTTTGGAAGGTGTTGTATCTTTCTAATTTATCATAAATAAGAAAGATACATGTAAGGCCTATTACTTCTTTTCCCTACAGGGGATGACTCTATTTTATTTTATTGAGCGTATTCCATTTTGCTCTATGTCCTTGGCCCTCCAGCCTTTTTACTATTCAGCTATGTCTGGGTCATTGGTACAGTATAAAAATGTTAAAAAATTTATAGTAATTTATATATTTTTTATACTTACCAATGACCCAGACGGGGATGGCCCTCCCAGGAGTTGGGAACTCTTGCCTCCCCGCTGAGTACATAGCGCTTACCAGGCACTGGTTATTAGAATGATAAATGGCGCCAATTTCGGAACGTCCTTGACACTGCGCATGCGCAGTAGGGGCGAAGTGTGGAGGGCCTTTCAGGACATGTTTTCTTTAGTTTTAGATGCAAATTTTGGGGATTGGGGGGCAAAATTTGTGTTTGGCCCTATATTTTAAGAGTTAGCACCAGCTATGTCTGGGTCATTGGTAAGTATAAAAAATATATAAATTACTATAAATTTTTTAACTTTTCAGATTCTGACCTTTTAAACAGTAATTCTGTTGGTTTCTCTTTTACTGTAGAGTCAGTGAGTTTCATGCACTATCGATGGATGATTTTCACTTTCGTAGTTTCGGAATCACTATTCCGTTACTATTTAGGTTGGATTTTTGCATAAGAGTTAGGCTCCTAATATCCGGAACCTGTTGTTATTAAGGTCCTTCCGTCTTCGTACGGGCATAGGCCTTTACTCTTTCCGGGTAGAGTTATGTATTTATAAACAGATATCTGTTTATTACTATGGGCGTAAGCTTCTTCTGTCTTTGATGCCTAGTAGAAGGACGTTACGCTCCATTCTGTTGTTAATGGATTCTATTAACTATCGGTACTGCTTATGGTATATCATTGACTTAGCAGTTGTGCTTAAGATTTCGGCTCATGAAGTAAGAGTTCTTCTACATCTTGGGCTTACATTAATAGTGTCGCTATTATAGATTTTTGAAGGCTGCTCATTGCGCTCAGCCATCCACATTCATGAATTTTTATCTCAGAAATTTCGAGTCCATTTCTGGAGGCCTCTATTGTTAGGTCTATTATCTACTGCTCAGAATGTCATTCACTTAACAGTTGCTACTATAGCTAGGTAGGCTGTCTGTTTCGGCAGTGTCTCCGTTCTGCTGCCCTCTTCGCTCTGGGCTATTTGACCCAGGGCAAGAAAAAGGGGGGGGGGGGAGGGTGTTCCCTTGGGTCACTTGTTTTACTATGGAAACAAGGGGATACCTCCTCCGGAGTTAGTAATTCTGAGCTGTTATTGGGATGGTTGTTTAGTGAAAAGTTTAGGTTTTTAAAATTCATTCAAGTCTTAGTTTTTAAAGTATAGCTTTTGATTATTGCATATGTCAACGGACATGATTATGCAATCCTCAGACTCTTTTAGGAGTATAAGAGTCTCTATTCTCTAGACTTACTTTATTATTGGCTTACTTTAAAAATTATTAGTATAAGGATTATATTGGATATTAATAGAGTACATGGATGTATGAAGCTCAATTTTGGAAGGTGTTGTATGTTTCTAATTTATCATAAATAAGAAAGATACATGTAAGGCCTATTACTTCTTTTTCCCTACTGGGGATGACTCTATTTTATATTATTGAGCGTATTCCATTTTGCTCTATGTCCTTGGCCCTCCAGCCTTTTTACTATTCAGCTATGTCTGGGTCATTGGTACAGTATAAAAATGTTAAAAAATTTATAGTAATTTCTATATTTTTTATACTTACCAATGACCCAGACGGGGATGGCCCTCCCAGGAGTTGGGAACTCTTGCCTCCCCGCTGAGTACATAGCGCTTACCAGTCACTGGTTTTTAGAATGATTAATGGCGCCAATTTCGGAACATCCTTGACACTGCGCATGCGCAGTAGAGGCGAAGTGTGGAGGGCCTTTCAGGACATGTTTTCTTTGGTTTTAGATGCAAATTTTGGGGATTGGGGGGCAAAATTTGTGTTTGGCCCTATATTTTAAGAGTTAGCACCAGCTATGTCTGGGTCATTGGTAAGTATAAAAAATATAGAAATTACTATAAATTTTTTAACTTTCAGGCCTGGCTTTTGAAATTTGTCATATTTATGTTACTTATGTACCAAATCTTAGAGAGTGAAGTTTATAGTTTTTTTGTGCACACATCGTGTTATTTGACCTATTTCCCACAAACAGATTTTAACCGTTTCCAGAAAACACAATGCATCAAAATTTGTTAGGCCACACAAAGTAGATCTTCTGTTTCTCAGGCCATTGTAAAATTTCATGCGGACGAGCGTTTTTTTTATTTTATTTTTTATTTCTGTAATTATTTCCTTGTCATCAAAGGTTCATGTTCTTTGTTTATGTTTTAGGCCTCATAATCTGGGTGGTGGTGTAATTCATCCCTTGAGTGCAAGAGGGCTTTGCAGTGCTAAAGCATTGCAAAGCCTTCTTGCACTCAAGGGACAAATTTATCAATTTTTTTAACTTGGGTAAAATATCATACATAAACCATTTAATTTTTATTTTTTTTAAGTTTACATTTGTTATAAAAAGAGAGCATTCGGCAGCCAAAAGGACCATGCAGGAGGGCCTGAGAAACAGATTTTTATTTTTTTAGGCCTTATTTTTATTGTTTTTCCCCAATTCTAAAAAAAAATTCAACAAAACCTCATCATGTGACCCCTCATTGGAACGAGCTTGACAAGCCAGTTCCAATGAGGCATCACATGATAAGGGTTTTCTACTGCACAATTTGTGTTTTACGCAGAAGATGCATCCAATTCATCTAGGTAAGGATTAATCGCTTGCTACATGGAACCGGGGCGTGGTATTTTCTTCTCGCAAAAAGTAAAAATTGCAGGTGTGATGCCAAACAAGAGCAAGAGCTTGCCTCAAAATTGAAAGACTGACAGTGTACAGTTGTACGTTGCCATGCTCAAAAACATACTCATGAGCAAATGCTTGAGTTAATGAAATATTATATGTTACTATTTCCAATAAGGCCAAAAAAAAAAAAAATGTGTTTCCTGTAACATGTCCCAAAAAATGTTGGGTTGGTAGGTAGGTAGATTATTATTTTTTTTTTTCAGGCAGGAGAAAGACTTAAGTGCATAACATACATAACTCTATCCATGATTGTAAGAATGCTTTAATATTGTTTCAATTTAATATTCAATTGCATCCAAAATGGCAGTTTATTAGCTGATGTTTTATTTGCGATTACAATGGACATTTCGGGTGTAAATCCACAACTTCGGAATGAAACAGACTCAGAGAAGTCTTCATAATATTATCTTCAGCTGTCCCCAGATTCTGAAGTGAAGTACATGTTCGCACACAGCTCTTTAGTTTATCACAAGAAGTGTTAGAATTAGCACACCTCAGCACTTTCTGAGTGATTGGGGTAATGGGCTGATTAAGTGTTGTTGTATTTTTCTGAGCTGACGAAGCACAAATGACTTGCTTTTGTTTATTTGAAAACAATAAAGGACCTTTCATAGGTCTTGCCTCTAAGGTGTCCAGTGAACTAGTCCCATGACGATCTCATCCCAAAGTGACCTCGACCCGATTTGATGACTTCGACCCACTTTTGGTGATCTCGACCCAGAGTGACTTCGACCCACTTTTAGTGATCTCGACCTACTATTTTTCCCGTCCAGAAGTGCGGTACTGGCCAGGGGGTGATCTCGACCCACTTTGGATACTCACGGAAATGCCGGGTGGAAGCTGTCCTTTTTTATAAAAGTCAAATAGTCCATGATGTTTATTAAAAAAAAAATCATTTAAAATAAACATCGGCACTGACATATCAATTGCATGTCAATGAGTTCAATGGGTCTAAAGAAATACCTACTGAGTATCTAATCACGGACTACTCTTTTGATTAAATTAGTTTAATCATGTTTTGATTTTCGAATCGTATGAGCCTGTAGATCAAAACCAGCAACCGGCTTATGTGTTCTTAACTGATGAACTATACGTATATCCTGAATAAACAAAAGTAGTTTTAGCTAAGGTATATAAAGATGCTTCCAGAATACCAGGACATCACAAATTAGAAGCAAACAAAGAGGCTAGAATATGGTGCCATAATAACAAGTGACCTGAGCAAAACCAACATTCAGAAGCTACAGAGGGTTCAGAATTATGCCCTGCGTGTGGCACTATGCAAACCCAAATGGACACCGGTAAAGGAACTTCACGAGCTAGCAAAAATAGAAACTATTGATACGCGATTAAAAGACCTACAAAACAAAACCCTCAACAGACTCCAAAATAGTGAATTAATGGCTGAGCTGAACGAACACCGATTCCTTAACAGAAAATTTTCTTCCAACACTCTTACCAAGAAGACGCATGGAAATGGTAGACAAAGCGTAGGAGGAATTGGTGCAACCAACCTTTCTGCAACATACACAAGAAACCACCAAGCACCAGACAAGGATCAGTGAAACAAGCTTGTCTGGCTGGGGACGAGTGTACATTTTATATAAATAAACATTTGAATAAAGATTTAACAGCCCTTTTGAGGGTGTGTGTCTGTGAGAGAGTGTATTTTTATACTGTACCAATGACCCAGACATAGCTGGTGCTAACTCTTAAAATATAGGGCCAAACACAAATTTTGCCCCCCAATCCCCAAAATTTGCATCTAAAACTAAAGAAAACATGTCCTGAAAGGCCCTCCACACTTCGCCCCTACTGCGCATGCGCAGTGTCAAGGACGTTCCGAAATTGGCGCCATTAATCATTCTAAGTTTGGCCCTTCATCAGTTAACATCTGACTGATCTTTGTGCTTATAAATCTCAGTTTAAATGATGCCAGACACATAAATATTAGTGAAATGGTGATTCTAAGGAGGATAGAGAAGGAGGAGAGGAAAAGAATGTGTGACAGAATATTATCAGGGCTGTAACTTAAAATTTTTTAATGAAATTATGTTAAGTTACCTATTTTCAAGGCAGCAGCCATTTTGTTGTCATTCTGATTATTTAGTTACACTGTTTTTCAAGTGTTTTCCTCTCTCCCTGTCCTTTAAGTTCCCCCTTGCTATTCTCCTATGCTTTTGGCATAGTTTCTGTAATTATTATTACTAAAATTTCTTGGGAGTTTTAGCTGAATAACAGAATGAATTCTGTTCTTTCCCCATGTTTACGTCTTCACCTACGGGTGGTTAGGCGTTGTGTTCTGCATCTACCATCTGATGTTCTGCAGTTTCTTCCCTGGAAGTCTCTGTTTTGCATCAGATAGTGTATTTTTGGTAACTGATTTCGGGCCTGGGTGCCTGGAGTCTTATTTTAGTGTTTTTACACTCATTGTTTACATTTACAACAGCCCTCTGTGTGAGGGGGGGATTTCTAAAAAATAATATCTTTATGTTATTTTAATCATAACTAGATACATTATTATTGTTCATAAGTGTTGAATAAATTGTTTAAAATATTTTTAAAATTTTTGTCCACACTTAGGCTTGGGATCCATTGGGGCTCAACGTTACTTTTCAGAAACTTGGGCTGTTCTGAAAAAATATTTTTTCAAAATATTTTGATTTCAATTATTTTTTCTATATTAATGGATCATATTATTATTATGTATTTTGATTGCCAGGGGTTGCCAGGGGTTAGTGCGAGTACCAGGACTTGTTTTCTTTTCACATTGAAAGGATATTGATCAATTGTTTTAAGAGGAAGTCTTCCTCTGACTTTATTATCATTCTATATGTGGTCAGTGTACTCGCATTAACTCCTGTTCTGTATCGTATGATTTCGATGACAATATGGGAAGCGTATGTCACGGTATGTTGTTGGGGATTTGGACACTCCGGTCCTTTCCCCGCAGGGTCACTCTACTTTATCAATTTCTATTTCAGACGATCAAGATTAGGGTGATGTATCTGTGATGTCTTCCAACAGTGTGCCTCCGTCGTCACAATTAATGAAGGGCTAGCGGAAAAGTGCTCATGTAAATACGCCAATTGCCTAAGAGGACCCTAGTAGGTTCGACGGCCTTTGACGTCCGCTAGCTCGCCCGGTGTAGCGTCCATTCACCGAATGGTTCGGCAGCCGGGTTCGTCCGTTGCGGTCTAGAAGGAATTTTGGGGTGATGCGAGCACTATAAATTAACTTAATGCACACCCAGTGACGGCGGATCGGAGGGAGAACGCAGGAAGCCTTTTAGTCCGGTTCATAGCTCGTTCCGGTCCATCCGGACGGCAAGCGAGAGAGGCCCCTCTCTCGTTCAACAACATCTGGCCCCAGATGTTGTGGTACAAAATGTGTCGCAAGCGGAGCATACGACCGTCGCTCGGGACGCTCCGTTGTATAGGCAGTCCGCTGAGACTGCTAAGGCTTCCTCTTCTCGTCAGCGCACACGACCGCACCTTGGCTGCGTGACCGCCGATATATTACCAGCTTCGCCGATCAAGGATTCTTCGGCGACCAGGTCACACCATCCGGTAGCCAGGGACACGAGGCCTGCAGACTCCGGACGTTCGCATAGGAAGTGTGCGGGAGTCAACGTACACGGAGCTTCCGGCGGCAATGCATCGTAAGACCGCTACTGCACAGGCCTCGGGAACGGACGTGCTTTCCTTAATAGCACAGTTTATCGCAGCATCCCAGCATCAACTGAATCTGTCGCATATATTTTATCCGACGATGCTGGGTCGGGACGCTCCGCGGAAGCGGGTACGGACGTCCGAAAGTTTCATCCGGTCCGACGGGATACCGAAAGGGATTCGGAGGATTTCGAGCTTTCCCTTTTGGAACAACATATGCTGTTGTGTATGTCATCTGACTTGGTCTTCTACAGCTTCTTTCGTCGGACCAGAATGCTGCGATGCCGGATAAGAAACTGATAGCGTCGGTGGACTTAGAAATTTTTGGTTCGGTTCAGGGACATCGTCCCTCAGTTCCGACATAGTCCAATAATGTCACACAAACTTTCGAATTATTGAACGACGCTATATATATTATTATTTTATGCTTGCTATCCAAGCATTTCTGGTTTCTTGTTCGAAGAGTTATGGAGATGTCTTTCAAAAGTGTGCCTCTGTCGTCATAGTTAATGAAGAGTTAGCGGCAATAAGTGCTCATGGAATATGTCTATCGCCTACGGAGTGACATTCGCTAGCTCACCCGGTGTAGCGTACATTCATCGAATGGTTCGGCTGCCGGGTTCGTCCGTTGCGGTCTAGGAAGGAGATTTGGGTGATGCGAGCACTTTAATTACTTTAGTACTCACCCAGTGACGGCAGATTGAGGACAGATCGGAGGAAGCCTGTTAGTCCGGTTCCTGGCTTGTCCAGGTCCGTCCGGGCTGTGAGCGAGAGAGGTCCCTCTCTCGCCCAACAACATAGGGGACCGCATGTTGTGGTTCAGATATTTTACATTCGGAGCATATGTCCGTTGGTCGGGACGCTCCGTTATATTGACAGTCCGAGAGACTGTCTTTAATGCTTCCTCATCCTCACAGCAGGGCACACGACCACACATTGGCTACGTGACCTCGAGTATCCGATCAGTTTCGGCATTCAGTGATTCCACGGCGAATAGGTCGCGCCATCCGGTAGCCAAGGGACACAAGGCCTATACACTCCGTTCGCTCGCATATTGGTAGTATGCACGAGGTAACGATCACGGAGCTTCCAGCGGCAATGCAACGTAAGACCGCTTCTCCTCAGGCCTCAGTGACGGACGTGCTATCCGAGTTAGCACAGTTGTTTCGCAGCATCCCAGCAATTGACAGTTTCTCGGTCGAATCAGGAATTATCCGACGGCGCTGGGTCGGTGCGGTCCGCGGTTGCATCAGCTACGGACGACCGAACGCTTTATAGGGTCCGACAGGATGGCGAAAGGGATTCGAAAGATTTCGAGTTTTCCCTTTAGTAGTATCGGAAGATGCCTTTCATATCTTCTGGCATTATCTTCCAGTGATTATTATTTCGGACTTCATTGCTGCGATCTTGGATAAGAGACTTATAGCGTCATTGGACTCGGATTTTTCGATCGGTTCAGGGACATTGTCCCTGACTTACCGACGCAGTCCAATATTGTCATTACAACATGTGTTTTATTTTTCAACGCTATATATATATATATATATATACAAGCCTACTACTAAGCATGATAGTTTAGTTTCTTGTCCGCGTTGCTCATTTCTGCCATTTTATCATTTATACAAATAGTTTATTTTAGCAGAGCAGGGCATACCGAGAGTTCATATGCGTCTAGACGGTGTGATTAAAGACTGCATATATTCTTTTTCGCCGTTTATGTCTTTTCCAATTTCAATGTTGGGAACGACATTATGTATAGTAGACTTAACTTAGACGCTTTATTATACGTTATCCGCCTTACTGAGGTGTTATCATTACGTCTTCAAGAAAAGATTTACGGGATATTATTCTCAATGTAATTTCTTTTGAGGGCAGTAGTTTGTTCACGTATAACTCCGCCCTTCAGTGGCTGATTGGAGTTAGACGTGACGCAGCCCTAGCTACATCCACACGCGTGGATAGTAAGGTTAAGAACTCTCTCAGAGTCGCTTCGTTCTCGGAGGAGCTTCTCTTCGACGGCAACTTTTCGGCAATCCATGAATTGCTCGATTTATACGTTCTCTTGTCTATCTAGTGTTACAAGAGATTCAGACTGGGGCAAACATTCGGTGGTTGACTCAGAGAGTGCCGCCGCAGTTGCCGGACCCGAGTGTGGCTGTTATGACGGTTGCCAGTCAATCAGATTGGGATATAATACTGATCCCTACGGATTCGAAGTGCCAGGGTCTTTGGGTTCCGCAGTCTTTTAGCAATCAGTTTAACTTCCGCGGAATAATGTTTTTTAGGCTTGCTTTATGTCATTGCATGAACATTATTCAGAAACGCATGCCCAAATTCCTGTCCTTTAATTCGACAGTAGTGGCGTATCTCCGGAACCAGGGAGGCACTCTTTCGTTTCCGTTATTCAATTTAATGGAAAGAATCCGTCTGTTGGTTATAGTACACCAAGTTCAGTTTTGGTCCGTCATATTCCGGGTCGTCTGATTGTTTTATCGGACTCCCGTTCTCTTACGGGTCGCTTGTTGCTGTCAGAATGGACTCTCAACAAACAAGTATTCAATCAGATTTGCTATCTATGGGAGCGCCCAATGAAGATTTATTTATGACACAGCTTGCTAATCAATTGCAGACGTATGTGTTGGCTTGTCCAGATCTCTGAGCTAATATTGTTAACGCTCTATTGATCTATAGGACGGAATGATAGGATACGCGTATCCTCCGGCGCTGTTGTTTTAGCAGGTATTGCTAAGATAAACAACCACAATACATTTCTGTTGATAGCATCTCTATCTTCACAGAGATCTTGAGTAATTTACTCTCTTGTCTACTGTGGGTCTTAACGTGAAATCTTCCTCTATGTGAGGATCTTTTTCACTGGGTAAATCGTGTCATCTTTATCACAACCCGCAAGGTCGCAACCTTCATGTATTCCGTTGTGTGGTCCGTATTGCATTGTAAGCACTGTACTGGACGAGCTTTGGACGCGATTTCTTACTATAGGAGATCCTCTTCTTCGCTATTCTATGCGGCCAAAGTGGAGGCTCTTCCGTCATGGTGTAGGGATCATTATGTTCATATTGTTGATCCCTCCATACTACTCATTGCTATTTTTTAGTATACTTGTTTCACAAGATCTACTGCAGGCTGTTATTATTTAGGTTATAGGTTTATGTTACCTCATACCTATGCACTCTATGATAGTTTACAATTGAGTCTTTTGTCTCTTTATCTAAGTCAGTTAGTAACTTTTTGATAAATAGACTTAGAATCTTTAGATTAAATTCCTATACGGATTTTAACTTCAGTTCTTATTTAGCTAAGTAATCATTTGAGCCTCTGGAAACAGTAGTTTTCAAATTCTGACCTTTTAGATAGTAATTCTGTTGGTTTCTCTTTTACTGTAGAGTCAGTGAGTTTCATGCACTATCGATGGATGATTTTCACTTTCATAGTTTCGGAATCAATACTTCCGTTACTATTTAGGTTGGATTGTTGCATAAGAGTTAGGCTCCTATTATCCGGAACCTATTATTTTAAGGTCCTTCCGTCTTCGTATGGGCATAGGCCTTTACTCTTTCCGGGTACAGTTTATGTATTTATAAACAGATATCTGTTTATTACAAAGGGCGTAAGCTTCTTCTGTCTTTGATGTCTAGTAGAAGGACGTTACGCTCCATTTTATTGTTAATGGATTCTATTAACTATCGGTACTGCTTATGGTATATCATTGAGCAGTTGTGCTTAAGATTTCGGCTCATGAAGTAAGAGTTCTTCTACTTCTTGGGCTTACATTAATAGTGTCGCTATTATAGATTTTTGAAGGCCGCTCATTGCGCTCAGCCATCCACATTCATGAATTTTATCTCAGAAATATCGAGTCCATTTCTGGAGGCCTCTATTGTTAGGTCTATTATCTACTGCTCAGAATGTCATTCACTTAACAGTTGCTACTATAGCTAGGTAGGCTGTCTGTTTCGGCAGTGTCTCCGTTCGGCTGCCCTCTTCGCTCTGGGCTATTTGACCCAGGGCAAGAAAAAGGGGGGGGGGGGGGGAGGGTGTTCCCTTGGGTCACCTGTTTTACTATGAAAACAAGGGGATACCTCCTCCGGAGTTAGTAATTCTGAGCTGTTATTGGGATGGTTGTTTAGTGGGAAGTTTAGGTTTTTAAAATTCATTCAAGTCTTAGTTTTTAAAGTATAGCTTTTGAATATTGCATATGTCAACGGACATGATTATGCAATCCTCAGACACTTTTAGGAGTATAAGAGTCTCTATTCTCTAGACTTACTTTATTTATTGGCTTACTTTAAAAATTATTAGTATAAGGATTATATTGGATATTAATAGAGTACATGGATGTATGAAGCTCAATTTTGGAAGGTGTTGTATCTTTCTAATTTATCATAAATAAGAAAGATACATGTAAGGCCTATTACTTCTTTTTCCCTACAGGGGATGACTCTATTTTATTTTATTGAGCGTATTCCATTTTGCTCTATGTCCTTGGCCCTCCAGCCTTTTTACTATTCAGCTATGTCTGGGTCATTGGTACAGTATAAAAATGTTAAAAAATTTATAGTAATTTATATATTTTTTATACTTACCAATGACCCAGACGGGGATGGCCCTCCCAGGAGTTGGGAACTCTTGCCTCCCCACTGAGTACATAGCGCTTACCAGGCACTGGTTATTAGAATGATTAATGGCGCCAATTTCGGAACGTCCTTGACACTGCGCATGCGCAGTAGGGGCGAAGTGTGGAGGGCCTTTCAGGACATGTTTTCTTTAGTTTTAGATGCAAATTTTGGGGATTGGGGGGCAAAATTTGTGTTTGGCCCTATATTTTAAGAGTTAGCACCAGCTATGTCTGGGTCATTGGTAAGTATAAAAAATATATAAATTACTATAAATTTTTTAACTTTTTTTTTGTTTTTTGGGGGGGTGGGTGGGGTGGGGGTGGGTTGTTTTGTTTTTTGGGGGGAGGGGGGTGGGGTGGAGGAGGTCATTTGGAATTCCCGAAGGATAACCAGATACCTCATAATCACATACGGCATCCTATCTCACAGAAAGCTTGATGGATGACTCCCGGTTTTTCAAAACGAAACTGTTAGAGCTTTCTCCACTCCTTTTTTTGTAACTGCTATGGTCATATACTGGGGCCGCTACCAAACCGGCTCGCCACCATGGTGGGACTCAAACCTCTACCATCGCCAAACTAGAACCGAATAGAGCTCACTCTCTAATAGTCTTAATGGCGTTGAGGGATTGAGTATTGACAATCTCTCACTCCAACGTAAACTGCCGGGAATTCTATCCACGTGCATACCCCCTCAGACCCCATTCGAGGCAATAGGAAAGCTAGGCCAGGGTGATCCAAGTGAAATAAAATAAGGTTTACCGGGTCGCAAGGGATTTGTAAATCTCACATCGTCCCTGCGCGCCTTCGGCGCCCTAAAACCTTTCATTCATCAGGACATCAACAGCTTCCAACATGTCGGAAGACAACGGCTGCAGGCTTTGTAACTTAATTGTCCGTCCGAGACAAGAAGGAATACAGTGTGATAATTGCGAGCAATGGACGCATAGAATATGCAATACAGGTGTGTATTTTTTCCTATAAAGGAGATCAGGAAAATACAATTTTGATAGGAATGCTTACATGTAAATATTATAAGTCTGTATAAGAGAAGTGGGTTAGATCGGAAAATGTATTCTTATAAAATTATAAACATTTATAATAAAACCACGCAAATATGGAGGTCAAGACACATCAGTTTGAATGGCATACTTATAAATCTTTATTATAAAATACTATGATCGGGGTAGTCAGTTACGATTTTTAACAAATAATATTTTGTACATAAAAACTGTTTGTAACGTGCGCCTGTGATTATAATATCCAAAGTGGGTCGAGATCACCCCCTGGCCATTACCGCAGTTCTGGACGGGAAAAATAGTGGGTCGGGATCACTAAAAGTGGGTCGAAGTCACTCTGGGTCGAGATCACCAAAAGTGGGTCGAAGTCACCAAATCGTGTCGAGGTCACTTTCGGACGAGATCGCCATGGGTCAAGGTCACTGGCATTCGCCTCTAACACCTGTGAGCACACTATTTTGAATGCAAAATTGTTTCATGATGTCAGCGTGTGCAAACAGTCAATCACTTTGAAGTACAAGTGTAAAAAAACAAGGAATTCCTTGGCATTTCCCAAGAAAAATTTCCTGGTTTTAAATAGCAGGAATGTCATTGGTCGAAATGCCCAGTGTGACTAACTACACATGCATATTGTAATGCAGTACACATGATTGTTTACCTTGAATTTGAAACAAGTTGAGGTGAATAGACACAATAATATTCCTTTGCTTTCGTATTAATGGTGACTGTTGAGACAAACCACTTGAACAGTTGAAAAAAAAAAGTAATGAAACATTGCATGGCTTGCAAGAGCAGGCAGGGTGGTAAAAGGGAAAAAAAACAAATTTAAATCAACAATAATCCACACAGTGAAGTAAATTTACTTATTGTAAATCATGATAAGCAAGTTGAAATTGGCATACTGGAGTTAAACCGACTTTTCACTATGCCAATTTTGATTTAATTTGCCTGCATCGGTGACGGTATTGAAAATTATACCGATTATAATTAGTATATCGAAAAACAGCCCAGCACTATTCTAAAACCAATTTACATGGCAAAAAAACATTGTTTCGTTTGCCGTATCGTCAAGAAGTATTTCAGACAAACATTTGGAAAATTTTAATGACCAAAAGAAATTTGGAGTCAACATTTTTTTTGTGGCCCAATTGTGTTAATATCTTGATGTTTTCAAGGTGAATTAAGTACTGGTTAGAATATCTTTAAGTGCAACACAGAAGAATATCTGTACATCTTTGTGAATAAAGAGACATCCTATTACATCGATACTAGTATGTGCGCAAACTCTTTGAAAAGTGGATAAACAAACAGCCCATAACTGCTTCAAAGTTTTGACAAAATTTATTGTGTAGCTGGTGAGCTTGAGCTGAAACATTCATTTTCACAATCATGGCTCTCAACTACAGGAGATTAATTGCCAATACGTGTAAGACTTGTAAAAAAACACTGGGTTCTCAGGCACTTCCCTCATCATTGAAAAGCTGCCTCATCACTCCTTTTTATTACCTGGAAATCTCTTACTATTTTGCCCTTGTAGCATAAAAATTTGACCATCTATATCTTGTTTGACAGAGCTCACTGAGCTCTGTCAAACAAGATATAGTTGGTTAAATTTGCAACTGCAATATGGGAAATTTTCTCTTCTGAAAAAAAAGGTTTTTGCATACAGTAGTGTAAGTAGTTAAATTTTTAATTCCAACTTTTTCAAGACTGTTTGTGGATTAACAAAACTTTAAAAAAATAGAAAAAAAAATAAAAGCCTCCCTCCCTCATGAAATTGAGAGAAAATTGCCTGAGAAACAAAATTTTTTTCAATAGGCCTAACTTCTTTGAATTGGCAACTTCAGACCCTTGTGAAAGGGTCAGTTTCAAAGAGCCATATGAGCATACAGCAAGCGAAAAAACTTATGAATATAAGAATTAACTTATGCTTTTAAATTCATAGCATTAAGAATAAAAAAAGCCTTTCTCCCTCGTCTGTTTTTCAGAGCAAAATGCCTGAGCGCACAACTTTTTTTTTGGTCTAATGTAAAATTGTTTCAAACATGTTTTCAGGCTATAGAATGAAACTTGAGAACAAGGATGATAAAGTGAATACAGGAAGAATACATGTTGATTTTGCTGTTGCTAGAGATGATCAGTATGAGTTTGAATGCCAGCAGAGAATGTATGCACGTGAGATGAGGCACAGACAGCGTATTGAAGAAGAGAAGTTATGTCCTCCAAGTCCACCACCAGTCATTGCTTACTCGGATCATGAATCTCAGATACTTTTAGAGAAATTGAAAAGTTAGTACTAATAACAGATATCACATCGTAGTTAGAAAATAGAACCTTTTTATTATACGTTAAATGATAGATTATCAAAGAAATTGTGGAAAGATAGAAATTGTATCCCCCACTGTGAAGATTTAGACATTTTCACTTTCACAGTATCAATCAAAATGGTGGCTTCCAAAGCATCACTTCAAGGCGAATACGAGTCAAATTATCACTGGAAATGATCGATTTATTCTGAAAACGTATAATGAAAAGTAAATCTAGTGTTTTTGAGTGGATACCGATCATTTCCAGCAATAATTCAACACATATTCACCTTGAATTGATGCATGAAACCTGCTAGTCCAAACATGCCCTGGAAGTCCGTAATATAAGACGCTATCTGTTCCGAGTATCAACCAAATCACTTCCTCGTTTCAGTGAATCGATGTGCTGTTTACTTTCATGCATCAATTCAAGGTCGAAACGAGTGAAATTATCAGATTTTTATAAAAAAGTATAATAAAAAAAAAATCTAGTGTTTTTGAGTGGATGTTGAAAATTATCTCACTTGTGGCCGAGATAAATGGTTATTTTCGCGAGTCTCGGTTTCGGTCACTCATGAGATAATTTTAGGTATCCACTCAAAAACACCAGATATCCTCTATAGCTTTGTCAAGAATATGTTTAGTTTAAAATATTCTAATATCAAAAAAGATTATGTTGAATATATCAATGATTTTATTGTTTTGAGACTAATGTGATCCTATTCAGTACTAGTTTCTGGTAATTACTGTGACGGATTTGGTGGGAAGCCAGTGGCTCAGTAGATAGAGGTGCATGCTGCAAGCTGAGAGGTCCTCGAGGGAACCGAGGACCTCTCGGCTTGCAGCCTGCACCTCTACCTACTGAGTTCGAATCCCACCTGCGGCAACCGCATTGTGTCCTTGGGCAGGACACTTCATCTCCATTGCCCACGTGGGAGCACGGTGGCGTTGTGTACTAAGGCGTACTGCACGTCGATGGTGCACTTGTCTTCAACCAATGCTAACCCTGCTTGTGTGGAGTTAGTATGTTGGGGAGCTGACAGTTGCTCGCCATTGCTCGGTGGTTCTCTCCGGGTACTCCGGCTTCCTCCACCCGTAAAACTGTCGCAGTCATGATTAGCCATTGTGCATAAATATGTGACCTTAAACACCAATAAATAAATAAATAAATAAATAAATAAATAAATAATAACGGATTTGGTAACAGCAGTTGAAAAATAAAATACAACAGAAGATCAAAATTACTCTAGTCATTTCCATGTTCAAAATGAATCAGTGTAATTTATTGGTTCACTCCGCAGTGCATTGTGGTGTTTCATTCGTCGAGGTGAAAGCGAGGGATCAATCAGTTTACAGTATTCAAAATCTTTCCCCACGAAATTAGCCTATATAAGAGTGGTCTCGCTCATAATTCGTTGTCCACTTTATGTTTGGAAAAAAGCTTTGACCAAACTTACACCTATACACTGAGTTAGTTATGGGGACACTTTATAACCCGTAAAAGGTTAACCATAATGGGTACCATAATTTTTGGACCCGTTCAACTCGGCTCTGGTGAGAAGCAGTGTTTCTGACAGTGATTATCTCCAGGTCCGAGTTCTGTGGGAACCATCCACTTTTACTGAACTATTTTGGGTGAAATTTAAACCTTTTTTGAGTGAAAGTGTAGTGGGTCGTGGGTTTTGATTCATCATTTATATTCATGTCCATTTTATATCATACTATTTTTTGGCTTCTTAATAAACCATGTATAAACTGTTGTTCCTGTTTTATTGTGTGTTCATCCAGACCACAACACATAACTTTATATGTTTATTCTACCTCCAGTGTTGAGTTATATTTTATCCATGCATCCATGGCCCAGGGTTGTAACCCCTGGGGAGTCGTTCATCCCACCCCCTGTTACATTACATTCAAGCTCATACAATCTCTACAATGACTGCAAATTCATATTAGCACATTGGTTCATAGAAACATGGTGTCTATTTGTGACGGATCCCAGTCTATCTGAGAATCCGTCTATCTGAGAAGCATTCTCAGATGGATGCTTCTCAGATAGACGGATTCTCAGATAGACTGGGATCCGTCTATCTGAGAAGCATCCATCTGAGAAGTGTCTATCTGGGAACCATCTATCGGGATACATCTGTCTGGGATACATCTATCTGAGAAATGTCTATCTGGAATACATCCATTTTGGAAACATTTATCTGGGATCTGCCCATCTAGGAAGCGTCTATCTGGGAACTGTTTATCTGGGATCTGTCCATCTAGGAAGCATCTATTGTGAAACATCTATCTGGGATTTGCCTATCTGGGATACATCTATTTGGAAAACATTTATCTGGGACCTGTACATTTGGGAAATGTCTATCTGAAATTCTTGTACCTGAGAAATGTCTATCTGGGATACATCTGTTTGGGAACCATTTTTCTGGGATCTGCCCATCTACGAAGCATCTATCTGGGAAACATCTATCTGTGATCGCCTATCTTCAAGACTTGACTTTATCTCCATGTGGCAGTCACAATTAACCAATGTGCAGAAATATGTGCCCTTAAACACCAATAAATAAATAAATAAATAAATAAATAATGATATTCAAATGTTTGTTTCAGAACTAAGCCCACTTAACTGGATATCTCTTAATTGTATATACTGTTAATTGAATATAATTTTCAAACACAAAACCATTTACCATACATTCAGTACAAATTTGATCTGTTAATTGCATATGGGTTGTAGAGTAAACTCTTGTTAATTGTATATAAATTTTTGTAATATGTCGTAAAAATTACTGTGACACGCACCAAATTCCCCTTATTTATCAACCTTTTTGGCCTCACTACATCCAATACAGGCATTTATTCTATCATATCTTGTTTGACAGAGCTCTATGAGCTCTGTCAAACAAGATATAATAGAATAAATGCTCAGTTTACCTCCAGAACACAGGAAACTGACCAAATCCCTGTTAATTGTATACTCCTGTTAATTGAATAATTTTCACTGGCAAAATGGATATTCAATTAAGAGGATTCTACTGTAACTGCATTACACTACATCCGAGAAGGGGTTGCTCGTATACTATCAGGTCATAGCAACCCATTGTTTACCCATTGTTTACAAGCACGTCAAAGAATTAACTTCCTTTCATTGATGGATGCTGTAATTTCCGGATGGAAGAAAGATCTGGTTGACAGATAAGAATTTTGTTGTTTCTATAGCATTACTGATATGTAAACAAAGAAAATCTTACTATTTTTATACTGTACCAATGACCCAGACATAGCTGGTGCTAACTCTTAAAATATAGGGCCAAACACAAATTTTGCCCCCCAATCCCCAAAATTTGCATCTAAAACCAAAGAAAACATGTCCTGAAAGGCCCTCCACACTTCGCCTCTACTGCGCATGCGCAGTGTCAAGGACGTTCTGAAATTGGCGCCATTAATCATTCTAAGTTTGGCCCTTCATCAGTTAACATCTGACTGATCTTTGTGCTTGTAAATCTCAGTTTAAATGATGCCAGACACATAAATATTAGTGAAATGGTGATTCTAAGGAGGATAGAGAAGGAGGAGAGGAAAAAATGTGTGACAGAATATTATCAGGGCTGTAACTTAAAATTTTTTAATGAAATTATGTTAAGTTACCTATTTTCGAGGCAGCAGCCATTTTATTGTCATTCTGATTATTTAGTTACACTGTTTTTTAAGTGTTTTCCTCTCTCCCTGTCCTTTAAGTCCCCCCTTGCTATTCTCCCATGCTTTTGGCATAGTTTTTGTAATTATTATTACTAAATTTTCTTGGGAGTTTTAGCAGAATAACAGAATGAATTCTGTTCTTTTCCCCATGTTTACGTCTTCACCTACGGGTGGTTAGGCGTTGTGTTCTGCATCTACCATCTGATGTTCTGCAGTTTCTTCCCTGGAAGTCTCTGTTTTGCATCAGATAGTGTATTTTTGGTAACTGATTTCGGGCCTGGGTGCCTGGAGTCTTATTTTAGTGTTTTTAAACTCATTGTTTACATTTACAACAGCCCTCTGTGTGAGGGGGGGGGGGGGATTTCTGGAAAATAATATCTTGATGTTATTTTAATCATAACTAGATACATTATTATTGTTCGTAAGTGTTGAATAAATTGTTTAAAATATTTTTAAAATTTTTGTCCACACTTAGGCTTGGGATCCATTGGGGCTGTACGTTACTTTTCAGAAACTTGGGCTGTTCTGAAAAAATATTTTTTCAAAATATTTTGATTTCAATTATTTTTTCTATATTAATGGATCATATTATTATTATGTATTTTGATTGCCAGGGGTTAGTGCGAGTACCAGGACTTGTTTTCTTTTCACATTGAAAGGATATTGATCAATTGTAATAAGAGGAAGTCTTCCTCTGATTTTATTATCATTCTATATGTGGTCAGTGTACTCGCATTAACTCCTGTTCGGTATCGTATGATTTCGATGACAATATGGGAAGCGTATGTCACGGTATGTTATTGGGGAATTGGACACTCCAGTCCTTTCCCCGCAGGGTCACTCTACTTTATCAATTTCTATTTCAGACGATCAAGATTAGGGTGATGTATCTGTGATGTCTTTCAACAGTGTGCCTCCGTCGTCACAATTAATGAAGGGCTAGCGGAAAAGTGCTCATGTAAATACGCCAATTGCCTAAGAGGACCCTAGTAGGTTCGACGGCCTTTGACGTCCGCTAGCTCGCCCGGTGTAGCGTCCATTCACCGAATGGTTCGGCAGCCGGGTTCATCCGTTGCGGTCTAGAAGGAATTTTGGGGTGATGCGAGCACTATAAATCAACCTAATGCACACCCAGTGACGGCGGATCGGAGGGAGAACGGAGGAAGCCTTTTAGTCCGGTTCATAGCTCGTTCCGGTCCATCCGGACGGCAATTGAGAGAGGCCCCTCTCTCGTTCAACAACATCTGGCCCCAGATGTTGTGGTACAAAATGTTTCGCATTCGGAGCATACGTCCGTCGCTCGGGACGCTCCGACATATAGTCAATCCGGAGTAGACTGTCAATAAGGCTTCCTCATTCTCATAGTTGCGCACACGACCGCTCTTGGCTATGTGACCACGGATATCCAGTCAGCTTCGCCAGTCAGAGATTCATCGGCGACCAGGTCACACCATCCGGTAGCCAGGGACACGAGGCCTGCAGACTCCGGACGTTCGCATAGGAAGTGTGCGGGAGTCAACGTACACGGAGCTTCCGGCGGCAATGCATCGTAAGACCGCTACTGCACAGGCCTCGGGAACGGTCGTGCTTTCCTAAATAGCACAGTTTATTGCAGCATCCCAGCATCAACTGAATCTGTCGCATATTTTTTATCCGACGATGCTGGGTCGGGACGCTCCGTGGAAGCGGGTACGGACGTCCGAAAATTTCATCCGGTCCGACGGGATACCGAAAGGGATTTGGAGGATTTCGAGCTTTCCCTTTCGGAACAACATATGCTGTTGTGTATGTCATCTGAGTTGGTCTTCTACAGCTTCTTTCGTCGGACCAGAATGCTGCGATGCCGGATAAGAAACTGATAGCGTCGGTGGACTTAGAAATTTTTGGTTCGGTTCAGGGACATCGTCCCTCAGTTCCGACATAGTCCAATAATGTCACACAAACTTTCGAATTATTGAACGACGCTATATATATTATTATTTTATGCTTGCTATAACCAAGCATTTCTGGTTTCTTGTTCGCAAATTTACGGAGATGTCTTTCAAAAGTGTGCCTCTGTCGTCATAGTTAATGAAGAGCTAGCGGCAATAAGTGCTCATGGAATATGTCTATCGCCTACGGTGTGACATTCGCTAGCTCACCCGGTGTAGCGTACATTCATCGAATGGTTCGGCTGCCGGGTTCGTCCGTTGAGGTCTAGGAAGGAGATTTGGGTGATGCGAGCACTTTAATTACTTTAGTACTCACCCAGTGACGGCAGATTGAGCCTGTTAGTCCAGTTCCTGGCTTGTCCAGGTCTGTCCGGGCTGTGATCGAGAGAGGTCCCTCTCTCGTCCAACAACATAGGGGACCGCATGTTGTGGTTCAGATATTTTACATTCGGAGCATATGTCTGTCGGTCGGGACGCTCCGTTATATTGACAGTCCTAGAGACTGTCCTTAATGCTTCCTCATCCTCACAGCAGGGCACACGACCGCACATTGGCTACGTGACCTCGAGTATCCGATCAGTTTCGTCATTCAGTGATTCCACGGCGAATAGGTCGCACCATCCGGTAGCCAAGGGACACGAGGCCTATACACTCCGTTCGCTCGCATATTGGTAGTATGCATGGGGTAACGATCACGGAGCTTCCAGCGGCAATGCATTGTAGGACCGCTTCTCCTCAGGCCTCAGTGACGGACGTGCTATCCGAGTTAGCACAGTTGTTTCACAGCATCCCAGCAATTGACAGTTTCTTGGTCGAATCAGGAATTATCCGACGGCGCTGGGTCGGTGCGGTCCGCGGTTGCATCAGGTACGGACGACCGAACGCTTTATAGGGTCCGACAGGATGGCGAAAGGGATTCAAAAGTTTTCGAGTTTTCCCTTTAGTAGTATCGGAAGCTGCCTTTCATATCTTCTGGCATTATCTTCCGGTGATTGTTATTCGGACTTCATTGCTGCGATCTTGGATAAGAGACTTATAGCGTCATTGGACTCGGATTTTTCGATCGGTTCAGGGACATTGTCCCTGACTTACCGACGCAGTCCAATAATGTCATTACAACATGTGTTTTATTTTTCGACGCTATATATGCATACTAGCCTGCTACCAAGCATGATAGTTTAGTTTCTTGTCCGCGTTGCTCATTTCTGCCGTTTTATCATTTATACGAATAGTTTATTTTGGCAGAGCAGGGCATACCGAGAGTTCATATGCATCTAGACGGTGTGGTTAAAGACTGGAAATATTCTTTTTCGCCGTTTATGTATTTTCCAACTTCAATGTTGGAAACGACATGATGTATAGTAGACTTAACTTAGATGCTTTATCATACGTAATCCGCCTTACTGAGGCGTTATCATTACGTCTTCAAGAAAAGATTTACGGGATATTATTCTCAATGTAATTTCTTTTGAGGGCAGTAGTTTGTTCACGTATAACTCCGCCCTTCAGTGGCTGATTGGAGTTGGTTAGACGTGACACAGCCCTAGCTACATCCACACACGTGGATAGTAAGGTTAAGAACTCTCTCAGAGTCGCTTCGTTCTCGGAGGAACTTCTCTTCGACGGCAACTTTTCGGCAATCCATGAATTGCTCGATTTACACGTTCTCTTGTCTATCTAGTGTTACAAGAGATTCAGACTGGGGCAAACATTCGGTGGTTGACTCAGAGAGTGCCACCGCAGTTGCCGGACCCGAGTGTTGCTGTTATGACGGTTGCCAGTCAAACAGATTGGAATATAATACTGATCCCAACGGATTCGAAGTGCCAGGGTCTTTGGGTTCCGCAGTCTCTTAGCAACCAATTTTCTTCCGTGGAATAATGTTTTTAGGCTTGCTTTATGTCATTGCATGAACATTATTCAGAAACGCATGCCCAAATCCTGTCCGTTAATTCGACAGTAGTGGCGTATCTCCGGAACCAGGGAGGCACTCTTTCGTTTCCGTTATTCAATTTAATGGAAAGAATCTGTCTGTTGGTTATAGTACACCAAGTTCTGTTTTGGTCCGTCATATTCCGGGTCGTCTGATTGTTTTACCGGACTCCCGTTCACTTAGGGGTCGCTTGTTGCTGTCAGAATGGACTCTCAACAAACAAGTATTCAATCATTTTCTATCTATGGCAGCGCCCAATGATGATTTATTTACGACACAGCTTGCTAATCTATTGCAGACGTATGTGTTGGCTTGTCCAGATCTCTGAACTAATGTTGTTAACGCTCTATTGATCTATAGGACGGAATGATAGGATACGCATATCCTCCGGCGCTGTTGTTTCAGCAGGTATTGCTAAGATAAACAACCACAATACATTTCTGTTGATAGCATCTCTATCTTCACAGAGATCATGGGTAATTTACTCTCTTGTCTACTGTGGGACTTAACGTGAAATCTTCCTCAATGTGAGGATCTTTTTTCACTGGGTAAATCGTGTCATCTTTATCACAACCCGCAAGGTCGCAACCTTCATGTATTCCGTTGTGTGGTCCGTATTGCATTGTAAGCATTGTACTGGACGAGCTTTGGATGCGATTTCTTACTATAGGAGATCCTCTTCTTCGCTATTCTATGCGGCTAAAGTGGAGGCTCTTCCGTCGTTGGTGTAGGGATCATTATGTTCATATTGTTGATCCCTCCATACTACTCATTGCAATTTTTTGTATACTTGTTTCACAAGATCTACTGCAGCCTGTTATTATTAAGGTTATAGGTTTATGTTACCTCATACCTATGCACTCTATGATAGTTTACAATTGAGTCTTATGTCTCTTTATCTAAGTCAGTTAGTAACTTTTTGATAAATAGACTTAGAATCTTTAGATTAAATTCCTATATGGATTTTAACTTCGGTTCTTATTTAGCTAAGTAATCATTTGAGCCTCTGGAAACAGTAGTTTTCAGATTCTGACCTTTTAAACAGTAATTCTGTTGGTTTCTTTTTTACTGTAGAGTCAGTGAGTTTCATGCACTATCGATGGATGATTTTCACTTTCGTAGTTTCGGAATCACTATTCCGTTACTATTTAGGTTGGATTTTTGCATAAGAGTTAGGCTCCTAATATCCGGAACCTATTGTTATTAAGGTCCTTCCGTCTTCGTACGGGCATAGGCCTTTACTCTTTCCGGGTAGAGTTATGTATTTATAAACAGATATCTGTTTATTACTATGGGCGTAAGCTTCTTCTGTCTTTGATGCCTAGTAGAAGGACGTTACGCTCCATTCTATTGTTAATGGATTCTATTAACTATCGGTACTGCTTATGGTATATCATTGACTTAGCAGTTGTGCTTAAGATTTCGGCTCATGAAGTAAGAGTTCTTCTACATCTTGGGCTTACATTAAGAGTGTCGCTATTATAGATTTTTGAAGGCTGCTCATTGCGCTCAGCCATCCACATTCATGAATTTTTATCTCAGAAATTTCGAGTCCATTTCTGGAGGCCTCTATTGTTAGGTCTATTATCTACTGCTCAGAATGTCATTCACTTAACAGTTGCTACTATAGCTAGGTAGGCTGTCTGTTTCGGCAGTGTCTCCGTTCTGCTGCCCTCTTCACTCTGGGCTATTTGACCCAGGGCAAGAAAAAGGGGGGGTGGGGGGGAAGGTGTTCCCTTGGGTCACCTGTTTTACTATGGAAACAAGGGGATACCTCCTCCGGAGTTAGTAATTCTGAGCTGTTATTGGGATGGTTGTTTAATGAGAAGTTTAGGTTTTTAAAATTCATTCAAGTCTTAGTTTTTAAAGTATAGCTTTTGATTATTGCATATGTCAACGGACATGATTATGCAATCCTCAGACTCTTTTAGGAGTATAAGAGTCTCTATTCTCTAGACTTACTTTATTATTGGCTTACTTTAAAAATTATTAGTATAAGGATTATATTGGATATTAATAGAGTACATGGATGTATGAAGCTCAATTTTGGAAGGTGTTGTATCTTTCTAATTTATCATAAATAAGAAAGATACATGTAAGGCCTATTACTTCTTTTTCCCTACAGGGGATGACTCTATTTTATATTATTGAGCGTATTCCGTTTTGCTCTATGTCCTTGGCCCTCCAGCCTTTTTACTATTCAGCTATGTCTGGGTCATTGGTACAGTATAAAAATGTTAAAAAATTTATAGTAATTTCTATATTTTTTATACTTACCAATGACCCAGACGGGGATGGCCCTCCCAGGAGTTGGGAACTCTTGCCTCCCCGCTGAGTACATAGCGCTTACCAGGCACTGGTTTTTAGAATGATTAATGGCGCCAATTTCGGAACGTCCTTGACACTGCGCATGCGCAGTAGAGGCGAAGTGTGGAGGGCCTTTCAGGACATGTTTTCTTTGGTTTTAGATGCAAATTTTGGGGATTGGGGGGCAAAATTTGTGTTTGGCCCTATATTTTAAGAGTTAGCACCAGCTATGTCTGGGTCATTGGTAAGTATAAAAAATATAGAAATTACTATAAATTTTTTAACTTTTTATTAGATCTTCCCTCTTTCCAGAAATACTGTGGAGCCCACTTAATTGGATCTATCTTAATTGAATAACCCTGTTAATTGAATGTAATTTCCAAACAAACCAACTACCATACTTTCAGTACAAATTTGGCCTGTTAATTGCATATGACTTATAGAGTAAGCTCCTATATTGAATAAAAAATCTTGAAATGTGTCAAATTTCCCTGACAGCCAACAAATTCCCCTTGTTTATAGACCTATATGCAAGCATAGATATAAGAGGTCAGGCACAGACAAAGTCCAATTTAGTTATGCGTATTCCCCCCCCCCCCCCCCCCCAAAATAAAAGAAAAATATCCAGGCTTGCCTATAAGGTCTCAATACATCCAAGACAGATATTAAGTCTATTATATCTTGTTTGACAGAGCTCCAAGGTATAATAGAATAGTAAATGCTCAGGTTATATCAAGGATTCCAGAAAGTGGCGAAATCCCTGTTAATTGAATACTCCTGCTTATTGAATAATTTTCACTGGCAAAGTGGCCATTCAGTTAACCGGGTTCCACTGTATTGAACAATTCAGTCTTCAGTCTAGCAACAGCGTTATTACCGAAGCTTTCAAAATTAGTCCTTAAAATATTACCACAATAAACTCATGATTAGGCCAAACAAAGTAGATCTTCTGTTTCTCATGCCATTATTTGTAAAATTGCATGCGGGCGAGCGATTTTTTATTTTATTTTTTCTTTCTGTAATTATTTCTTTACCATCAAAAGTTCATGCTCTTGGTTTATGTTTTAGGCCTCGTAATGTACAGAATAGCATTGGTGGTGGTGTATTTCATCCCTTGAGAGCAAGAAGGTTTTGCATTGCTAAAGCATTGCAAAGCCTTCTTGCATTCAAGGGACAAATTTATCAATTTTTTTAACTTGGGTAAAATATTAGACATAAACCATTTAATAAAAAGAGAGCATGCGGCTGCCAAAAGGACCATGCGGGAGGGCCTGAGAAACAGATTTTTAATTTTTTTTAGGCCTTACTTGTTATTTTTAGGCCTTACTTGTTATAAAAGTGGATTGTTGTAAACAATAGCACAGGTTAGTGAAGCATTGGAAACCTGGGTCCAATAAAACCCCACGCCTTCTGTCGGAAAGTAGCATGGTAATCCCCATTGAGTGTCACGATTAGCCATTGTGCATAAATATGTGACGTTAACCACCAACACACAACAAACAAACAAACAATCCCCATTGATGATTTATCTTTCAGATGATGAGACATTCCCATTTGCATCACAGACTTTAATGGCATGGTTAGTGCGTGGTGATTGTAACAGAAGGAACTCTCATGCCTTCTACGCTCTTATTCAGTGTACCAACTCTCATGTGCGACGTCTTTTATCAGAGAAGCAACAACATGAGGATGAGGTCAGAAATACAAAGGAGAGGTTCAGACAGAGATTTGAAGGAATTCTAAAGCAATGTAAGTTAATTGTACACATGTCGCTCAATGACAATGGCAGTTCAGTGATGGATTTAACATATTTAAAATTTAGGTTTTAATAATATTTATTAATTTTTTTTTTAATCATGGGGTTAAATTTAAAACTTTGGTTTGTAGTCATTCTCGAAAATACATACTTGGTAATTGTTGGTGATTCTGAAAAATGCCTTCCGCATTTTTTCATAATTACACTTTATATCCAACTGTTCATTTTGATTGAAACCGTTAAGCTAGTTTCTTTGGTAAGTGGCATCTTTTAAGTATTTGAAACAATTCCAGAAAGATGTATATCTGATTTATTACATGGTTCAGAGATGTCCACAAACCTTGCAGGTAAGAGAGCATCAAGTCCTACCACCAGCACTTTATGTGCATAGAAAACAGAATAGTTGAACTGCAGACGGAATGGATATCTCTAAATAGCTTCTTGACTTCATTTTAAATAATGTTTTCCAGTCGTTTGAACAGTCAAACAGGACAGTCTGTCCTGGCGAATCCTGTACCGGACACATCTACAATTGGCTGACATATTGCAGTCAGATGAGAGAAATTCGCTTTTAAACTGACCCAGTCCCCAAAATCATAAGACAAACATGGCATCGTACCAATTATTCTGTGGCGACATCAAAGTAATCATAAAGCATGAGGATCACACTTTATGATTACTTTGATGTCGCCACAGAATAATTTCTTTGAAGTAGCCGATGACAGAGCTGTCATTACCTTTGAAAAGTCAAAATGGTCTGCCTTATCGAGGTTGTGGTGCAGACAGAACATGCACCTTTAGAGTATTTTGATATGCTGATTCACAAATAAGTTGAAAGTCTGACGTGCAAGTGTGTCATACATGATTATTAGCCCTCCTTCAATTAGGAACTTCCTCATAAAACAATTTTGTCCCTGTACCGGCAGGATAGTAGATTCAGTACCGGTGCTGGTTGGGGGATGAGAAAACTGGCGGTACCCAAGTCAGAATATAAGTAGTCTGACATCTGAAAAATGAGGTCCCCAGAGGGTGAATTTAGTGATGCTACCCTGCTCTGCAGGGGAGCATCACTAAATTTACCCTCTCTGAACCTCAAGCTGAATCAGGGTCTCAAACCCAAACAGAACGAGGTACCCAGAGGATAAATTGGCCCACTGTATCGGCTAGCATGATCAAATTAACCTTCTGGGGACCTCATTTTGCAAATGTCCGACAGCTTATTTTCAGGCCTGGCGGTACCGGTACAGGTACCGGTTGGCATGCTTGCTCACAACGTATTGTATACAAAAAAATGAAGAATGAATGAATGAATTTATTTGTAGTGTAGTTTACATAGATACAAGCAATTACGTAATTGTGAAGAAGACAACTTTACTAGGGGAAGTGACAGCCCAGTTAATTCATACTTGATAATAATTTATGAATTTGGAGACGGCAGCAGTTAGAAAAGTTTTCATTCAATATCGGTGAATCTAAATACGGTGGATACAGAAAAATGGTGTGGTTATTTCTCTCTTCGTGTTCCTGTACCACACAAAACCCCCACAGTTCTCTAGTTTTCGTGTACCCATTATGAGTATTAGGGCTAAAGAATCAGCTTCAGAACTTGGACAATGTGGCACAAGCATGCACCTGTTATAACCCTCAACCTAATTTAACAAGAAGATGATACTTAAATATTTCTTGGTTTATTGAAAAACCTTTCTTTTTTCTGTTAAACACATAGCTTATGAATATCTTAGTCGAACAAGTTTGTACCATTGAGGGGCCAAAAACTAAATTTTGGAGTCAAAATTTTGAAAAATAACTTTTTTTTGGAATGGCATTGGCTGGATATGACCGTCATGTTAAGGATAAAGAGAATATTATGCACTTCAGTAGTGCTTAACCCTTAAGGACTTGGACAATTATCTTGAATTCATACCTGACTGCCGTCTGTACACATCCAGTGGCTTAGCAGTGATTTCTGGTCAAGTCTTGGCTGCCCATTAAGGCAACCAAGACTTGACTAGAAACCACTGCCCAGGTAATTTGTCTATTATTAGCAGGATTTCCTCATGATGGCATGTTGAGTGCACCTGTTCTGAGGTCGTAAAACTCGGAAATAAATCTTTAACTGGTAGAGTGCTAGAAGCCCATATTTGGGCTTTATTCTGATGGACGAGTACCACAACTTGAAGGCTTCATAATCTGTGGATGTGCTTCATATCATCTTCAAAGTAAAATTATTTAGCCTGTAAGGATTTGCCTTGTTATAATTTATGGGAGAGTGCCAATTGGCACTCTCCCATAAATTTTAGCAAGCCGAAGACATGTGGACAAATTTTGATGACCAAAAATAATTTAGCACTTTACCAGTTATGGGTTAAAGGCCAATTTCAGATTTAGTCAATTTTCACTACCTTTAGAATGGGAACTCGGTGACTCATTGGTTTGAATATTGAACTTTTAATTGAAAGGTCGATGGTTCGATCCTACCTGTGTCATATGTGCTCTGTCCTTGGACAAGATGCACAATTCTGATTGGCACATGGAGGTATGGTGATGCTATGTACTAGGGCATACTGCACCTCAATCCCTGTGGCAACCACATTGTGTCTTTGGCAAGACACTTCACCCCCATTGCCCACTTTGGGGGGCACGGAGGCATTGTGTACTGAGGCATACTGCACATCAATGATGCACTTGTCTTCAACCAATGTTAATCCCGCTTGTGTGGAGATAGTATGTTGGGGAGCCTGATAGATGCTCGCCATTACTCGGTGGTTCCTTCCAGGTACTCCAGCTTCCTCTACCCGTACAACTGTCCGTCATGAGGTGACCATGGCTGTTAAAAGTGTTGTTAAACCCCAATAAATAAATAAATAATTACTGCACCTCAACGATACACTTGTTTTAACCACTGCTAACTCTGCTTGTGCCGGGTTAGTATGGTGGATAGTCTGACAGTTACTTGCTTGGCCCAGTGGTTCTCTCTTTAAAACTGTCTGACATGATGTGATCCTGACTGTTCAAAACCCTCTTAACCCTTTACCTAATGAATCGCCCACATCCGTCAGCGTAATATGCAAACTGAGCAGTTGAAATCATGTGACCCCTCATTGGAACGGGATCAGTGAGCTCGTTCCAATGAGGGGATCACATGATATGGTTTTGTTGAAATTGTTTGAAAAATTTGAAAAAATGGTATTTAAAATAATAAATTTTGATATCGTCTGCATTGGGTAAAGGGTTAAATGAACAGACTACCTTAGAACAGGTGCATCAATGCTCAGCTTTAGGTGAACAACTTTCAAGATACAATCTCAAGTTTTAGGCTGTTGTTTCTGCATGTAAAGGCAACCAAGACTTGCCAAGACTCAGCTGCAAAGAAAGCAAAAAGTTGGATTACCATTAACCCTTAGGGGCCTAATATTAACTTTGATAACTTTTTAATACAAAACAACATGTGCCCCCACATGCAGTGTTTAGGTAAACTCAAAACTTGTCTTCTAAGTACCTTGTCAGTTTCTAGGCAAGTCTTGGCTGCCTCTGTAGGTAGCCAAGACTTTACTAGAAACAGCTGCAAAGCCACTGGAAGTAGACTTTCAAAGTATAACACAAATGTATAAAAATCTTCAGGTTCTTAAGGGTTATAGTGGGTTCTAGTTAAATTCTCAGCTGCTGTATAGAAAACATTCAAGAGCCAGAGAGGTTAAAGGCTTTGATGACAAAAAAGAGAATTGTGCAAGTGTCCAATCCTTTTAGGATTAATGAAAAACATTTTAATGGAAACTGAAACTTGTATATGGTAAGTACTTAGTATGTAAAGTCTTTATGGTGAGTAATTGTACTTTCATTACATCATAACACCAGGGAAATTTGTTTAACTGGTCGAGTGCCAAATTATTTTTGGTCATCTAAATTTGTCGACATATCTTTGCCTTGTTAAAATTTATGGGAGAATGCCCATAGGCACCCTCCCATAAACTGTAACAGGCAAATCCCTAAAGACTAAATAATTTCTCTTCGAGGATAAAATGAAGTACATCCACAGAATATGAATTCTTTAAGATGGGTTACCTGCACTTCAGATTAAAGCCCAAATATGGGCTCCCAGCACTGTACCAGTTCGAACTCAACTCTGTAGAGGTAATAGATCTAATATATACAGTGGAATCCTCTTAATTGAATATCCATTTTGCCATTGAAAATTATTCAATTAACAGGAGTATACAATTAACAGGGATTTGGTCAGTTTCCTGTGTTCTGGGGGTAAACTGAGCATTTATTCTATTATATCTTGTTTGACAGAGCTCATAGAGCTCTGTCAAACAAGATATAATAGAATAAATGCCTGTATTGGATGTAGTGAGGCCAAAAAGGTATCACAGAATAAGTTTTTATACACTTATTTCTAGAGATAATTTATGCGTGCATTGGGTGTTGTCTTCAGTTCTATTTGGTGAAAATTGTTCATTTTATAATGTAATTATCTTGGCTAGTTTATTGGTGTGCAAACTTTTGGTCACATTTTTTTTTGCAAATTGAGAAAAAGATAATAGTCGCAGATTTTTAAAACACGTTTTTTTTGTCAAGACAAATACCAAAGTTTCAGCAGCGATGTTTCCAGCAATGCAACAGGGAATTTAACAGTTACATCTCTTTGACAGTGCTCATTGAGTTTTGTTAAGAAGATAAATTTGTTACATTTTTCGTTATACTTGGAAAAATATTCGATCTAAGTGCTAGGGTTAAAAGTTTTAGCTTTTAACTGATTTGGTTCTAGAAGACACTATAACGGCTTTCAAACAATTGAGGGTACCAGAGCAAAAGCATTCTCCAATAATTTGTAATAAAACAAATTTAAAAAAAGATTCATACCACCAAAAATAATCTAGCCCTCGACCAGTTAAATCACAGAACTTTTTGTGTTGTTCGAGCAAAACATAGTGAATTAAATTCACAGATTAGTATTGTAATGTAGATTTTAATGGTAAATTCCGGCCATCACCATTCTGAAAAAGTTTAGAATGATAAATTAAACATTTTGCTTGACAAGTATTGAAAAAGGATTTTAATGTCGTTAGGTTTGTGAGGTAGTACAGAATGTGCCACCGGTGTAAATTCCAACTGTGAGTGGTTTCAATAGATGGTTGCACTGCAACGCTGGGTGATATCTTTTAACCCTTTACCCAACGAATCACCCGCATCCACCTGCGTAATATGCAAATACAGCTGTTGAAAAAATATAATATTTTTATACTGTACCAATGACCCAGACATAGCTGGTGCTAACTCTTAAAATATAGGGCCAAACACAAATTTTGCCCCCCAATCCCCAAAATTTGCATCTAAAACTAAAGAAAACATGTCCTGAAAGGCCCTCCACACTTCGCCCCTACTGCGCATGCGCAGTGTCAAGGACGTTCCGAAATTGGCGCCATTTATCATTCTAAGTTTGGCCCTTCATCAGTTAACATCTGACTGATCTTTGTGCTTTTAAATCTCAGTTTAAATGATGCCAGACACATAAATATTAGTGAAATGGTGATTCTAAGGAGGATAGAAAAGGAGGAGAGGAAAAGAATGTGTGACAGAATATTATCAGGGCTGTAACTTAAAATTTTTGAATGAAATTATGTTAAGTTACCTATTTTCAAGGCAGCAGCCATTTTGTTGTCATTCTGATTATTTAGTTACACTGTTTTTTCACGTGTTTTTCCTCTCTCCCTGTCCTTTAAGTTCCCCCTTGCTATTCTCCCATGCTTTTGGCATAGTTTCTGTAATTATTATTACTAAAATTTCTTGGGAGTTTTAGCTGAATAACAGAATGAATTCTGTTCTTTCCCCATGTTTACGTCTTCACCTACGGGTGGTTAGGCGTTGTGTTCTGCATCTACCATCTGATGTTCTGCAGTTTCTTCCCTGGAAGTCTCTGTTTTGCATCAGATGGTGTATTTTTGGTAACTGATTTCGGGCCTGGGTGCCAGGAGTCTTATTTTAGTGTTTTTACACTCATTGTTTACATTTACAACAGCCCTCTGTGTGAGGGGGGGGATTTCTAAATAATAATATCTTTATGTTATTTTAATCATAACTAGATACATTATTATTGTTCGTAAGTGTTGAATAAATTGTTTAAAATATTTTTAAAATTTTTGTCCACACTTAGGCTTGGGATCCATTGGGGCTCAACGTTACTTTTCAGAAACTTGGGCTGTTCTGAAAAAATATTTTTTCAAAATATTTTGATTTCAATTATTTTTTCTATATTAATGGATCATATTATTATTATGTATTTTGATTGCCAGGGGTTAGTGCGAGTACCAGGACTTGTTTTCTTTTCACATTGAAAGGATATTGATCAATTGTTTTAAGAGGAAGTCTCCCTCTGACCTTATTATCATTCTATATGTGGTCAGTGTACTCGCATTAACTCCTGTTCTGTATCGTATGATTTCGATGACAATATGGGAAGCGTATGTCACGGTATGTTGTTGGGGATTTGGACACTCCGGTCCTTTCCCCGCAGGGTCACTCTACTTTATCAATTTCTATTTCAGACGATCAAGATTAGGGTGATGTATCTGTGATGTCTTCCAACAGTGTGCCTCCGTCGTCACAATTAATGAAGGGCTAGCGGAAAAGTGCTCATGTAATACGCCAATTGCCTAAGAGGACCCTAGTAGGTTCGACGGCCTTTGACGTCCGCTAGCTCGCCCGGTGTAGCGTCCATTCACCGATTGGTTCGGCAGCCGGGTTCATCCGTTGCGGTCTAGAAAGAATTTTGGGGTGATGCGAGCACTATAAAATTAACTTAATGCACACCCAGTGACGGCGGATCGGAGGGAGAACGGAGGAAGCCTTTTAGTCCGGTTCATAGCTCGTTCCGGTCCATCCGGACGGCAAGCGAGAGAGGCCCCTCTCTCGTTCAACAACATCTGGCCCCAGATGTTGTGGTACAAATGTGTCGCTAGCGGAGCATACGTCCGTCGCTCGGGACGCTCTGTTGTATAGGCAGTCCGCTGAGACTGCTAAGGCTTCCTCTTCTCGTCAGCGCACACGACCGCACCTTGGCTGCGTGACCGCCGATATATTACCAGCTTCGCCGATCAAGGATTCTTCGGCGACCAGGTCACACCATCCGGCAGCCAGGGATTCGAGACCGATGGACTCTGGACGTTCGCATAGGAAAAGTATGCGGGAGCCATCTGATGCGGAGCTGCCCTCGGCGAAGCAGCGATAGACTGCGCCGCCGCAGGTCTCGACGCCGGACATTCTTGTGCACATAGCACAGCTTATCGCAGCATCCCAGCAGCCGACAGAAACGGTGTCGGATCGAGAATTATCCGACAGCGCTGGGTCGGTAGCCGGGGACTCGAGGCCTGCAGACTCCGGACGTTCGCATAGGAAGTGTGCGGGAGTCAACGTACACGGAGCTTCCAGCGGCAATGCATCGTAAGTCCGCTACTGCACAGGCCTCGGGAACGGACGTGCTTTCCTTAATAGCACAGTTTATCGCAGCATCCCAGCATCAACTGAATCTGTCGCATATATTTTATCCGACGATGCTGGGTCGGGACGCTCCGCGGAAGCGGGTACGGACGTCCGAAAGTTTCATCCGGTCCGACGGGATACCGAAAGGGATTCGGAGGATTTCAAGCTTTCCCTTTCGGAACAACATATGCTGCGATGCCGGATAAGAAACTGATAGCGTCGGTGGACTTAGAAATTTTTGGTTCGGTTCAGGGACATCGTCCCTCAGTTCCGACATAGTCCAATAATGTCACACAAACTTTCGAATTATTGAACGACGCTATATATATTATTATTTTATGCTTGCTATCCAAGCATTTCTGGTTTCTTGTTCGAAGAGTTATGGAGATGTCTTTCAAAAGTGTGCCTCTGTCGTCATAGTTAATGAAGAGTTAGCGGCAATAAGTGCTCATCGAATATGTCTATCGCTTACGGAGTGACATTCGCTAGCTCACCCGGTGTAGCGTACATTCATCGAATGGTTCGGCTGCCGGGTTCGTCCGTTGCGGTCTAGGAAGGAGATTTGGGTGATGCGAGCACTTTAACTACTTTAGTACTCACCCAGTGACGGCAGATTGAGGACAGATCGGAGGAAGCCAACAACATAGGGGACCGCATGTTGTGGTTCAGATATTTTACATTCGGAGCATATGTCCGTTGCTCGGGACGCTCCGTTATATTGACAGTCCGAGAGACTGTCTTTAATGCTTCCTCATCCTCACAGCAGGGCACACGACCGCACATTGGCTACGTGACCTCGAGTATCCGATCAGTTTCGGCATTCAGTGATTCCACAGCGAATAGGTCGCGCCATCCGGTAGCCAAGGGACACGAGGCCTATACACTCCGTTCGCTCGCATATTGGAAGTATGCACGGGGTAACGATCTCGGAGCTTCCTGCGGCAATGCATCGTAAGACCGCTGCTCCTCAGGCCTCAGTGACGGACGTGCTATCCGAGTTAGCACAGTTGTTTCGCAGCATCCCAGCAATTGACAGTTTCTCGGTCGAATCAGGAATTATCCGACGGCGCTGGGTCGGTGCGGTCCGCGGTTGCATCAAGCTACGGACGACCGAACGCTTTATAGGGTCCGACAGGATGGCGAAAGGGATTCGAAAGATTTCGAGTTTTCCCTTTAGTAGTATCGGAAGATGCCTTTCATATCTTCTGGCATTTCTTCCAGTGATTATTTTTCGGACTTCATTGCTGCGATCTTGGATAAGAGACTTATAGCGTCATTGGACTCGGATTTTTCGATCGGTACAGGGACTTTGTCCCTGACTTACCGACGCAGTCCAATATTGTCATTACAACATGTGTTTTATTTTTCGACGCTATATATTTATATATATATACAAGCCTGCTACTAAGCATGATAGTTTAGTTTCTTGTCCGCGTGGCTCATTTCTGCCATTTTATCTTTTTTACATATAGTTTATTTTGGCAGAGCACGGCATACCGAGAGTTCATATGCGTCTAGACGGTGTGATTAAAGACTGCATATATTCTTTTTCGCCGTTTATGTCTTTTCCAATTTCAATGTTGGGAACGACATTATGTATAGTAGACTTAACTTAGACGCTTTATTATACGTAATCCGCCTTACTGAGGCGTTATCATTACGTCTTCAAGAAAAGATTTACGGGATATTATTCTCAATGTAATTTCTTTTGAGGGCAGTAGTTTGTTCACGTATAACTCCGCCCTTCAGTGGCTGATTGGAGTTGGTTAGACGTGATGCAGCCCTAGCTACATCCACGCGTGGATAGTAGGTTAAGAACTCTCTCAGAGTCGCTTCGTTCTCGGAGGAGCTTCTCTTCGACGGCAACTTTCCGGCAATCCATGAATTGCTTGATTTATACATTCTCTTGTCTATCTAGTGTTACAAGAGATTCAGACTGGGGCAAACATTCGGTGGTTGACTCAGAGAGTGCCGCTGCAGTTTCCGGACCCGAGTGTGGCTGTTATGACGGTTGCCAGTCAAACAGATTGGGATATATACTGATCCCTACGGATTCGAAGTGCCAGGGTCTTTGGGTTCTGCAGTCTTTTAGCTATCAGTTTAACTTCCGCGGAATAATGTTTTTTAGGCTTGCTTTATGTCATTGCATGAACATTATTCAGAAACGCATGCCCAAATTCCTGTCCTTTAATTCGACAGTAGTGGCGTATCTCCGGAACCAGGGAGGCACTCTTTCGTTTCCGTTATTCAATTTAATGGAAAGAATCCGTTTGTTGGTTATAGTACACCAAGTTCAGTTTTGGTCCGTCATATTCTGGGTCGTCTGATTGTTTTATCGCACTCCCGTTCTCTTACGGGTCGCTTGTTGCTGTCAGAATGGACTCTCAACAAACAAGTATTCAATCAGATTTGCTATCTATGGGAGCGCCCAATGATGTTTTATTTATGACACAGCTTGCTAATCAATTGCAGACGTATGTGTTGGCTTGTCCAGATCTCTGAGCTAATACTGTTAACGCTCTATTGATCTATAGGACGGAATGATAGGATACGTGTATCCTCCGGCGCTGTTGTTTTAGCAGGTATTGCTAAGATAAACAACCACAATACATTTCTGTTGATAGCATCTCTATCTTCACAGAGATCATCAGTAATTTACTCTCTTGTCTACTGTGGATCTTAACGTGAAATCTTCCTCTATGTGAGGATCTTTTTTCACTGGGTAAATCGTGTCATCTTTATCACAACCCGCAAGGTCGCAACCTTCTTGTATTCCGTTGTGTGGTCCGTATTGCATTGTAAGCACTGTACTGGACGAGCTTTGGACGCGTTTTCTTACTATAGGAGATCCTCTTCTTCGCTATTCTATGCGACTAAAGTGGAGGCTCTTCCGTCGTGGTGTAGGGATCATTATGTTCATATGGTTGATCCCTCCATACTACTCATTGCTATTTTTTAGTATACTTGTTTCACAAGATCTACTGCAGCCTGTTGTTATTTAGGTTATAGGTTTATGTTACCTCATACCTATGCACTCTACGATAGTTTACAATTGAGTCTTTTGTCTCTTTATCTAAGTCAGTTAGTAACTTTTTGATAAATAGACTTAGAATCTTTAGATTAAATTCCTATACGGATTTTAACTTCGGTTCTTATTCAGCTAAGTAATCATTTGAGCCTCTGGAAACAGTAGTTTTCAAATTCTGACCTTTTAGACAGTAATTCTGTTGGTTTCTCTTTTACTGTAGAGTCAGTGAGTTTCATGCACTATCGATGGATGATTTTCACTTTCATAGTTTCGGAATCAATACTTCCGTTACTATTTAGGTTGGATTGTTGCATAAGAGTTAGGCTCCTATTATCCGGAACCTATTATTTTAAGGTCCTTCCGTCTTCGTATGGGCATAGGCCTTTACTCTTTCCGGGTACAGTTTATGTATTTATAAACAGATATCTGTTTATTACAAGGGCGTAAGCTTCTTCTGTTTTTGATGTCTAGTAGAAGGACGTTACGCTCCATTTTATTGTTAATGGATTCTATTAACTAGCGTACTGCTTATGGTATATCATTGGCTTAGCAGTTGTGCTTAAGATTTTGGCTCATGAAGTAAGAGTTCTTCTACTTCTTGGGCTTACATTAATAGTGTTGCTATTATAGATTTTTGAAGGCTGCTCATTGCGCTCAGCCATCCATTCATGAATTTTATCTCAGAAATATCGAGTCCATTTCTGGAGGCCTCTATTGTTAGGTCTATTATCTACTGCTCAGAATGTCATTCACTTAACAGTTGCTACTATAGCTAGGTAGGCTGTCTGTTTCGGCAGTGTCTCCGTTCTGCTGCCCTCTTCGCTCTGGGCTATTTGACCCAGGGCAAGAAAAAGGGGGGGGGGGGGGGGAGGGTGTTCCCTTGGGTCACCTGTTTTTACTATGAAAACAAGGGGATACCTCCTCCGGAGTTAGTAATTCTGAGCTGTTATTGGGATGGTTGTTTAGTGAGAAGTTTAAGTTTATAAAATTCATTCAAGTCTTAGTTTTTAAAGTATAGCTTTTGAATATTGCATATGTCAACGGACATGATTATGCAATTCTCACACACTTTTAGGGGTATAAGAGTCTCTATTCTCTAGACTTACTTTATTATTGGCTTACTTTAAAAATTATTAGTATAAGGATTATTGGATATTAATAGAGTACATGGATGTATGAAGCTCAATTTTTGGAAGGTGTTGTATCTTTCTAATTTATCATAAATAAGAAAGATACATGTAAGGCCTATTACTTCTTTTCCCTACAGGGGATGACTCTATTTTATTTTATTGAGCGTATTCCATTTTGCTCTATGTCCTTGGCCCTCCAGCCTTTTTACTATTCAGCTATGTCTGGGTCATTGGTACAGTATAAAAATGTTAAAAAATTTATAGTAATTTATATATTTTTTATACTTACCAATGACCCAGACGGGGATGGCCCTCCCAGGAGTTGGGAAGTCTTGCCTCCCCGCTGAGTACATAGCGCTTACCAGGCACTGGTTATTAGAATGATAAATGGCGCCAATTTCGGAACGTCCTTGACACTGCGCATGCGCAGTAGGGGCGAAGTGTGGAGGGCCTTTCAGGACATGTTTTCTTTAGTTTTAGATGCAAATTTTGGGGATTGGGGGGCAAAATTTGTGTTTGGCCCTATATTTTAAGAGTTAGCACCAGCTATGTCTGGGTCATTGGTAAGTATAAAAAATATATAAATTACTATAAATTTTTTAACTTTTCAACAAATTTCAACAAAACCATATCATGTGACCCCTCTTTGGAACAAGCTCATTCCATAGAGGGGTCACATGATATGGTTTTGTTGAAATTTTTGTAAAAAATTTTTAAAAAATGATATTTAAAATAATGAATTTTGAAATCGTCTGCGTTGGGTAAAGGGTTATGAACCCTTCTGAAAATTTTCACTAGTCCTGAAACGGAAAAAGCATCATTTATAATGTGTCTTGGTCAGAAAATTTACCGGATTGATGTCAGAGTCGAAATTTTGAGGCCATGTCAATTTTGGAGTAGGAAATTTGAAACTCTAAGTTTCCAGTTGGAAATAAAAGATCAAAATTTCTCATCATTACTTGGAATTTTAATATTTTTCATGAACAATGTTAATTTATTGAATTTCCAACCATTTCATTTTTGACCTCAGAATTTCCAACTATTGAAAAAAAATACTCCTAGCTGGGGGGGGGGGGGGGGGGGGGGAGACCCCCACCCCCCTGTCCCCACATCCCTGAAAACAGTGTGATAAATCCCCTTAGGATGTTCAGTTTTCGAAATAGAGAGTATTCAGTTTATAGAGTGTTTGTTTAGTGACTTTATACAGGTTTAGATTTGAGACCTTTGAAATTGTTTGGTTTAGAGGGAGGTTTGGTTTAGAGAGTTCAGTTTAGAGGGATTTCAATGTACTATCCATGCAGCCCACCTAAATAACCTATAATGGTGATGGATGATATACCATAAATACTGTTCGGTATTGTGCCAATACTGACTTACTGTCAAACCATGCTACTAGCCCACCTGAATAATATATAATGGTGATGAATGATATACCATAAATACTGTTCGGTATTGTGCCAATACCGACTTACTGTCAAACCATGCTACTAGCCCACCTGAATAACATATAATGGTGATGGATGATATACCGTAAATACTGTTCGGTATTGTGCCAATACCGACTTATTGTCAAACCATGCTACTAGCCCACCTGAATAACATATACTAGCCCACCTGAATAACATATAATAGTGATGGGTGATATACCATAAATACCCTTCTCTATTGGTATCGAGCCAAAACAGTTCCTGTAAGAAGAGAATCTCAATATACTGAAATTTTGGTATTGAAAAATGTCCTTGATATTAGTTAAAAAATAAAGCCAATGACAGAACATTACCCTGACAAAAAGAGCCCATGGACTATGTATCCCTGAATGCACTCACCACCAGTCATTTGATATAACAAAAAAGCTCAGAGAAAAATACCGACAGGATTTTTTCTCAATGGTTTTTTTGTTACATCAAATGACCAGTGGCAAATGCCTCTGTTACTTCCAACATTTTGACAATTCTTTGTCCACTGTAAGTGCTTACCTCCACCTGGACAGTATACCCAAAATATCATACTATATTGGTATAAGTGTAAGCACAGGTGTGTTGACACCTAATACCATACCGTTACCGAAATAAATCCTTCTAAAAATACCAATACCGAAACTAAACTGGAAATTTCAATACCGCCCAGCTCGAACATATAATATCGTACCTTGGCGTTGATATAATAGAGCCTGTTTAGTAGTTCTCATTAGAAGTAATTTTTATACAAATCTTAAACACAGTATGGAATGGTTCCCAATGGTAAGTGGTCTCCTTGGTAAGTTGTGTAGTATTGGTGCATGGGTGCTGCTTTACAGGTAAAACATGACGTAGCAGCCACTGCCTGGTTTACAGGTTTTCCTGAAACGTGATTAGAATAAGTATAATGACCAGTTTAAGTGGACATCACATTTCTATCAAAGTATCACCGCAATTGCTTGGAAGCATAACTAACCCTTTACCTAACACACACAATATCAAAATTTGTTAAGGCCTAAAAAAAATAAAAATCTGTTTCTCAGGCCCTCCCACATGGTCCTTTTGGCTGCCGCATGCTCTCTTTTTATAACCAATGTAAACTTAAAAAAAATAAAAATTAAATGGTTTATGTCTGATATTTTTATAATACCAAAGTTAAAAAAAATTGATAAATTTCTCCCTTGAGTGCAAGAAGGATTTGCAATGCTTTAGCATTGCAAAGCCGTCTTGCTCTCAAGGGAAGAAATACACCACCACCCATGCTATTCCATAGATTATGAGGCCTAAAACATAAACCAAGAACATGAACTTTTGATGGCAAAGAAATAATTACAGAAATAAAAAATAAAATAAAAAACCACTCGCCCGCATGCAATTTTACAAATAATGGCTTGAGAAACAGAAGATCTACTTTGTGTGGCCTAATTTAATTATTTTTTCCTGAAATTCAACAGAATCGTATGGGGATCACATGATATGATTTTGTTGAATTTTTTTTAACTGGTTGAGTGCTTTAAGCCACTGTCATGGCTCTGCTGAAACATGCTGAAAGCCAATTCAGTGGCTTCACAATGTATCCATTAGCTCGTTCTTTGTTCATCAATAGAAAAAAAGTATTCACATAAAATTTTGTTAAAATTTATTGGAGAGTGCCTGATGGCACTCTCCAATAAACTTAACAGAATGCTTTTTTTTTAACAAAATCTTGCTAAACTAAGACTCCCCCTGCTGGAAGCATGATATATTTTTAAAAAAATACTCATGTTACAAATCCCCCTTGAAAAATAATTCAGCACTCAACCAGTTGAATTAATTTTTTTCATTTGCTTAATTTGTAATTTACGTTGTTGGATGCAGCCAATTCGTTAGGTAAAGGGTTGAACTATAATGGTTCTGAATGTAATTGATTGGCCAAATGAATCCATGTTCCACGGTATTTAAAAAGAAATTTTCTATTACTGTGATTTTTATATGATTTCAAGCCAGTCAAAAAGGGAAGTATTATAAACTAACAACATATAGATGTAAGATCAAATGTCTTCTTGATGTCGATATAACTGCAGTGTTTAAATATCTAATGATATCAACTTGTAAAATGAAGTGAATCTAAATTTTGTTTTATCAGCATATTTCACTATGCTTCATTGCAAAGCAGTTTTCTTACCTTGATAAACTTAATCCGCATGTTCTTTTTATTACAAATAATAACAATTTTTTTCTCTATATCTTTAATCCTAAACTCTTTACCCGCGGAGTATTTTCAAGATATTTTTTATCAAATCTAGTCATGGCTGCTTTGCAGCAGCCATGACTAGATTTGATGAAAAATTCATTTGCATTCAACTCAGAAATACTTGGTAAAAAATCCCTTCAATTTGTAGGGGGAAATTTGATAAAATGTTTTTGAATTGAACTTAGTTCAGTGGCAACGGAGATAATGTCCTGGCAGGAATATCTGCCAGCAGCATGCAAAGCAGCCATGACTAGATTAGATGAAAAATTCATTTGCATTCAACTCAGAAATACTTGGTAAAAAATTCCTTCAATTTGTAGGGGGAAATTTGATAAAATGTTTTTGAATTGAACTTAGTTCAGTGGCAACGGAAATCATGTCCCGGCAGGAATATCTGCCAGCAGCATGCAGAGAGTTAAGGGCCTATTTCCAACATTGATCTAATTGTTTACAGCAGAACAGGTGTCCTGAACAGTGATGCGTCATGAACTTTAAATCCCTTTTTAGCTCAACTGGACATCAGGTATGAGCTATTGGGATGGGTTGCAATCCGTACCTCTCTACGTCTGTACATTCATCTGTATGCCCATCCATACCTCTGTCCATTCACAATTCCTTTAGCACACCCTACAGGCCGCAGCTCTCACACAATCAGTTCCAAATTTCATACGTGGCTTTGAGGCAATGTCTAGATGGGAGCCATTTAATGTTTCCGAATTTCGTTGAAAAATCTGCCTGCTAGTGGCCATCTTAGATTTTGCATAAAAATTGTGAACAATTCCATTGGCACACCCAAAAGGCCGCATCTCTCACCCAATCTTTTTCGAATTTTATGTATATGTAGCTTTGGTGTGATTCCTAGATGGGAGTTATCAAATTTTTTCCAATTTTGTTGAAAAACATGGCTGCCAGTGGCCATGTTGCTTTGGCATATGAATTGTCAACAATTCCATTACCACACCCTACAGACTGCACCTCTCATCCGATATTTTACTGATTTTATATAAAGCTTTGGTGTGATGTCTTGATAGGAACTGTTGGATATGGCATACAAATTGTCAACAATTACATTAGCATACCCTACAAGCCACGTCTCACCTCTCACCCCATTTTTTTTCAGATTTCCTATGTAGCTTTGGTGTGATGTCTTTCCTGTAGAAACTTTAGTGAATGATTTGGCATCACTGGAACATTCTATTTAGTTCAGTCCCTTCTTGGTCAAGTTGAGCTGCAGTGTCATTGACACTTTAATTTCAAAATTGCTTTCTCTGGGCAAAATATATTTCACAATTTAGGGTTCTTAGGCAATTTTGAAATTCTTCAAAAAGAGCAGAAATTTGTGTGGGTCGGGAAAAATATGGAATAAACATCTGTACAGCTTTGAAGGTATTGAAAAAGTTTGGAAACTACAGTACGTGGAGAGTGGATTGTAACTAAATCACCCATGGAGTGGAGTTATCACCCAAGCTATAACTTTCAAATTGTGTACATATCAACAAAAAATACAAGCAATGTTTCAGCCAATGGACCTCCGGGTTTAACCCGGAGGTCCATTGCCTGAAACTTTGCTTCTGCTGGTTATGCTTTGAAACAAATGGGCAATTATTGCTTGGGTGGAATCTCCACTCTGTGGGTGATTTAGTGATAATACACTCTCCACGTACTGTAATCTTTCAAACAAATATCCTTGTCCACAGTGATGTCAAAATATCAAAATTTAAACCTGCAAATTTTTCCTGTAATACAACTCGGAATTGAACCAATTCAGTCTTGTTTGACATGGCTCATTGAGCTCTGTCGAACAAGATTGAATTGGTTATTTATTTATTTGGGGTTTAACGACACCTTCGATGTCCAGGGTCACCTCGTGTCAGGCAATTTTCAATGGTGGAGGAAGCCAGAGAAAACCACTGAGCAGTGGTGAGCAACTGTTAGAATCCCCAAGGTACTAACTTCACACAAGCAGGCTTAGCATTGGTTGAAGGCAAGTATACCATTAATGTGCAATACACCTTAGTACACAGCGCCACTGTGTCCCCATGTGGGCAGTCAGGATTAAGTGCTTTGTCCAAGGACACATAGCAGTTACCCCTGGTTTGAAGTTCAATACCGTACCCACTGAGCCACTGTGCTCCCATTTTTTTTTTTTTTTTATTAGGGTTTAATGACACATTATTAGCCAGGGTCATATCATGTCGGTGACAGTTTTACAGGTGGAGGAAGCCGGAGTACCTGGAGAGAACCACCGAGCAACGACAGGCAGCTGCCAGCTTTCCAACATCGTAACTCTGAACTCTGCACCGCGGCACAGGCAGGGTTAGATTGGTTGAAGACATGCGCACCATCGACGCACAGTATGCCTTAGTACACGGCATCATCGTGCCCCCATGTAGGCAAGCGGGGTTAAGTGCCTTGTCCAAGGACGCAACGCGGGAGCACGAATCAGTCGCTGAAATGGTCACCCATCCAACTACTAACCATTATTTAACTTTGGTGATCTGACCAGAACCGGTTACCATGACGCCACCGCGCCCCCACTGCGCTCCCAGTTGAATTGGTTAAATTTGTAGTTGCATTATCGGAAAAATTTCCAACATAAAATTTTGTGTTTTGACTTCAGTGTGTATAGGGTTAATCATTTGAAATAAAAAAAAAACACCTTTAACCCTTTGAATCCTCGTTTCCTGGAATGGTATCTTCTTTGTGTACACTTACAGTGAGATTGGTCAGTCTAATATCAGAAAAACAGGGAGGATAAAATAATAACTGCAGTCTGCAGCCATCTGGCTGCAGACTGCAGTTATTATTTTATCATCAATGCCCCAGGGCGTGGTGGCTCAGTTGGTAGAGGTGCAGGCTGCAAGCCGAGAGGTCCTCGATTCGAATCCCATCTGCGGTAACCGCGTTGTGTTCTTGGGCAAGACACTTCACCCCCATTGCCCACGTGGGGGCACGGTGATGTTGTGTACTAAGGCGTACTGCAAGTCGATGGTGCACCTGTCTTCAACCAATGCTAACCCTGCTTGTGTGGAGTTGGTATGATGGGGAGCTGACAGTTGCTCGCCGTTGCCCGGTGGTTCTCTTCGGGTACTCTGGCTTCCTCCACCCATAAAACTATCACGGTCATGGTTAGCCATTGTGCAGAAATATGTGACCTTAAAACACCAATAAATAAATTAATATTTTATCATCAATGCCCTGTGTATAGACCTCTTATAATAAGACAAAAATGGGACTAAATTATGGTTTGGACCAAAAAAATTGGTCTTGCGCATTCAAAGGGTTAACCATTAAGGACCTGAATAAGTGTCCTGAATTCCCACAGGCCCACACACTTCTATATGTCCAGTGGCTTAGTGATTTCTAGTCAAAACCTTAACAGGCAGCCAAAACTTGACTAGAAACCACTGTCTACTTAATTTGTCTGTTGTCAGCAGGACCTCCACACGATGACACGTTAAGGGCACCTGTTCTGAGGATATAAATGTCGGAAATAGGCCTTTACGGTTAAAATTCTTATAGTCTTTGTCTGGTCGAACAAACAGCTTTGCTGAACCATCTGAATATGAAGGATAGACAGCCTTGCATTGTTTTTCAAAAAACAAAAATGTCGAGCTTCTGACTGTTTTTATAAAAATCTTCCTAAAGTCAAATTTTCAGAATTGAATGGGGGTGGCAAATGGGCTGACATGTCTGGAAATTTCAGGAACTTTTTTTTCTGGTATGTATTAGAACCCTAACAGTTGTTTGCAAATGCTGATGTTATGTTTATAAAGATTCATCATATTGTTAAAAAATATGTAATAGATCTGCAGTGTTGTCGATATCAAGAAAGCATACTACAGTCAGTTAGTTGTGAGCAAGTCAGTCAGACTGAAACAGCAATTGATCACCTGTCATCAGGAAGGTTTAAAGGAGAAAGTATATTATGATAGTGAACTGTTTCTTAATTTTAAATTTCAAAGTCGCTCAGATAGAGAAAGTGATTGCGGCATCTAAAAAGCAGAAAACGTGGGACCATTTCTCGAAGGCACAGCGAAAGAATATTGATATGTGGCTCCAGCAGTGTCAGGTAGGGTAGCAATGGTACCAGTAAGGCCTAAAAAAATAAAAAATCTGTTTCTCAGGCCCTCCCACATGGTCCTTTTGGCGGCTGCATGCTCTCTTTTTGTAACCAATTTTAACTTTAAAAAAATTAAAATTGAATGGTTTATGTCTGATATTTTACCCAAGTTAAAAAAATTGATAAATTTGTCCCTTGAGTGCAAGAAGGCTTTGCAATGCTTTAGCATTGCAAAGCCTTCTTGCTCTCAAGGGATGAAATACACCACCACCCATGCTATCCTGATTCTGTAGATTATGAGGCCTAAAACTTGAACCAAGAACATGAACTTTTGATGGCAAAGAAGTAATTACTGAAATAAAAAATAAAATAAAAAAACGCTCGCCCGCATGCAATTTCACAAATAATGGCCTGAGAAACAGAAGATCTACTTTGTGTGGCCTAAGATACCAAATATACGTGTGATGTCTTTATGTTATTGGATGATCAGTATCATAAACCATGGCTATAACAGAGGTAGTCAGTTCAAATGAGGTACAAGTGATTTCTTAATGTGGTTCCATATTTTCTTGCCACACACACTGGAATATATGATGCTATGAAACATAGTGAACCTAACTTTCATGTTCAGGTATCAGATGGTTTGGATGTTTTTGTTGAAAGCAAGTATCACTATGAAAAAAATAGTTCATTAGTTTTAGTTGATGATAAGCCCTTCTGAATTAACAGTGCACACTTTCCAGAGTTAATCATTTGATGTATTTATGAAGATGTAAGTTGATAAAGATTGATTGTTGACATTAATTATTGATTGACTTTGTAATATATTGTACTTTTTGCATTTGCATAATAATAGAAAACTTAGAAATGAACAAAACAAACATTAGGCGTAAAAAAGTTAAAAATCTGTTTCTCGGACCCTCCCACATGGTCCTTTTGGCTGCTGCATGCTCTCTTTTTATAACCAATGCAAACGTAAAAAATAAAAATTAAATGGTTTATGTCTGATATTTTACCCCAGTTAATAAAATTGATAAATTTGTCCATTGAGTGCAACAAGGCTTTGCAATTCCTTAGCATTGCAAATCCTTCTTTCACTCAAGGGACGAAATACACCACCATCCATGCTATTCTGTAAATTATGAGGCCTAAAACATAAAACAAACCAAGAACATGAACTTTTGATGGCAAGGAAATAATTACAAAACTAAAAAATATCATAAAAACAACACCTGGCCACATTCAATTTTACAAAAAATGACCAGAGAAACAGAAGATCTACTTTGCGGGGCCTTATAGTCTCTCATTGGAACAGGCTCTCTGTATGTTCTAAACGACATAAGTTACATACCCTTCTTTACATAGCAATCTAATTCTTCGTATATCTATGTTATTTTGTGTACTATTGTATTCCGTATTATGCTTTTTTTTTTTACCATCCACTGTGTAATGTATACAGATAACAAATTCAAATAAATATTGTTTAAACTAAGTTACATACAGAGGAATAACAAATTTTGTAAAGTTACAGAGCAATACAGTAGAACCTGTCTTGAGAGACCGCCCTTTGGGCCACACAAAAGTGGTCTCTCAAGACTGGTGGTCTCTCATAACAGGTTTCAGGTTTTCTCAAGTCAGTGAATAACCAACCACAAAATTCAGAAATGGAGAAGAATGGATTTTTGTAATTACTTTGTAGTTCTTTTTATGAAGTTTTTGTAACAAATTGAAATGGACTGTTATAAAAATTATAAAAATAAATTTGTGTTGAAAATCTTCATTGAAGATTTTCAACACAAATTTATTTTTATAATCCTATCTGTCACATTTTAGGTATGTATGAAATTGTTTATTCAGCAATAATCCTAATCTTTTCACAGGGGTCTTATAAAAACATCTCAATCTTTAATGAGTTATGTAACTGAATAGCAATTGAAACCCAATTAAGAGCTTTTAGTACTTTTAATTATGTTAGTATGACCACAATGGATTTTCCAATTCCAGAACAGGTAAAAAGTTTTTGTCATGGTTTCAGTCTTCAAAGGGGTGGTCTCTCAAGACAGGTCCATTATGGCATAAAAATACAAGTTGGTATCAGGTCACAGTGGTCTCTCAAGACGCGTGGTCTCTCAAGACAGGTGGTCTCCCATAGCAGGTCCATTATAGAGTAAACCCAATCAGTGCCTGGCAGATGTGGTCTCTCAAGACAGGTGGTCTCTCAAGACAGTGATCTCTCAAGACAGGTTTTACTGTATTATATTGCCACCCCAAACCTGAGAAATGAAGCTGAATATTATTCCAACTCTTTGTCTCTCTTGTGCAGAGGGTTAAGTCAACACAATTTTGTCTGGGTTGGAATTTTAAATATTGATTCTCACTTGTAAGTGTTTGTATACTTTTTCACAAGAAAAAATTTGATACCTGGAGTTATGACTTTCCTGTGTCAATCTTATCAGAGACTGAGTCAAACAGTTCCTCATCATTTCACATCAAGAAAATGCCACAAAAAGTTATCTCACTTTGATGATTTCAACAGGTCGACAATGTCACAAGAGAAAGATGAATACCCACAATTCTTTTTGTTCAGGTGCTTCTACACCTTGAGTGTTAGTATATTGTTTAAAAATTTCTCAAATGAGATGAACCACAGTCATCCCATTCTCAGATGAGGCCACATTTAGAACTTGGCCTTGGACGTTAGCTTCATTACCAGTCTCATTTCTTAGAAACATAGGCCGGGGAGCGCGGTGGCTCAGGAGGTAGAAGTGCAGGCTGCAAGTCGAGGGGTCCTCGGTTCGAATCCCACCTGCGGCAACCGCGTTGTGTCCTTGGGCAAGACACTTCATCTCCACTGCCCGTGAGGAAGCACGATGACGGCGTGTACTAAGGCGTATTGCACGTTGATGGTACGCATGTCTTCAACCAATCTAACCCTGCCTGTGCTGCAGTGCGGAGTTACGATGTTGGGGAGCTGGCAGCTGCTCATCGTTGCTTGGTGGTTCTCTCCGGGTACTCCGGCTTCCTCCACCCGTAAAACTGTCACGGTCATGATTAGCCATTGTGCATAAATATGTGGCCTTAAAACAACAATAAATAGAAACATAGGCCATGGATGTACCTCACTTCAGAGGTCAACTTATAAAGATGTTTGGACTGATCTGGATCTGATTTATCCACTGCCAAAAATCTTTATTTACTTGTTATTTATCTCACAAGAAAAATGTATTTCCCCCAGTACAAGTAAAAATGTCTTGACAAAATCCAAATCTGTTTTGAGGGTAGCAACCATGTGGGCGATCATTCAACTTAGAAAGAGAGTCTTTTTACCTGCACTCAATTTAATTGGCCTGAAGTTATTACACATGTCAAGGCAAACATTTTTGATAACAATGCAGCCCTTGAAATTAGGAATGTTTTACCACGGCAATCAATTGCTGTGGTAAATTCCATTTCCCATGGCATTGCCACAGCAATCACAGACACGAAAATCAATTCTGTATATTATGTGGAGACGATGAGTTGTAAGCCTCGGGCTTTAAGTCTAACCCATGGCCTTGTTTGTATAGTTTAAGATTTGTTCACTTGGCTTCTTGGAACTAAATATGGTTTGAACTAAAGAACATCACAAATCAAGTACTAGGGGTGCATATAGCCTTTCTTAACTCAAGCATTGAATATCAGGACTGGCAGGTAACTGCCAGTCCTGATATTCAATACTCGAGTTATATAATTAAAAGTGTTGCACAAGGGTATTTTGGGTGGGACGTTGCTCATAATTTCTAATACACATTATTGAAATATTATAAATTGAGCACAGCATTAATGTGTCATGGTAAAACTAATTTATTACAACATTCACCATGGGTGTGCTGATTGCTGTGGCCAATTTCGAGGGCTGAACAATGGTTGAATGATAAATAAATCACCAGCTCAATGAAAAAAATTTTTTGTCGTGATGATATTTTTATGTAGGCCAAATGTGCATTAAACATGAAAAATTAAAGAAACACACAGATGAAACACTACTATAAACATAAGTGGAGGGGGCGTGGTGGCGTTGCGGTAACCGGTTCTCATCAGTTCACCGAAGTTAAGCAATGTCGAGCCCGGTTAATCAATGGATGGGTGACCGTCTGAGCGATCAATTCGGACTCCCATGTTGTGTCCTTGGGCAAGGCACTTAACCCCGATTGTCCACATGGGGGCACGATGGCGCCGTGTACTAAGGCGTACTGCACATCGATGGTACATATGTCTTCAACCAATCTAACCCTGTCTGTGCTGCAGTGCGGAGTTACGATGTTGGGGGGGGGGGGGGCTGGCATCTGCTCGTTGTTGCTCGGTGGTTCTCTCCGGGTACTCCAGCTTCCTCCACCCATAAAACTGTCACGGTCATGATTAGCCATTGTGCATAAGTATATGACCTTAAACACCAATAAATAAATAAATAAATAAAGAACTTAACTTAAGTGGTTTACGGGTTACAGTACAAATAGAACATTGAATGGGGAATACATCATGCCATTCCACATCCACGCCGGTTCCCCCCACTCCTGTGGAGGATCCGGAGGATGCTGGTTTGCCAGGCAACACTCCAATCTCTAGCCCATCACACTCTTCCTCGGAAGAGGAGATGGAGGAGGGAGGTTTGTTTATGGTGCAGGAAGTTGAGCCGGACAGCACACATGTAGCTACACCCGCTCTTGCTCTTCCAGCCTTTTCCGACCAGGACACCATCCAGGAAGCTCACACCGCGGAGTCCGTGGAAAGCATCCTTGGGGAAAAGGTCAGGGATGACGAGCATCTAGCCCTTCTCCAACAAACGTTGAAGACCTTGGATAACCGCGGACTCTTGGAAAGTACAATTAGAGGAGCATTACAGAGTGTCAGTAACCACTATCTGCACACTGCTCCAGAGAGCTCTCCATCACCGGCAGCTGCAAGGGCTAGACCATACCAACCTAGTCTGCCCTCCAGTACCCCTCCTTCAACACCACCAAAAGAGATATCACCATCACAGCCTCCTCCTCCAAAAAAGAACAGGAGGAAACATAGATGGCGCTGAGTACCATTTCCATTTGCCATCTTTGCCACGCCCAGACAACCCAAATCATCTACAGTTACAGAGGGTCGAAAGGGGCTTGTTCCCCACACCGTCCCTGTGCGCCTTCGGCGCGCAAAATCATTTCGTTCGAATACATCATGCTCAATGCATGAATGCAGTACCATAACACAATGATCTTAATTCATAAAAAAAGTTTCAATTCATAAACACTTCATGATTGTCAAAACAGACACCATTAAAAACTGTACCCAGTCCCTTCATTATGTGAACAAGATAAGAAGGGAGGAGTATTGTAAAATAAATTGGTTATTACAGTTAAAACTAAAAGTCCTGTCATGAAATGCGCACAAATAGCACGTTGATATGCTCGTTAATGTACGCGTTATGGCCCAAGTAAAGCTATCAAATTCTGTACATATGGCCTGTGCACAAGCAATGTTTCAGCCAATGGACCTCCGGGTAACCCGGAGGTCCATTGGCAGAAACATTGCATGTGTTTGCTATGAGTTACCAGGAGAACCTGCCGTGCTTTGGATGCCATTCGATATGGCAACTGTGCGCAATTCCAACGCGCAATTAAGCCTAGATAAGCGCACTATTCGTGACAGGACTTCTAGTTTTAACTGTACCACCACGTGGGATTCCAAAATGGCAGGCCTTTAAATTATTATCAACTAATGACTGTAAACGCTATGCCCAAATAAGATAATTGCTCCCAAATTATGCCAAGTTTGAAACTTTTTCCAAAGTTTTGCAGTGTTTCGACAATATATCATTAGGCCAGGTTTTCCCGATGCTTGCAATATAGCTTAGAGCTTACCTTCGAATCAAACAGTGCAGCAGATAAATAATTTTTTTAAAACCCCACAAAGTTTGCCACAGAAAAGCAAATGGCATTTGCTTTTCTGTGGCGAATTCCATATGATCATGCACTTCAAGCTTGAGATCTATTATATTCATGCTTGTGGCATTTCTCAGTAAACACCATGTGTAATTTACATTCAAATAGACCCTTATCTCGACACTGGGAAACTAAGAAGCCTTCTCGAGTTAGTCGAGTAAACTTAAGTCAAAGGGTGGTGGGAGAGAACCAGTGATAATAATGAAGGCATACAACAAGGGGTTGTACACTAGCATTTTAAGACGGGTGACCTAAAACTTAAAACAGACGCCAAGAAGAAGAAAATGCTGGTGCTTTTTCTCCAACCAAGCAGGCCACATCCATATTTGTCATGCCCAAATTAGACTGATCTAAAGGTGTGCGAAATGGTGTATTGAATTTGACTCGTACTGACAAACTTGTTGATGTATGCCCAGAGACGAGGTCTCGACTTCGCCATATCATTTCCGAAACACACATAGTAGTAATAACTTATATGTACATAATGCTTTTAGACTGGAACCTCCAAATACTTGTTCTGATTTTATTTTATTATCCCCGCTTTCGTCGGGGATATTGTCGTTATCTCCGTCCGTACATCCGTCCGTCCGTCCGTCCGTCCGTCCGATGTTACATTCACTTGCATTAATGTTTAAACTATGCTAATGTGTTCAGGTATCACCAGTACATGTGCATGAAGGTTTCGGGATTTTGGTTTGGTTGCAAGTGGTTCCAGTGGAACCATTTTTATCCTTAGAAAATCTTTGTCCGCTCAAAGGTTCTTAGGGTATTGAATTCGATACGTTTAAACCATGTTAACATGTTCAGATAGCATCTGTAGATGTGCATGAAGGTTTCGGAATTTTGATTTGGGTCCAAGTGGTTCCAGTGGAACCACTTTTATCCTTAGAAAATCTTTGTCTGCTCAAAGGTTCTTAGGGTATTGAATTCGAAACTTTTAAACCATGTTAATATGTTCAGATAGCATCTGTAGATGTGCATGAAGGTTTCGGAATTTTGATTTGGGTCCAAGTGGTTCCAGTGGAACCACTTTTACCCTCAGAAAATCTTTGTCCGCTCAAAGGCTCTTAGGGTATTGAATTCGAAACATTTAAACCATGTTAACATGTTCAGATAGCATCTGTAGATGTGCATGAAGGTTTCGGAATTTTGATTTTGTTCCAGGTGGTTCCAGTGGAACCACTTTTATCCTTAGAAAATCTTTGTCCGCTCAAAGGTTCTTAGGGTATTGAATTCGAAACGTTTAAACCATGTTAACATGTTCAGATAGCATCTGTAGATGTGCATGAAGGTTTTGGAATTTTGATTTGGGTCCAAGTGGTTCCAGTGGAACCTCTTTTATCCTTACAAAATCTTTGTCCGCTCAAAGGCTCTTAGGGTATTGAATTCGAAATGTTTAAACCATGTTAACATGTTCAGATAGCATCTGTAGATGTGCATGAAGGTTTTGGAATTTTCATTTGGGTCCAAGTGGTTCCAGTGGAACCACTTTTACCCTCAGAAAATCTTTGTCTGCTCAAAGGCTCTTAGGGTATTGAATTCGAAACGTTTAAACCATGTTAACATGTTCAGATAGCATCTGTAGATGTGCATGAAGGTTTCGGAATTTTTATTTGGTTCCAGGTGGTTCCAGTGGAACCACTTTTATCCTTAGAAAATCTTTGTCCACACAAAGGCTCGTAGGGTATTGAATTTGAAATGTTTAAACCATGTTAACATGTTCAGATAGCATCTGTAGATGTGCATGAAGGTTTTGGAATTTTGATTTGGGTCCAAGTGGTTCCAGTGGAACCACTTTTATCCTTAGAAAGTCTTTGTCCGCTCAAAGGCTCTTAGGGTATTGAATTCGAAATGTTTAAACCATGTTAACATGTTCAGAGAGCATCTGTAGATGTGCATGAAGGTTTCGGAATTTTGATTTGGTTCCAGGTGGTTCCAGTGGAACCACTTTTATCCTTAGAAAATCTTTGTCCACTCAAAGGTTCTTAGGGTATTGAATTCGAAATGTTTAAACCATGTTAACATGTTCAGATAGCATCTGTAGATGTGCATGAAGGTTTCAGAATTTTGATTTGGGTCCAAGTGGTTCCAGTGGAACCACTTTTATCCTTAGAAAATCTTTGTCCGCTCAAAGGCTCTTAGGGTATTAAATTCGAAACGTTTAAACCATGTTAACATGTTCAGATAGCATCTGTAGATGTGCATGAGGGTTTCACAATTTTGATTTGGGTCCAAGTGGTTCCAGTGGAACCACTTTTATCCGCTCAAAGGCTCTTAGGGTATTGAATTCGAAACGTTTAAACCATGTTAACATGTTCAGATAGCATCTGTAGATGTGCATGAAGGTTTCAGAATTTTGATTTGGTTCCAGGTGGTTCCAGTGGAACCACTTTTATTCTTAGAAAATCTTTGTCGACTCAAAGGCTCGTAGGGTATTGAATTCGAGACGTTTAAACCATGTTAACATGTTCAGATAGCATCTGTAGATGTGCATGAAGGTTTTGGAATTTTGATTTGGGTCCAAGTGGTTTTTCAATCATGTGACAATGATGTGATCAGAACACTACCCTTTATACATCATGTTGGGTGAAGTATCTTGTTTGAAATATTGAAGTAGTTTCACATGTGAGTCTTCAGAAGGAAATTAAATACTGTTTTATCATTTTAAATCACACACATGCGTGAAGCCTTTTTATCCAAGTCTGTATCCTGCACTAACCAAAAAGGAAAGTGCAAATGCGGGGATATACTATAGTGTGCTTCGCACACAATGGCACCATCTAGTTAGTTTTGGTATGAACATGCTACAACAGGGAGCGCAATGGTTCAGTTCAGTGGCAGACTGTTGGACTTCTACGCTAAAGGTCCCGAGTTTGATCCCTATCTGGGACGACCCACGTTGTGTCCTTTGGCAAAGCACTTTATCCCGGTTGCCTACATGGGGGGCACAGTGACGCTGTGTACTAAAGTGTACTGCACGTCGATGGTGCACATGTCTTCAACCGCTGTAACCCTGCTTGAACGGAGCTTCAACAGACTTAGAATGTTGAGGAGCTGACAGTTGCCCGTTGATGCTCGGTTCTCTCCGAGTACTCTGGCTTCCTCCACCCGTAAAACTGTAACGGTCACGATTAGCCATTGTGCATAAGTATGTGACCTTAAACACCAATAAATAAATGAATAACATGCTGCAACATAAAATACTTAATCATTCCAATGCTGAGCTCCTGAATTATTGTGTCTCCACAAGATTATTTACAGACAACTTGGCCTTTACCTAACATGAAAGGCAGATGACACTTACAATTAAAATTCTTGAATAACTAATTAGCTTAACTTGACATAGTCAAGATAAGCTATTGCCATCACGCGTGCGGAAGTCTGTTAGTCTGTGAGTCTGTTAGTCTGTGAGTCTGTGAGTCTGTGACGTCTGTTCACATTTTCCTTTAGCACGGGCTACACCCCGCAGTTCATGTCTGATCGTCACGAAATTTCATATGCAGGTTTGGGGTCATGTCTAGATGAGAACGTCCCCTTTTGGTCGCGATCGGGCAACTGGTATGGCTGCCCGAGCCCAAAACCCGAAAACCATTAGCACAGTCTACAGGTCGTATTTATGAAGGGATTTCATTGTAACTTGGTAGGATGCCTCTATATAATGCCTAGATGAGAACGTCCCCTTTTGGGCATGATCTATCAACTGTGATGGCTGCCCAAGCCCGAAACCCAAAAACTTTTAGCACAGTCTGCAGGTCATGTTTAATGTGGAGGGATTTCATTGTAACTTGGTAGGATGACTCCTTATGATGTCTAGATGAGAATTTCCCCATTTGGGCATGATCTGCCAACCGTGACGACTGCCCGAGCCGAAAACCTTTACCACAGTCTACAGGTCATATTTATTGAGGAATTTCATTGTAACTTGGTGGGTTGACTTCATACAATGTCTAGATGAGAAAGTCACCTTTTGGGCATGATTGGGCAACTGTGACGGCTACAGGGGCCCAAAGCCCGAAAACCTTTAGCACAGTCTAGAGGTCATATTTATGAAGAGATTTCATTGTAACTTGGTAGGTTGACTCCAAATAATGTCTAGATGAGAACGTCCCATTTTGATCATGATCATGCAGCCTTGATGGGTGCCCGAGCCCAAAAACCTTTAGCATAGGCAAAAGGTCATGTTTATGGTAGGATTTCATTGTAACCTGTTAGGTTGACTCCATGTAATGCCTAGATGATGACATCCCCTTTTGGTCGTGATTGGTCAGTTGTGATGGCTACTAGTGCCCGAAGCCCGAAAACCTTGAGCACAGTCTACAGGTCATATTTATGAAGGGATTTCATTGTAACTTCTTAGGATCACTCCAGATGATGCCCAGATGAGATTGTCCCCTATGGTTGCGATCATTCAGCCATGATGGCTGCCCGAGCCCGAAGCCCGAAAACCTTTAGCACAGTCTACAGGTCATATTTATGAAGGGATTTCATTGTAACTTGGTAGGTTAACTTCATATAATGTCTAGATGAGAACGTCCCCTTTTGGACATGATTGGTCTACTGTGACGGCTAAAGGTGCCCGAAGCCCAAAAACCTTTAGCACAGTCTACAGGTCATATTTATGAGGGGATTTCTTTGTAACTTGGTAGGATGACTCCAAATAATGTCTAGATGAGAACGTCCCATTTTGGCCATGATCATTCAGCCTTGATGGGTGCCTGAGCCCAAAAACCTTTAGCATAGACAGAAGGTTATATTTATAGAAGGATTTCATTGTAACCTGTAAGGATGACTCCATATAATGCCTAGATGATGACATCCCCTTTTGGTCGTGATTGGTCATCTGTGATGGATACAGGTGCCCGAAGCCCGAAAACCTTTAGCACAGTCTGCAGATCACATTTATGAAGGGATTTCATTGTAACTTCGCAGGATCACTCCAGATGATGCCCAGATGAGATTGTCCCCTTTGGTTGCGATCATTCAACCATGATGGCTGCCCGAGCCCGAATCCGGAAAACCTTAAGCACAGTCTACAGGTCATATTTATGAAGGGATTTCATTGTAACTTGGTAGGTTGACTTCATATAATGTCTAGATGAGAACGTCCCCTTTTGGACATGATTGGGCAACTTTGACGGCTAAAGCTGCCCGAAGCCCGAAAACTTTTTGCACTGTCTACAGGTCATATTTATGAAGGGATATCATTGTAACTTGGTAGGATGACTCCAAATAATGTCTAGATGAGAACGTCCCATTTTGGCCATGATCATTCAGCCTTGATGGGTGCCCGAGCCCAAAAACCTGTAGCATAGGCAAAAGGTTATATTTATAGAAGGATTTCATTGTAACCTGTTAGGTTGACTCCATATAATGCCTAGATGATGACATCCCCTTTTGGTCTTGATTGGTCAACTGTGATAGCTACAGGTGCCCGAAGCCCAAAAACCTTGAGGACAGTCTACAGGTCATATTTATGAAGGGATTTCATTGTAACTTCGCAGGATCACTCCAGATGATGCCCAGATGAGATTGTCCCCTTTGGTTGCAATCATTCAGCCATGATGGCTGCCTGAGCCCAAAGCCCGAAAACCTTTAGCACAGTCTACAGGTCATATTTATGAAAGGATTTCATTGTAACTTGGTAGGTTGACTTCATATAATGTCTAGATGAGAACGTCCCCTTTTGGACACGATTGGACAACTGTGACGGCTTCAGGGGCCCAAAGCCCGAAAACCTTTAGAACAGTCTACAGGTCATAATTATGAAGGGATTTCATTGGAGCTTGGTAGGATGACTCCAAATAGTGTCCAGATGAGAATGTCCCCTTTTGGTTGCGATCATTCAACCATGATGGCTGCCAGAGCCCAAAGCCCAAAAACCTTTAGCACAGTCTACAGGTCATATTTATTAAGGGATTTCATTGTAACTTGGTAGATTGACTTCATATAATGTCTAGATGAGAACGTCCCCTTTGGACGCAATTGGGAAACTGACGGCTACAGGGGCCCGAAGCCCGAAAACCTTTAGCACAGTCTACAGGCCATATTTGTGAGGGGATTTTAATGTAACTTGATAGGATGACTCGTTTTGGAATAATTTCACTGTAACTTGGTAACTTTTGTTGATATACGTTAACTGTGAGGGCCACATACATTAACTGTGAGGTCATATTAACCCACCCCTCAGCTCTTTAGTACAGTGTACACCTCATATTATTTTTATCATAAACATAGCACACAGGGAACAGAAATGAACATATTTCCAATTATCACAATTCTTGTCTTATTTCATAATCCTTTCATAAACATTGAACATTATCCTTTTCATCAAACACAACACACAAGTTAAGCTACAGTGTCACTGACACTTTCATTTTTTTCATTTTTTGCATCAAAAACATAGCTTATGACCCCTCATTGGAACAAGCTCATTGAGCTATGTTTTTGAGACAAAAAGTGAAAAACATAATGAAAGTTGGATGATGATTTTTGTGAATAATAGGCCTGTTTTGGCCGTTAAGGTGGGTAAAGGGTTAATCTGTTCTGTGTAAGTTGGAATTTCTGTTTAATTTTCTGCCATCCGGTAGTGGATGTAAAAGTCTGTCCATATTTCCATTCATTCACACTTCCATCCATCCAATCCTTTTGGCCTTGTCATCAGGTTGTAAAGAAAGCTGTGGTCAAGATTAGCCATTGTACAGAAATATGTGACCTTAACTGGTAGAGTGCTGGAAGCCCATATTTGGGCTTTGTTCTGAAGAGCAGGTGCCACAACTTAATGGCTTCATATTCTGTGGTTGTACTTCATATTATTTTTGAATTGAAATTATTTAGTCTGTGAGGATTTGCCTTGTTACAATTTATGGGAGAGTGCCATTAGGCACTCTCCCATAAATTGTAACAAGGCAAAGAGTCATGGACAAATTTAGATGACCAAAAATAATTTAGCACTCTACCAGTTAAACACCAGTAAATATATAAATTGTAAAGAAAACTATTCAAATATTCACATTTCATTCAGAGTGGAACCCACTTATTTGGATATGTTTTCATTGAATAACCCACTTAATTGCATATAACTCCAAAACACCAAACCATTTACCATATCTTCAGTCCAAATTTAACATGTTAATTGCATATAGGTTATAGAGTGAACTTCTGTTAGTTAAATAAAAATCTTATAATCTATTGAAGAATCGCCATAGCAGTCACTGAATTTTTCTTCAGGAATTATTGCCCATTAATTTTTTTCCAAAATTAACTTGTCAGCACACCATAAGGAAAACTGCTCAAGATGCCAGTTTCAAATTTCAAACATAGCTTTTTTGCAACAGTATCTAAAATAGTCTCAAAAAAGTCATTGTATGAGTTATTACCCTCTGTTTTATTTTGTTTTTCCAAAATGCCAAACTGATCATCACATTGGAAGGAGAACACTGCAATTATCAGACTTAAATTTCAAACAGTGCAATTTGCTGGCAATATCTCAAATGGGTTCACAAATTAGCCTCATCAGGTCATCTCTTGCAGCTGTTGCCCAGGGTTTTTTTTCCACATTGCCTGAAAAACACTTCTCACCTTGTTCTTCCTGAGTTATTCCCCTTTTCAGCATGGCCTGAATACTGTTGATTTGTCTTTGGAATATGTAGAATACTGTTCTTCAAATTATTTTCATATTTTATCTTTAGCTTTCTATTGATAATATGCCACTTTGGTTGAAAGTTAGTTTCTCTCAGGTAATTTTTACAGTTCTATCCAGCTGACAGTTGCTCGTCGCCGTTTGGTGATTCTCTCCAGGTGCTCCGGCCTCCTCCACCCGTAAAATGGCTGCGGTCACGATTAGCCATTGTGCATAAGTATGTGACCTTAAACATCAGTAAATAATAATAACAGTACTATCCTCCTTTTCGGTTCCTTAAAATATGACCATTTGTATTTTTTCAGTTCCTTAGAATCGATCCATTTGCCATCAGTCAGATGCAGAGAAAACTGTTCATAGAATCATTCTCAGATTTTATCTATAAGTTAACTTACTGATGACATTATATGGCTTTAAACCCCGTGGGAACCCTGAAAAGTGAAGCAGTGCTTTTTTACTGTGATAAAATAGGACCCAGTCACCAATGCTTGGGGCAGAAGTCCTCTAAAATCTGCAACATAGGTATAAACGATTGACTAAACTTGACTTTATCTCCATGTTGTGCTCACGATTAGCCATTGTGCAGGAATATATGACCTTAAACACCAATAAATAAATAAATCCTGTAGTGCTTCATGTCTCTAGAATTCAACTGTTAATTATACTCTTTACCAAGCTCTCTTTTATGTCATCTCATCAAAAATCAATTTATCCTTTTGGAAAAATGTGTACGCTTGCACTTGGTGGGGGTGGGGGGGGGGGGGGGGGGGGTGTTAAACCTAATGTTTACAAATTAAAGCAGCTTATATTTGGGGATTAAATACTCCCTGTACCCCACCCCCCCCCCCCCCCCCAACCCAACTCCCTCCACCTCCCCCACCCCAATTCCTACCAAGTTTAGCCATAGACCCTGGTTGGTAAAACACTTTTTTTTATTGCAATTGACTATTATTGACTATTTTGATTCACCTAGGATGATTGGATTGAGTAGATAATGTTTGCAGTGCTTATTCTGTAATGTTAGATGCAGTGATATTAACAATTCAGCCTCATCACCTTTGACACCCTATTTAATTTATGACAAATGTTTCTGATGTGGAGAGCAGGTGGGTATGTTATATTATTGATATTGAGTCCATGACCTTGATGTTAACAGAAGTGTCATCTTTACTATTGTGGAAGAAAGGCTGTGCGTGCCCTGTCAGACAATGAATCAGATAGCAGCATGAAACATTCTTATTAACCCTTTACCCAACGAATCGTCCGCATCCGCCCGCGTAATGTGCAAATTCAACAGTTGAAAAAATATTATTTTTCAAAAAATTGCGACAAAACCATATCATGTGACCCCTCATTGCAACGAGCTCATCGAGCTCGTTCCAACGAGGGGTCGCATGATATGGTTTTGTTGAAATTTTTTGAAAAATTTCCAAAAATTATATTTAAAATACTAAATTTTGATATCGTCTGCGTTGGGTAAAGGGTTAAAGAAACTTCAAGAATCAAGATTAAGTTGTATTGTTGGTTACTGATATTGGCATTCCTATTAAACCCATTTATTAAAATACATCTTTGTTATATGTATACATGTATGAAAATTAAATTTTTTGTAGTATTATATTATGCTGTTGGGTGCCAATTTATTATTTAACCAGTAAGGCAGTTGCAGTAAAAATTTTCATTTGGCATTAAAAAAACATCAGATTGGCTAAAATTTTGGGACGCAAAAACAGATAACAACATGAGACCTCTGACTAAGAGATCTCAAGTATGAATTTGGCACGAGTAAAATATTTTGTTTTTGTGTTAGATATTTGACTTTGACTGTATATCAGAGTGTGGTTTGCTGAGGAGAGGTTGATGGTGACATCTCTAGTGGAAAGCGAAAAACCTTATTGATTTTCAGGCTTGCCATTCAAATGTGATGATCACAGTTACTAAAAATAGTACAGCTGAACTAAACTTGTAGAAGGTAATCGCATATGGAATGAGAAGAACCCTTTTGCTTTGTCAGTCTACGATCATAAGGTCAAAGAAATGTTACTATAAAAAGAACTTGAGGGTAAAAAAAAATTTCATTCAGTTGTGTGAGAATCTGAATGAGAATCCTGCTAAACATCATTATAGGATGTCCAATCATTTGTGAGAATCTTTTTGAGAAATAGATTCTGGATTCTCGCTGAATATTAAACCCTGAACTTTGTTTAAAATGAGACAGTTTTTTACTTTGTAAGATGAGAAGTAAGAAGTTAAACTTGTTAACCCTTTACTTAACATAAAAGAGACAACACTTCCAAAACAAATTCTTGAATAACTAATTTTTTTCATTTTTTGTCTCAAAAACATAGGTTTTGACCCCCTCATTGGAACAAGCTCATTCCAACGAAGGGTCATAACCTATGCTTTTGAGACAAAAAATGAAACAAATAATGAAAATTAATTGGTGATTTTTGAGAATAGCGCTGGCCGGTTTTGGCCGTTACGTTGGGTAAAGGGTTAAATATCACAACTCGACTTATGGATTAGTGTGGGAGCACGGTAGCTCAGGAGGTAGAGATGCAGGCTGCAAGCCGAGAGAACCTTGGCAAGACACTTAATCCTGATTGCCCACATGGGGGCACAGTGGTGCTGTACTAAGATGTACTGCACATCGATGGTGCACTTAGCTTCAACCAATGCTAACCCTGCTTGTGTGAAGGTAGTACGTTGGGAAGCCTGAAAGTTGCTCTCCACTGCTCAGTGGTTCTCTTCAGCACTCCAGCTTCCTCCACTCGTGAAACTTTCTGACACGAGATGACCCTGGCTGTCAAAAGTGTCATTAAACCCCAATAAATAAATAAAAAATGATCCTCTCATGGAATGATAGAAGTTTTTTTTTTAATTTTGTGTCGTGTGAATGGTTGTTCTTCAAAGTCAAAAGTGACAAAGAAATCATTTCCTAGTTCCATGGAACCGTAAGTTCACCAGAAGGTTTATGCAAATACGTGGATTGAGTTTGCTGGGATCCAGTTGAAAAAGGGTTGCTGAAAAAGATAATCCTTGTATTTTCACTCTTCCAATTGTACTGGTTCAGTGCTTAAAGTTCATAACACGGCCATCGCGCAAGAACTCAAAGTTCATATTTGAGCTTCACTACATAATTTATTTACTTTGTATTCCTTTCATGGAACATAAATTTTCAATTCAGAAGACGGCATCACTTAATGCTACATACTACACTTCACTGGAAATCACTGAGATGATCTCTTCTTCATATTTCCGAGTGCTTCTGATACAAGTTTGTTAAAATGAAGCCCCTTTTTTCATATTTGGGCTCAATACAGGGGCCTGAATGTTTAACTTAGGGCAATATGGGGAATGATCTTTATAAATCTTCTTCAGATCCACCAGTCAGAATGCTTTTGATATTTGGTATGCAACATCTTTAGGGTGGGGAGGGGGGGGGGGGGGGGAGATTCAAGTTTGTTCAAAATTGAGTGCCTGGATTAATATTTGGCCTCCTTATGACAGCCTGTATTTAACTTAGTGCAATATGAGGAAATTTCTTAAAAAATCTTCTTCAGATCCACCAGTCAGAATGCTTTCATATTTGGTATACAACATCTCTTGGGGAGAGGGAGTGGGGGGGGGGGGGGGGTCACACTCTAATTTGTTAATATCAAGTCCCTGGGTTCATATTTGGGCATCCTATGTGAGCTCAAATTTTAACTTGGTGCAATATGAGGGAATTTCTTGAAAAATATTCTTCAGATTCACCAGTTAGAATCCTTTCATCCTCGGTGAACAACATCTCAGTATTACAAACACTGTTCTCAACTAGGCAATATAGTGTCATCCCAACAAGAGGAATCCCTACAAGATGAATGGTAAAATATCCCAACAAGACGATCCAAACAAGATGAATTTCAACAAGACGAAAACCCTTATATTTTTATACTGTACCAATGACCCAGACATAGCTGGTGCCAACTCTTAAAAATCTAGGGCCAAACACAAATTTTGCCCCCCAATCCCCAAAATTTGCATCTAAAACCAAAAGAAATCATGTCCTAAAGGACCTCCATACTTTGCCCTTACTGCGCATGCGCAGTGTCAAGGACGTTCCGAAATTGGCACCAATAATTATCATTCTCTGTTTGACCCTTCATCAGTCAACATCTCACTGATCTTTGTGCTTGTAAATCTCAGTTTAAAGGATGCCAGACACGTAATTATTGGAAAAATGGTGATTCTAAGGAGGATATAGAAGGAGGAGAGGAAAAAGTAGTGACAAAAAATAATCAGGGCTGTACTTCAAATTTTTTATGAAATTATGTCAAGTTGCCTATTTTCGAGGCATGGGCCTGTTGTTGTCATTCTTGCTATAAAGTTGCACTGCTTATTCAGTGTTTCCTCTCCCCTGGTCTACTAAGTCCCCCCTTGCTATTCTCCCATGCTTTTGGCATATTTTTGAGAAAGATCATTTCTAAATTCTCTTGGGAGAGTTAGCTTGGTTACAGAATGAATTCTGTTATTTTCCCCACAGTTACGTTTTCACCCATGGGTGTATAAACGTTGTGTTCTGCATCTACCATCTGATGTTCTGCAGATTCTCCCCTGGGAGTCTCTGTCTTGCATCAGATAGAGTGTAATTTTGATGACTGATTTCGGGCCAGTATTGTCAGTGCCTGGAGTCATGTTTTCTGGTGTTTTTACACTGTTTGTTTACATTGGCAACAGTCTCTTTTGAGGGGGGCTGTTTGCCTTTGGAGTAGTTTATCTCACTATAAGATACATTATTATTATCCGTAAGTGTTGCATTAATTATTTAATATAATTTTAAAATTTTTGACCACACTTAGCCTTGGGATCCATTGGGGCTCAACGCTACTTTTCAGACACTTGGGCTTTGCTGAAAAAATATTTTTCAAAAATTATTTTGATTTTCAATTGTTTTTTCAATATTAATGGATCATGTTATTATGTATCTTTGTGTTTAGGGGTTTTTGCAAGTACTAGGACTTGTTGTTGACTTTTCACAATGAAAGGATATTGTTCAAATTGTAATAGGAAGAAATCTTCCTCTGACTTTCATGATCATTGTATCAATTGTAGTAAGTGTACTCGCTCTAATCCCTGTTCTATATGTCAATATTGGGATGACAAACATTGGAAACGTGTGTCACGATATGTTGTTAGTGGAGAAAGGGCTATGCCAGCTCTTTCTCCGCAGGGTCACTCTACTCTATCAGTTTCTATTTCAGAGGAACAAGAACAGGATGATGTTTCCATGTTATCTTCCGCAAGTGCGCTTCCGTCGTCACAAATGATTACAGAGCTAGCGGCAAAAGTGCTCATGGAGATAAGACAAATGTCGTCCGCTAGCTCGCCCGGTGTAGCGTCCATTCACCGAATGGTTCGGCAGACGGGTTCGTCCGATGCGGTCCAGGAGAAAATGTTGGGTGATGCGAGCACTATAAACATTCAACGTGCACACCCAGTGACGGCGGATAGTAGGAGAGTTCGGAGGAAGCCTTCGAGTCCGGTTCCTAGCTCGTCCAGGTCCAGCCGGGCCGTGAGCGAGAGAGGCCCCTCTCTCGTACAACAACATCTGGGACCAGATGTTGTGGTACAAAATGTGTCGCAAGCGGAGCACACGTCCGTCGCTTGGGACGCTCCGTTGTATAGGCAGTCCGCTGAGACTGCTCAGGCTTCTTCCTCTCACCAGCGCACACAACCGCACCTTGGCTACGTGACCGCCGATATTTTACCAGCTTCGCCGATCAGGGATTCTTCGGCGACCAGGTCACGCCATCCGGTGCCCAGGGACACGAGGCCGGTGGACTCCGGACGTTCGCATAGGAAGAGTATGCGGGAGTCACCAGATGCGGAGCTGCCCTCGGCGAAGCAGCGAAAGACTGCGCCTCCGCAGGCCTCGATGTCGGACGTGCTTGTTCAAATAGCACAACTTATCGCAGCATCCCAGCAACCGACAGAAACGGTGTCGGATCGGGAATTATCCGATGGCGCTGGGTCGGTACGCTCCGCCGAAGCATCGGGTGCGGACGACTGGGAGCATCATGAGGTCCGACCGGATGGTGAAAGGGATACGGATGACTTGGAGCTATCCCTTTCGGAACAACATAAAGCTGCCGTGGACTTCATCCGGCACTTTCTTCCTCAAGTTGTTCCGTCTGGCCAGACTGCTGCGGTTCCGGACAAGAGAATTATAGCGTCTTTGGACTCTGATTTCTTTGAGCGGTTCAGGGACATCGCTCCCGAGTTTCCGTCTCAGTCCAATAATGTCGCAAGAACATTTGAATTATTGAACGACGCTATATTCAAACTTGCTTCCAAAACAGGAAAAGCGGGTTTCTTGTCCGCCAATACTCTCAACCTGCCTTTCATTAATGCAAGGAATAAATTCGATACGGCAGGACAAGGTATCCCGAGAGTTCCTCTGCGTATGGACGACGAGGCGGAAGACTTAGAATTATCATTACCGTCGTCTGCGTCTATTCCAACCGCGGTGTTGGAGACGACTATTTCGTCTAACAGAGCCAGTTTAGATGCTTTATCTTACGCAGACCACCTTACTAAGGCGTTATCACTGCGTCTTCAAGGGAAAGAATTCCAGGATATACAATCCTCTTTAAGACTTCTTTCAAGGGCAGTAGCTTATTCCACGTGTAACTCCGCCCTTTCAGTGGCAAACCTGGAGTTGGTTAGACGTGACGCAGCCCTAGCTACATCCACACTCGTGGATAGTAAGGTGAAGAACTCTCTCAGAGTTGCTGCGGTCTCCGGAGAACTTCTCTTCGACGGCAAGCTTTCTGCAATTTACAATAAAATTACTAAGAAAGCTTCGGATTCTCTGCTGTTCAAATCTGCTTCTAAGAAGTCGGACACGGCAGATAAGAGTAAGACAGGCACTTCTGGGTCTAATGCGCCCAAGAGAGGTTCCTATAAAGGTTCCGGTGCGTCATCTTGGTCTTATTCAAGAGACCGTCAAGGCAGCGACTCACGTGCGGGACGTCCTTCGGGCCGGGACAACCGGTCGGATGCCCCGAGGTCGACGGGACGAGATGCGGGTCGCGGAGGACGTGGTTTCTCCTACCGCAGGCCTCGCAGGTCCAAGAGGTGATGGCTTCAACCTCTATCGCGTGCCTGTTGGCGGAAGGTTGTCGAGTTTTTCACAAGAGTGGGCGTCAATTACGGACGACCCTTGGGTGAGAGGGGTGATTTCGGAAGGTCTAAAGATATCCTTCAAACGAAAGCCTCCATTAACTCGAAGTCCAAAATGGACTCAACTTCCGTCAAATCCGCAGAAAAGAGACGCTCTGTTATCAGAGGTGCAGTCTCTTTTAATGAAGAACGCGGTAGAGGTCGTAGAAAACCAGGAGACACCGGGATTCTACAGCCATCTGTTTCTGGTTCCGAAACCAGATGGCTCGTTCCGTCCAGTCATAGATTTGAGCTGGATAAACAAGCTGATCGTCGCTCCGAAGTTTTATATGGAGACGATTCGATCGGTCAGAGCGAGTATTCGGGTGAACGATTATGCAACAAGCATAGATCTCAAAGATGCGTACTTTCACGTCATGGTACATCCGACATTCAGAAAGTATCTACGCTTTGCAGTCCTAGGGGTGGTGTATCAATTCCGGGCGATGTTCTTCGGATTGAATCTAGCACCCTGGGCTTTCACTCGGGTAATGAACTCGGTAATGATGTATTTCCGAGCTCATTCGTCTGCGGTAACGTCGGCCTACCTGGACGACATTCTTCAGAGGTACGGCAACGAGTTAACGCTTCAGAACGATGTGCAGAATCTGCTTCTATTGCTCCGACGTCTCGGTTTTATAATAAACGAGGAGAAGTCGGATCTGGTGCCGTCCAAGTCATTCACACATCTGGGAATGAGCTTCGAGACGCACAACAATCTCGTTCGTCTGCCGTTAACCAGAGCGAAATTAGTCAGTTGTTACGCTCGCTATTGTCTGCACGCAGACAAAGTCACAGCGAGGGAGTTCATGAGACTGATAGGTCTGTGCGGAGCCGCTGCGGATCTCATTCTGATGGGGCGGTTACGCACGCGTCCTCTCCAAATTTTCTTGACTCAGAATTGGAGTGTGAAAATTCATTCGCTTGACATAGACGTTCTCTTGTCAGATCAAGTGAAACGAGAGATTCAGACTTGGGCAAACATTCAGTGGTTAACTCAGGGAGTTCCGCTGCAGTTGCCAGATCCGAGTTTTACCATTATGACGGATGCCAGTCAAACAGGTTGGGGTGCATCATTGATCCCAACGGATTCGAGATGCCAGGGTCTTTGGGATCCACAATTCCTGGGCAAGCAAATAAACATCAAGGAAATGATGTCAATTTGGCTTGCGTTATGTCATTGGATGGACATTATTCACAATGCTCATGTCCAAATCCTATCCGACAATACGACAGTAGTGGCGTATATACGGAATCAGGGAGGCACTCATTCAATTCCGTTGTTCAATCTAACGGAAAGAATCCTTCTGTTTGCTCTAGAACATCAAGTTCTTCTTTCGGTCCGTCATATACCGGGTCGTCTGAACGTACTAGCAGACTCCCTTTCACGAAAGGGTCACTTGTTGCCGTCGGAGTGGACTCTCAACAAACAAGTATTCAATCAGATTTGCTACCAATGGGAACGGCCAATGATAGACTTATTTGCGACACATCTCAACAATCAGTTGCAGACGTATGTGTCTCCGTGTCCGGATCCAAGAGCATTTGCAGTAGACGCTCTGTCGATCCCTTGGGACGGAATGATAGGATATGCGTATCCTCCAGCGCCGTTAATTCAGCAAGTATTGCTAAAGATAAAACAATCTCAGTGCAAGATTCTGTTGGTAGCATCTCTGTCTCCACAGAGACTGTGGATAAATCTTCTCAGGTGTCTGTTGTGGGACCTACCGTGAAAGCTTCCTCCATGGGAGGATCTTCTTTCGCAGGGGAAATCGCGTCAACTCCATCACAACCCGCAAGGTCTCAACCTTCACGTTTTTCCATTGTGCGGTCCTTCTTGCATGGCAAGCACTTTACAGGACGAGCAGTGGACGCGATTTCTAACTGTAGGAGGACCTCCTCTTCGCTAAACTATGCGGCTAAGTGGAAGGTTTTTCGTCGTTGGTGTAGGGAACATTCTGTAGATATTTTTGATCCCTCTATACCAGACATTGCAAACTTTCTAGTATACTTGTTTGACGAAATCAAACTGCAGCCTGTTACTATTAAGGGTTATAGGTCTATGTTATCTGATACCTATGCACATCATGATAGTTTACAAATTGGATCTAATGTCTCTTTATCTAAGTTAGTTAGAAACTTCTCGATAAATAGACCCAGAACTCTTAGGTTAATTCCTAAGTGGAATTTAGCTTGGGTTCTTCTTAAACTGAAGGAAAAGCCATTTGAACCTCTTGGGACAGTAGATTTCAAATTCTTATCTTATAAGACAGCTTTTCTCTTAGCTTTCTCTTCTGCTAGAAGAGTCAGTGAGCTTCATGCACTGTCGGTGGATGATTCTCACTTTCGTAGTGTCGGGAACACTATCACCTTCACTACTAATGTGGGATTTTTAGCTAAGAATCAGGCTCCTAATAAATATCCGGAACCTATTGTTATTAAGGCTCTTCCGTCTTCAGACGGGCGTAGGCCTTTACTCTGTCCTGTTAGAGCGTTACGTATCTATAAACAGAGATCTCAGTTTATCAGAAAGGGACGAAAACGTTTCTTTCTGTCTCTGATGCCTAATAGAAAGGACATTTCGGTCCATTCTATTGCTAGATGGATTCAATTAACTATCCCTACTGCTTATGAAAATTTATCTTCTCAGCAGTCTGTGCTTAAGATTTCGGCTCATGAAGTAAGAGCTCTTTCTACTTCTTGGGCTTACGCTAATAGTATTGCTATTACAGATTTAATGAAGGCTGCTTATTGGTCTCAGCCATCCACATTCACGAATTTTTATCTCAGAAATATTGAGTCCATTTCTGGAGACCTGCATTGTTTAGGTCCGTTATCTGTTGCTCAGAATGTTGTCCACTAAACAGTTGCAACTATAGTTATGCAGGCTTTCTGTTCCGGCAGTGACTCCGTCCGGCTGCCCTCTTCGCTCTGGGCTATTTGACCCAGGGCAAGGGGAAGGGGGGGGGGGGGGGAGGGTGTTCCCTTAGGTCACCTGCTTTATAGTGAAAAGCAAGGGAATGCCTCCTCCGAAGTCAGTATTTCTGAGTCGTTTCCGGGATGGTTTTAAAGTGTAATATTAATGTTAAAAATTCATTCATGTCATATTTTTAAAGTGTAGCTCGGTGTGAAGCATTTGTATATGTCAAGTGTCAAACGGGCGTTAATATACAATCCTCGGACACTTTTAAAGAATATAAAGAGTCTCAATTCTCTGGACTAGCTTTATTTATTGGCTTACTTTAAAAATAATTAGTATAAAGGGTTATACTGGATGTTAATAGAGAACATGAATGTTATTGTGCTCAATTATGAAGGGTATTGTATCTTTCTAATTTAACATAAAATAAGAAAGATACATGTAAAGCCTAATACTCCTTTTCTCCTTGAGGGGTTGACTCTATATTATATAGCTGAGCTTATTGGATTTTCCTCTATGTCCTAGGCCCTCCAGCCTTTTTACTATTTAGCTATGTCTGTGTCATTGGTACAGTATAAAAATGTTAAAAAATTAAAAGTAATTTATATATTTTTTATACTTACCAATGACCCAGACGGGGATGGTCCTCCCAGGAGTTGGGAACTCTTACCTCCCCACTGAGTACATAGCGCTGACCAGGCACTGCTTGTAAGAATGATAATTGGCGCCAATTTCGGAATGTCCTTGACACTGCGCATGCGCAGTAAGGACAAAGTATGGAGGTCCTTTAGGACATGATTTCTTTTGGTTTTAGATGCAAATTTTGGGAATTGGGGGGCAAAATTTGTGTTTGGCCCTAGATTTTTAAGAGTTGGCACCAGCTATGTCTGGGTCATTGGTAAGTATAAAAAATATATAAATTACTATAAATTTTTTAACTTTTAATTAATAATTATAGAGGGAAATTAATAAAAGAAAAAAAATTAAATGCGTATATTTATGCTATTTGAGGTATTTTAAGGGTGATTATTACCCTTTTTGAGTAGTTGCTGATCAGTTGTTAATTTTTTTTTCTTTCATCTCTTAATAACCCACAATCACTGTTTTGCTTATCCAAGATTTTACTTCAGTATTATAAATTTCAATAGTTTTATTTTTATGTGTTTTCTTCTCTTTTTTCTGTATTGTGTTTTTGGAAGTTTTAATGATGAAAAATGTATAAAAAAAACTTTAGGAAGCGTCTCATTACAATGCATGGTGCCTTTGTCAATTGAAATCTCTGTGTAAGCCTTGTTAGCAGTTTATGGTACAATAATAACTAACTCAGAACATCCAGCACTTGTTGCTCAATATCCTATCTCAGTGATAATACTTTGTGTTCACTAAATGCAATGCAAACAGTCGGTTGATTGTTTTTGTGACAAGACTCTTTTGTGACACAAATGGCGAAATTCAAAAAAATAATATTGACCACAAAGTTGAAAATTGAAAAAATATGTTCAAAAAAAGAGATTTTTATATAAGGCCTAAAAAAATAAATAATCTGTTTCTCAGGCCCTCCCACATGGTCCTTTTGGCTGCCGCATGCTCTCTTTTTATAACCAATTTAAACTTTAAAAAAATAAAAATGAAATGCTTTATGTCTGATATTTTACGTTTTAAGTTAAAAAATTTGATGAATTTGTCCCTTGAGTGCAAGAAGGCTTTGCAATGCTTTAGCATTGCAAAGCCTTCTTGCACTCAAGGGATGAAATACACCACCACCCATGCTATTCTGTAGATTATGAGACCTAAAACTTGAACCAAGAACATGAACTTTTGATGGAAAAGAAGTAATTACTGAAATAAAAAATAAAATAAAAAACCGCTCGCCCGCATGCAATTTTACAAATAATGGCCTGAGAAACTGAAGATCTACTTTGTGTGGCCTAAATTCCTCCATTCTCATATTTTTTTGTTGTAAAAATAAAAAGGTTTAAACTTATACTTTATGGAAGCCTTCTTGTATATTCCTCATCATATTTTCCATCTGCACGTAATTTACTCTTCATAATATTAAAAGACTAATTCACAGTTCAATACCAAGTCTTCCCACGCCCTATTGTTGATGAACTGACATTTTTTTCACAGTTTTATAAAGCATAAATAACGTGCAAATTGAAAAAATGTTTAAAAACTATTATATGGTACAAGATGTAAACTCCTTTATTTTTTGTTACGAGAGTGTGATTTTATTTAGTTTTTCAAGCTGGTTTACAACACAAATGCCCAATCTCAAATACATCATTTTTTTCTCTTAACTGGTAGAGTGCTGGAAGCCACTATCAGGGCTTTCATGTGATGAACAGGCACCCCAGCCTAAAGTTGTCATATTTCGTTGATGTGCTTCATATTATCTTAGAAATGAAATTAGTAAGTCTATATGGGTTTGCCTTGCTAGAATTTATGGGAGAGTGCCCCTTGGCACTCTCCCATAAATTGTAACAAGGCAAAGACACATGAACAAATTTTGATGACCAGAAATAATTTAGCACTCTACCAGTTAAAAAATAAAATTCCTCTTCCAAGTACCTTTCTCATATACATTTTTGGCCCAAATCTAAAAATAAATGCGATATATAGCCATTTTAATGAAATTCGTCTTGTTGGGATTTGTCTTGTAGGAATGACCATTTTCGACATTTGTCTTGTTGGGAATGAACAGGCTATATAGTGTTAATAGCAGTATTTTGTCTGTACTGTCACTGGTATTTAAATTGTCTACACCGTGTGGTCCTAGTTCTTGCTGTTTTCAATGAAGTGTAGCATTGTAGTATCAAGTTATGCAATATACTGTAATATACAAAAAAATACATATTTTTTAACACAATTTAAAAAAAAAAATACATCTGAATTTCAATAAAAAAAACCCACGGGTATGTGTTATTGTTTGGAAAAGATATTTGTTCTGAGTTTGATCCCCGTTTGGGATGACCTGCATTGTGTCCTTGGCCAAGGCACTTTATCCTGGTTGCTTACATGGGGGCACGATGACACCATGTACTAAGGCATACTGCACATCATTGGTGCACATGTCTTCAACCGCTGTAACCCTGCTTGGGCATAGCTTGAACAGAGTTGGAATGTTGAGGGGCTGACAGTTCTCATTGATGCTCGGTGGTTTTTTCCGGGTACTCCGGCTTCCTCCACCCGTAAAACTGCCACGGTCACGATTAGCCGTTGTGCATAAATATGTGACCTTAAAGATCCATAAATAAATAATGAAAAAGATATTTAAGTTGTAATTAATTATTCCAAACTCATTTAGCACTGAACTGGTATTGGATGAGTTGTTAGATTCACTAAATGTAACCACACACTCATATATTTGATAGGAAATAAAAGCAAGCCAACAAGAGGAGTTTCTCAATGAAAGAGTTGAAGATGAAATGGAGATGTCAGATGAGGAGGAGGAAGATGATGAGCCAACGGCAAAAAAGAAAAAAATGGAATCTACAGGTAGGCTTTCTTAACCCTTTACCCAATGTAACGGCCAAAACCTGCCAGTGCTATTCTAAAAAAATCGCCAATTAATTTCCATTATTTTTTCATTTTTGTCTTAAAAATATAGGTTATGACCCCTCATTGGATCGAGCTCACCAAGCTCGTTCTAATGAGGGGCCATAACCTATATTTTTGAGGCAAATAATGAAAAAAATTAATTACTCAATAATTTTTTTGCAAGTGTCTGCTTTTCATGTTAGGTGTGGGGGCACGGTGGCGTTGCGGTAACCGGTTCTTGTCAGATCACCGAAGTTAAGCAACGTGGAGCCAGGTTAATCCCCGGATGGGCGACCGTCTGAGCGATCGATTTGGATTCCCGTGTTCTGTCCTTGGGCAAGCCACTTAACCCTGATTGTCCACATGGGGGCATGATGACGCCTTGTACTAAGGCGTACTGCACATCGATGATGCGCATGTCTTCAACCAATCTAAGCCTGCCTGTGCTGCTGTGCAGAGTTACAATGTTGAGGAGCTGACAGCTGCTCGTCGTTGCTCGGTGGTTCTCTCTGGGTACTCCGGCTTCCTCCACCCATAAAACTGTCACGGTCATGATTAGCCATTGTGCATAAGTATGTGACCTTAAACACCAATAAATAAATAAATAATAAATAATTCGTGTTTGGTAAGGGGTTAACTGTTCCATATAGTCTTCAAACTAGCTGCCTAAAATAAATATCACCCCACCCCACCCCCCCCTCCCAAATAGTAAATAGGATCTCAAAATTGCTCTTCTGATTTAACCCTCTGCACTCTGTCAAACATGATATAATTTGTTAAATTTTTCAAGATGCATGGGCAATATGGAGTCAATAAAAAAATTTGAAATACTACCAGAGTGCTAGGAGTTAAATGATCCTCTGTATATTCCACCACAGGACCAGTAATAAATCTTTTGTCAAGTCTTGATTGTTCAGGTAAGGCTGATTAAAAAAATACTTTGATTCACAGACCCTGTTGCATGCTTGGAAAACGAACGCATCAGAGTTATTGCCTGTGATGGACTTGGAGTGTGTTTCATTTTTACCATCCGTCACACTTTAGGTGCAAACTTGCAATCTGTCATTGCCAGCATTGAAAAATAAAGAACTTCTTTTTTATTTTAAGGGGCATATGTAATACTTGTATTAACTCCTTGCATGCTGCTGGCGGGTATTCCCGCCCAGGATAGGATTTCTCTTGTCATTTATAGTAGTATAGTTTGGGCACATTTAACCCAAATTTCTACCTGAAAATTGAATTTATTTTTTTGGTAAACAAGCATGTGTATCAACAAATGGAAAAGGATATGATGAAAACCTGTTGGTACCCAATTTACTGAATCCATACAAGCACTTTGTCTGGAGCAGGTATTACAAGGACATCCATTGTGAGTAACAATTGTGGGGAATCAATCCATTTTGTTTCGTCTTGAGTTTTTTGTTTTTATGTAAAGTAAAGGCAGATGGATGCAGAATTTTGTTGCTTTTTAGCTCATCTTGACAAAGTCAAGCTGAGCTAATCCCATCGCTCTCCGTCCGTCATCCGTCGTCCATCTGTCATCCATCAACACCATTTTTTGGTCTTCTCCTCCAAAGCCACTAGGCCAATTCAAGTGAAAGTTTGTGTGAGTGATGGTCCTGAGGGGCATTGCATTTTTGTTCAACTCAGCATGTCCAGCCCCATAGGGAGGGAGTGAGGAAAAATGCCCCAAAATATTTTTAAAATCTTCTCATGAACCAGTGTGTACAATGACTTGATATTTGCTATGGAGCTTCCTTTTGAGGTGTAGAATCAAGTTTGTTCAAACAAAGTTCGTGAAGCAATATTTGGCTTTGTAATGGGAGGGGTGGAGTAAGATTTTTGGCCCCGCCCAAAATTTCTATATTTTTATACTGTACCAATGACCCAGACATAGCTGGTGCTAACTCTTAAAATATAGGGCCAAACACAAATTTTGCCCCCCAATCCCCAAAATTTGCATCTAAAACTAAAGAAAACATGTCCTGAAAGGCCCTCCACACTTCGCCCCTACTGCGCATGCGCAGTGTCAAGGACGTTCCGAAATTGGCGCCATTTATCATTCTAAGTTTGGCCCTTCATCAGTTAACATCTGACTGATCTTTGTGCTTTTAAATCTCAGTTTAAATGATGCCAGACACATAAATATTAGTGAAATGGTGATTCTTAGGAGGATAGAAAAGGAGGAGAGGAAAAGAATGTGTGACAGAATATTATCAGGGCTGTAACTTAAAATTTTTTAATGAAATTATGTTAAGTTACCTATTTTCAAGGCAGCAGCCATTTTGTTGTCATTCTGATTATTTAGTTACACTGTTTTTTCAAGTGTTTTTCCTCTCTCCCTGTCCTTTAAGTTCCCCCTTGCTATTCTCCCATGCTTTTGGCATAGTTTCTGTAATTATTATTACTAAAATTTCTTGGGAGTTTTAGCTGAATAACAGAATGAATTCTGTTCTTTCCCCATGTTTACGTCTTCACCTACGGGTGGTTAGGCGTTGTGTTCTGCATCTACCATCTGATGTTCTGCAGTTTCTTCCCTGGAAGTCTCTGTTTTGCATCAGATGGTGTATTTTGGTAACTGATTTCGGGCCTGGGTGCCTGGAGTCTTATTTTAGTGTTTTTACACTCATTGTTTACATTTACAACAGCCCTCTGTGTGAGGGGGGGATTTCTAAATAATAATATCTTTATGTTATTTTAATCATAACTAGATACATTATTATTGTTCGTAAGTGTTGAATAAATTGTTTTAAATATTTTTAAAATTTTTGTCCACACTTAGGCTTGGGATCCATTGGGGCTCAACGTTACTTTTCAGAAACTTGGGCTGTTCTGAAAAAATATTTTTTCAAAATATTTTGATTTCAATTATTTTTTCTATATTAATGGATCATATTATTATTATGTATTTTGATTGCCAGGGGTTAGTGCGAGTACCAGGACTTGTTTTCTTTTCACATTGAAAGGATATTGATCAATTGTTTTAAGAGGAAGTCTTCCTCTGACCTTATTATCATTCTATATGTGGTCAGTGTACTCGCATTAACTCCTGTTCTGTATCGTATGATTTCGATGACAATATGGGAAGCGTATGTCACGGTATGTTGTTGGGGATTTGGACACTCCGGTCCTTTCCCCGCAGGGTCACTCTACTTTATCAATTTCTATTTCAGACGATCAAGATTAGGGTGATGTATCTGTGATGTCTTCCAACAGTGTGCCTCCGTCGTCACAATTAATGAAGGGCTAGCGGAAAAGTGCTCATGTAATACGCCAATTGCCTAAGAGGACCCTAGTAGGTTCGACGGCCTTTGACGTCCGCTAGCTCGCCCGGTGTAGCGTCCATTCACCGAATGGTTCGGCAGCCGGGTTCGTCCGTTGCGGTCTAGAAGGAATTTTGGGGTGATGCGAGCACTATAAAATTAACTTAATGCACACCCAGTGACGGCGGATCGGAGGGAGAACGGAGGAAGCCTTTTAGTCCGGTTCATAGCTCGTTCCGGTCCATCCGGACGGCAAGCGAGAGAGGCCCCTCTCTCGTTCAACAACATCTGGCCCCAGATGTTGTGGTACAAATGTGTCGCTAGCGGAGCATACGTCCGTCGCTCGGGACGCTCCGTTGTATAGGCAGTCCGCTGAGACTGCTAAGGCTTCTTCTTCTCGTCAGCGCACACGACCGCACCTTGGCTGCGTGACCGCCGATATATTACCAGCTTCGCCGTTCAAGGATTCTTCGGCGACCAGGTCACACCATCCGGCAGCCAGGGATTCGAGACCGATGGACTCCGGACGTTCGCATAGGAAAAGTATGCGGGAGCCATCTGATGCGGAGCTGCCCTCGGCGAAGCAGCGATAGACTGCGCCTCCGCAGGTCTCGACGCCGGACATTCTTGTGCACATAGCACAGCTTATCGCAGCATCCCAGCAGCCGACAGAAACGGTGTCGGATCGAGAATTATCCGACAGCGCTGGGTCGGTAGCCGGGGACTCGAGGCCTGCAGACTCCGGACGTTCGCATAGGAAGTGTGCGGGAGTCAACGTACACGGAGCTTCCAGCGGCAATGCATCGTAAGTCCGCTACTGCACAGGCCTCGGGAACGGACGTGCTTTCCTTAATAGCACAGTTTATCGCAGCATCCCAGCATCAACTGAATCTGTCGCATATATTTTATCCGACGATGCTGGGTCGGGACGCTCCGCGGAAGCGGGTACGGACGTCCGAAAGTTTCATCCGATCCAACGGGATACCGAAAGGGATTCGGAGGATTTCAAGCTTTCCCTTTCGGAACAACATATGCTGCGATGCCGGATAAGAAACTGATAGCGTCGGTGGACTTAGAAATTTTTGGTTCGGTTCAGGGACATCGTCCCTCAGTTCCGACATAGTCCAATAATGTCACACAAACTTTCGAATTATTGAACGACGCTATATATATTATTATTTTATGCTTGCTATCCAAGCATTTCTGGTTTCTTGTTCGAAGAGTTATGGAGATGTCTTTCAAAAGTGTGCCTCTGTCGTCATAGTTAATGAAGAGTTAGCGGCAATAAGTGCTCATGGAATATGTCTATCGCTTACGGAGTGACATTCGCTAGCTCACCCGGTGTAGCGTACATTCATCGAATGGTTCGGCTGCCGGGTTCGTCCGTTGCGGTCTAGGAAGGAGATTTGGGTGATGCGAGCACTTTAATTACTTTAGTACTCACCCAGTGACGGCAGATTGAGGACAGATCGGAGGAAGCCAACAACATAGGGGACCGCATGTTGTGGTTCAGATATTTTACATTCGGAGCATATGTCCGTTGCTCGGGACGCTCCGTTATATTGACAGTCCGAGAGACTGTCTTTAATGCTTCCTCATCCTCACAGCAGGGCACACGACCGCACATTGGCTACGTGACCTCGAGTATCCGATCAGTTTCGGCATTCAGTGATTCCACAGCGAATAGGTCGCGCCATCCGGTAGCCAAGGGACACGAGGCCTATACACTCCGTTCGCTTGCATATTGGAAGTATGCACGGGGTAACGATCTCGGAGCTTCCTGCGGCAATGCATCGTAGACCGCTGCTCCTCAGGCCTCAGTGACGGACGTGCTATCCGAGTTAGCACAGTTGTTTCGCAGCATCCCAGCAATTGACAGTTTCTCGGTCGAATCAGAAATTATCCGACGGCGCTGGGTCGGTGCGGTCCGCGGTTGCATCAAGCTACGGACGACCGAACGCTTTATAGGGTCCGACAGGATGGCGAAAGGGATTCGAAAGATTTCGAGTTTTCCCTTTAGTAGTATCGGAAGATGCCTTTCATATCTTCTGGCATTTCTTCCAGTGATTATTTTTCGGACTTCATTGCTGCGATCTTGGATAAGAGACTTATAGCGTCATTGGACTCGGATTTTTCGATCGGTACAGGGACTTTGTCCCTGACTTACCGACGCAGTCCAATATTGTCATTACAACATGTGTTTTATTTTTCGACGCTATATATTTATATATATATACAAGCCTGCTACTAAGCATGATAGTTTAGTTTCTTGTCCGCGTGGCTCATTTCTGCCATTTTATCTTTTTTACATATAGTTTATTTTGGCAGAGCAGGGCATACCGAGAGTTCATATGCGTCTAGACGGTGTGATTAAAGACTGCATATATTCTTTTTCGCCGTTTATGTCTTTTCCAATTTCAATGTTGGGAACGACATTATGTATAGTAGACTTAACTTAGACGCTTTATTATACGTAATCCGCCTTACTGAGGCGTTATCATTACGTCTTCAAGAAAAGATTTACGGGATATTATTCTCAATGTAATTTCTTTTGAGGGCAGTAGTTTGTTCACGTATAACTCCGCCCTTCAGTGGCTGATTGGAGTTGGTTAGACGTGATGCAGCCCTAGCTACATCCACGCGTGGATAGTAGGTTAAGAACTCTCTCAGAGTCGCTTCGTTCTCGGAGGAGCTTCTCTTCGACGGCAACTTTCCGGCAATCCATGAATTGCTTGATTTATACATTCTCTTGTCTATCTAGTGTTACAAGAGATTCAGACTGGGGCAAACATTCGGTGGTTGACTCAGAGAGTGCCGCCGCAGTTGCCGGACCCGAGTGTGGCTGTTATGACGGTTGCCAGTCAAACAGATTGGGATATATACTGATCCCTACGGATTCGAAGTGCCAGGGTCTTTGGGTTCCGCAGTCTTTTAGCTATCAGTTTAACTTCCGCGGAATAATGTTTTTTAGGCTTGCTTTATGTCATTGCATGAACATTATTCAGAAACGCATGCCCAAATTCCTGTCCTTTAATTCGACAGTAGTGGCGTATCTCCGGAACCAGGGAGGCACTCTTTCGTTTCCGTTATTCAATTTAATGGAAAGAATCCGTCTGTTGGTTATAGTACACCAAGTTCAGTTTTGGTCCGTCATATTCGGGGTCGTCTGATTGTTTTATCGCACTCCCGTTCTCTTACGGGTCGCTTGTTGCTGTCAGAATGGACTCTCAACAAACAAGTATTCAATCAGATTTGCTATCTATGGGAGCGCCCAATGATGTTTTATTTATGACACAGCTTGCTAATCAATTGCAGACGTATGTGTTGGCTTGTCCAGATCTCTGAGCTAATACTGTTAACGCTCTATTGATCTATAGGACGGAATGATAGGATACGCGTATCCTCCGGCGCCGTTGTTTTAGCAGGTATTGCTAAGATAAACAACCACAATACATTTCTGTTGATAGCATCTCTATCTTCACAGAGATCATGAGTAATTTACTCTCTTGTCTACTGTGGATCTTAACGTGAAATCTTCCTCTATGTGAGGATCTTTTTTCATGGTAATCGTGTCATCTTTATCACAACCAGCAAGGTCGCAACCTTCATGTATTCCGTTGTGTGGTCCGAATTGCATTGTAAGCACTGTACTGGATGAGCTTTGGACGCGATTTCTTACTATAGGAGATCCTCTTCTTCGCTATTCTATGTGACTAAAGTGGAGGCTCTTCCGTCGTGGTGTAGGGATCATTATGTTCATATGGTTGATCCCTCCATACTACTCATTGCTATTTTTTAGTATACTTGTTTCACAAGATCTACTGCAGCCTGTTGTTATTTAGGTTATAGGTTTATGTTACCTCATACCTATGCACTTTACGATAGTTTACAATTGAGTCTTTTGTCTCTTTATCTAAGTCAGTTAGTAACTTTTTGATAAATAGACTTAGAATCTTTAGATTAAATTCCTATACGGATTTTAACTTCGGTTCTTATTTAGCTAAGTAATCATTTGAGCCTCTGGAAACAGTAGTTTTCAAATTCTGACCTTTTAGACAGTAATTTTGATGGTTTCTCTTTTACTGTAGAGTCAGTGAGTTTCATGCACTATCGATGGATGATTTTCACTTTCATAGTTTCGGAATCAATACTTCCGTTACTATTTAGGTTGGATTGTTGCATAAGAGTTAGGCTCCTATTATCCGGAACCTATTATTTTAAGGTCCTTCCGTCTTCGTATGGGCATAGGCCTTTACTCTTTCCGGGTACAGTTTAGGTATTTATAAACAGATTTCTGTTTATTACAAGGGCGTAAGCTTCTTCTGTCTTTGATGTCTAGTAGAAGGACGTTACGCTCCATTTTATTGTTAATGGATTCTATTAACTAGCGTACTGCTTATGGTATATCATTGGCTTAGCAGTTGTGCTTAAGATTTCGGCTCATGAAGTAAGAGTTCTTCTACTTCTTGGGCTTACATTAATAGTGTTGCTATTATAGATTTTTGAAGGCTGCTCATTGCGCTCAGCCATCCATTCATGAATTTTATCTCAGAAATATCGAGTCCATTTCTGGAGGCCTCTATTGTTAGGTCTATTATCTACTGCTCAGAATGTCATTCACTTAACAGTTGCTACTATAGCTAGGTAGGCTGTCTGTTTCGGCAGTGTCTCCGTTCGGCTGCCCTCTTCGCTCTGGGCTATTTGACCCAGGGCAAGGAAAAGGGGGGGGGGGGGAGGGTGTTCCCTTGGGTCACCTGTTTTTTACTATGAAAACAAGGGGATACCTCCTCCGGAGTTAGTAATTCTGAGCTGTTATTGGGATGGTTGTTTAGTGAGAAGTTTAAGTTTATAAAATTCATTCAAGTCTTAGTTTTTAAAGTATAGCTTTTGAATATTGCATATGTCAACGGACATGATTATGCAATTCTCACACACTTTTAGGAGTATAAGAGTCTCTATTCTCTAGACTTACTTTATTATTGGCTTACTTTAAAAATTATTAGTATAAGGATTATTGGATATTATAGAGTACATGGATGTATGAAGCTCAATTTTTGGAAGGTGTTGTATCTTTCTAATTTATCATAAATAAGAAAGATACATGTAAGGCCTATTACTTCTTTTCCCTACAGGGGATGACTCTATTTTATTTTATTGAGTGTATTCCATTTTGCTCTATGTCCTTGGCCCTCCAGCCTTTTTACTATTCAGCTATGTCTGGGTCATTGGTACAGTATAAAAATGTTAAAAAATTTATAGTAATTTATATATTTTTTATACTTACCAATGACCCAGACGGGGATGGCCCTCCCAGGAGTTGGGAACTCTTGCCTCCCCGCTGAGTACATAGCGCTTACCAGGCACTGGTTATTAGAATGATAAATGGTGCCAATTTCGGAACGTCCTTGACACTGCGCATGCGCAGTAGGGGCGAAGTGTGGAGGGCCGTTCAGGACATGTTTTCTTTAGTTTTAGATGCAAATTTTGGGGATTGGGGGGCAAAATTTGTGTTTGGCCCTATATTTTAAGAGTTAGCACCAGCTATGTCTGGGTCATTGGTAAGTATAAAAAATATATAAATTACTATAAATTTTTTAACTTTCTGAACCCATGGTCTGGTTTGAACCAAATTTGGTATGTGGTATTATTGGGTCATAAGTACTAGACTCATGCAAAAAAAAAAAATTCCTGCATCCCCATGGGAACCCTGGGTGCTGAAAATAGAAATATTTTCAAATGCCCATATTTCCCAAACCACATGGAACAGAGAGCTGTTATTTGGTATGAAGTATCCTTAGGACCAGTAGAATTGAATGGTAAAAACAAATTGCCATCGGTTATGTTAGGGTGTTCTGTAATGGGCATTGAAAAAGTGCTCAGTCAGCATATTTGCAAAAATTTTTAAAAATCTTTTCTCCAAAACCAATCATCAGAATCTTTCAATATTCGGTATACAGCATTCTTAGGAAGGTCAGATACAAGTTTGTTAAAATAAAGCCCATTGGTTCATATTTGGGCTCAATACAGGAGCCTGAATTTTTAACATAGGGTAATATGGGGAATATTCTTTAAAAATCTTCTTCTTCAGAACCACCAGTCAGAATCTTTTAATGTTTGGTATACATCATTGTTATGAGGGTCAGATTCAAGATTGTTCAAACCAAGTTTCTAGGTTTATATTTGGGCTTCCTATGGAAGCCCATATTTTAACTTTGTTCAATATGGGGGATAATTTTAAAAAATCATCTTCTTCAGATCCACCAGTCAGAATGCTTTCATATTTGGTATGCAACATCTCTAGGGGCATCAGATTCAAGTTTGTTCAAATCAGATCCTTAGGTATATATTTGGGCTCGCTGTGGTAGCCCAAATTTTTACTTAGTGCGATATGAGGAAATTTCTTTAAAAATCTTTTTCTTCAGATCCACTAGTCAGAATGCTTTCATATTTGATATACAACATCTCTAGGGGGGTCAGATTCCAGGTTTTTCAATTCAAGTGCCTGGGTTAATATTTGGGCTCCATATGGGAACCTGAAACTATTTCTTCAAAAATCTTCTTCAGATCCACTAGTCAGAATGCTTTCATATTTAGTATACAACATCTCTAGGGGGGGAGGGGGGGGGGGGGGGTCAGATTCAAGTTTGTTCAAATCAAATCCATGGGTTAATATTTGGGCTCACTATGGTAGCCAGACATGTTAAGCTGATGAATTGCAAATTAGTGAGGTTTCTGAGTCAAAATAGTGAGATATTTATTTTTATATAGATCAAAGAGTAAAATTTATTGAATTCAATAGTGAGATTCAGTTAAAAGACCCAATTTTCAGGCTTAATTGACAAAAATTTATTCTGGAAAATAGTGAGTCTCCCTCTAAAATAGAGAGACTTAACATGCTTGATGGTAGCCCAAATTTTAACTTAGTGCAATATGAAGAAATTTCTTTAAAATTTCTCTTCTTCAGATCCAACAGTCAGAATGCTTTCATATTTGGTACACAACATTTCTAGGGAAGTCAGATTCAACTGTGTTCAAATCGAGAGTCTGGGTTAATATTTGGGCTCCCGATGGGAGCCGGAATTGGCCATGTTGCTGAAGAATTAAAAATTTTGTATTCAGTACCCTCTAGAGGTGTGTAACTAAGATTAATCCACATTGGTTGTATCAAGAAGCTTCATAGGGGAGCTCTACATTTTACATTATGATCAACTGAGGAAAAGGCATGATGCCCGGATTATGAATGAATGAATGAATGAATGATTTTATTTTGTAATACAACATATATACAAATACAAACTAAATACAGCAACATACAATTATTTCAAATACAAGTTTGCACTACAGGGAGATGGAATAGCCACTAGGGCTGTCTTCCCACCATTCCCAATAAAAACAAAGAAGTAAAATGTGAGACAATCCTGACAACGGCTTTGTTAATGAAGAGAAAATGAATGGATTAATTTTTAAAATGGTTCTTTCCATATAAATAAAAATAATATTTTTATACTGTACCAATGACCCAGACATAGCTGGTGCTAACTCTTAAAATTCTAGGGCCAAACACAAATTTTGCCCCCCAATCCCCAAAATTTGCATCTAAAACCAAAGAAATCATGTCCTGAATGACCCTCCATACTTCGCCTCTACTGCGCATGCGCAGTGTCAAGGACGTCCTGAAATTGGCGCCATTTATCATTCTTTGTTTGGCCCTTCATCAGTTAACATCTGACTGATCTTTGTGCTTGTAAATCTCAGTTTAAATGATGCCAGACACATAAATATTAGAGAAATGGTGGATCTAAGGAGGAAATAGAAGGAGGAGAGGAAAAATGAGTGACAGAAAATAATCAGGGCTGTAACTTAAAATTTTTTAATGAAATTATGTTAAGCTACCTATTTTCGAGGCATGGGCCTGTTGTGGTCATTCTTGCTATAAAGTTACACTGCTTGTTCAGTGTTTTCCTCTCTCCCTTTCCTTAAGTCCCCCCTTGCTATTCTCTCATGCTTTTGGCATATTTTCTGTAATATTATTACTAAAATTTCTTGGGAGTTTTAGCTGGATAACAGAATGAATTCTGTTCTTTTCCCCATGTTTACGTCCACACCCATGGGTGTTTAGGCGTAGTGTTCTGCATCTACCATCTGATGTTCTGCAGTTTCTTCCCTGGAAGTCTCTGTTTTGCAACAGATAGTGTATTATTGGTAACTGATTTCGGGCCAGGGTTATAAGTGCCTGGAGTCATGTTTCTGGTGTTTTTACACTTCTTGTTTGCATTGACAACAGCCTCTGTGGAGGGGGATTTCTTGTCTTTGTGTTAGTTTAATCATAAGTGGATACATTATTATTATTCGTAAGTGTTGCATTAAGTTTTTAAAAATATTTTTAAAATTTTTGTCCACACTTAGGCTTGGGATCCATTGGGGCTCAACGTTACTTTTCAGAAACTTGGGCTTTTCTGAAAAAAATATTTTTAAAAAAAAATTTTTTGATTTCAATTATTTTTTCTATGTTAATGGATCATGGTGTTTAATTGTAATAAGAGGAAATCTTCCTCTGACTTTCATAATCATTGTATAAATGTAGTCAGTGTACTCGCACTAACTCCTGTTCAGTATGTGTTAATTTCGATGACAACATGGGAAGCGTGTGTCACGGTATGTTAGCGGGGAAATGGCCATGCCGGTCCTTTCTCCGCAGGGTCACTCTAGTTTATCAATCTCTATTTCAGACGATCAACAACAGGGTGATGTATCTGTGATGTCTTCCAAATGTGTGCCTCCGTCGTCACAATTAATGAAGAGCTAGCGGCAAAGTGCTCATGGAAATACGTCAATTGCCTAAGAGGTCCCTAGTAGGATCGACGGCCTTTGATGTCTGCTAGCTTGCCCGGTGTAGCATCCATTCATCGAATGGTTCGGCAGCCGGGTTCGTCCGTTGCGGTCCAGAAAGGAGTTTTGGGTGATGCGAGCACTATAAATCAACCAGGTGCACACCCAGTGACGGCGGATCAGAGGAGAGAACGGAGGAAGCCTATTAGTCTGTAGTCCGGTTCCTAGCTCGTCCAGGTCCATCCGGGCTGCGAGCGAGAGAGGCCCCTCTCTCGTACAACAACATCTGGCCCCAGATGTTGTGGTACAAAATGTTTCGCATTCGGAGCATACGTCCGCCGCTCGGGACGCTCCGTTATATAGACAGTCCGGAGAGACTGTCAATAAGGCTTCCTCATCCTCATGGCAGCACACACGACCACACCTTGGCTACGTGACCTCGGATATCCAGCCAACTTCGCCAATCAGAGAATCCACGGCGACCAGGTCACACCATCCGATAGCCAGGGACACGAGGCCTGTAGACTCTGGACGTTCGCATAAGAAAAGTATGCAGGAGTCAACGTACATGGAGCTTCCAGCGGCAAAGCATCGTAAGACCGCTACTCCACAGGCCTCAGTGACGGACGTGCTATCCCGAATAGCACAACTTATCGCAGCATCCCAGCGACGACAGAATCTCTGTCGCATCATGTAATATCCGACGACGCTGGGTCGGTACGCTCCGCTGAAGCATCAGGTACGGACGTCCGAAAACTTCATAGGGTCCGACAGGATGGCGAAAGGGATTCGGAGGATTTCGAGCTTTCCCTTTCGGAACAACATAAGCTACTGTACATGTCATCCGGCTTTGTCTTCTAGAGGTTGTTTCGTCGGACCAGAATGCTGCGATGCCGGATAAGAGACTGATAGCGTCGGTGGACACAAGAATTTTTTGATCGGTTCAGGGACATCGTCCCTCAGTTTCCGACACAGTCCAATAATGTCACAGGAACTTTCGAATTATTGAACGACGCTATATATATTTATGCTTGCTATTAAACAAGCAAGTCTGGTTTCTTGTTCGCAAAAGTTACCGTGATGTCTTTCAAAGTGTGCCTCTGTCATCATAGTTAAATGAAGAGCTAGCGGCAATAAGTGCTCAGGGAAATACATCAATCGCCTAAGAGGTCCCTAGTAGGATCGACGGCGTTGACATTTGCTAGCTCACCCGGTGTAGCATCCATTCATCGAATGGTTCGGCAGCCGGGTTCGTCCGTTGCGGTCCAGGAAGGAGATTTGGGTGATGCGAGCACTATAATAGACAATAGTACACACCCAGTGACGACGGATCAGAGGAGAGATCGGAGGAAGCCTGTTAGTCCGGTTCCTAGCTCGTCCAGGTCCATCCGGGCTGCGAGCGAGAGAGGTCCCTCTCTTGTACAACATCGGGGACCGGATGTTGTGGTACAAACGTTTCGCATTCGGAGCATATGTCCGCCGCTCGGAACGCTCCGTTATATAGACAGTCCTAGAGACTGTCGATAAGGCTTCCTCATCCTCACGGCAGCGCACACAACCGCACCTTGGCTACGTGACCTCGAGTATCCGGCCAGCTTCGTCATTCAGGTATTCCACGGCGAACAGGTCACGCCATCCGGTAGCCAAGGGACACGAGGCCTGTAGACTCCGGTCGCTCGCATAATAGAAGTATGCACGCAGTAACGTACACGGAGCTTCCAGCGGCAAAGCATCGTAAGACCGCTTCTCCGCAGGCCTCAGTGACGGACGTGCTATCCAAAATAGCACAACTTATCGCAGCATCCCAGCAAACGACAGAATCTCTGTCGGATCAGGAATAATCTGACGACGCTGGGTCAGTTCGCTCTGCTGAAGCATCAGGTACGGACGACCGAGCACTTCATAGGGTCCGACAGGATGGCGAAAGGGATTCGGCCGATTTCGAGCTTTCCCTTTCGGAACAACAGAAGCTGCCATACATTTCTTCCGGCATTATCTTCCAGAGGTTGTTCCGTTGGACTAAAATGCTGCGATGCTGGATAAGAGACTAATAGCATCATTGGACACAGAGTTTTTGAAAGGTTCAGGGACATCGTCCCTGAGTTGCCGACACAGTCCAATAATGTCACTAGAACATTCGAATTATTGAACGACGCTATTTATAAGCTTGCTACCAAAACAGGCTAGTCTAGTTTCTTGTCCGCAAATGCTCTAAATCTGCCTTTCATCAATTCTAGGAATAAATTTGAAATGGCAGGACAGGGCATACCGAGAGTTCCTCTGCGTCTAGACGACGAGGCTGAAGACTGGGTATTGTCTTTATCGCCGTCTATGTCAATTCCAACCACGACGTTGGAAACGACAATAATGTCTAACAGACTTAACTTAGACGCTTTATCATACGCAGACCACCTTACTAAGGCGTTATCATTACGTCTTCAAGGGAAAGAATTCCTGGATATGATCCTTAATGAAATTCTTTCAAGGGCAGTAGTTTTTCCACGTATAACTCCGCCCTTCAGTGGCAACCTGGAGTTGGTTAGACGTGACGCAGCCCTAGCTACATCCACGCGCGTGGATAGTAAGGTGAAGAACTCTCTCAGAGTCGCTTCGGTCTCGGAGAAGCTTCTCTTCGATGACAACCTTTCGGCAATCTATGAATTGCTCGATATACACGTTCTCTTGTCAATCAAGTGTAACAAGAGATTCAGACTTGGGCAAACATTCGGTGGTTGACTCAGAGAGTTCCACTGCAGTTGCCGGATCCGAGTTTTACGATTATGACGGATGCCAGTCAAACAGGTTGGGGTACAACATTGATTCCAACGGATTCGAAGTGCCAGGGTCTTTGGGTTCCGTAGTTTTCTAGGCAAGCACTTAAACTTCCAAGAAATGATGTTATTTTGGCTTGCACTACGCCATTGGATGAACATTATTCAGAAACGCATGTCCAAATCCTGTCCTATAATACGACAGTAGTTGCATATATCCGGAGCCAGGGAGGCACTCAGTCTGTTCCGTTATTCAATTTAACGGAAAGAATCCTTCTGTTTGTTCTAGAACACCAAGTTCTACTTCGGTCCGTCATATTCCGGGTCGTCTGATTGTATTAGCAGACTCTCTTTCACGGAAGGGTCGCTTGTTGCCGTCAGAATGGACTCTCAACAAACAGGTATTCAATCAGATTTGCTACCAATGGGAGCGGTCAATGATAGAATTATTTGCGACACAACTCAACAATCAATTGCAGACGTATGTGTCACCATGTCCGGATCCCCGAGCATATATAGTTAACGCTCTATCGATCTTGTAGGACGGAATGATAGGATATGCGTATCCTCCAGCGCTGTTGATTCAGCAAATATTGCTAATATAAAACATTCACAATACAATTCTGTTGGTAGCATCGCTGTCTCCACAGCGACCGTGGATAAATTTACTCAGGTGTCTGCTGTGGGACTTACCGCGAAAACTTCCTCCACGAGAGGATCTTCTTTCGCTGGGGAAATCGTGTCAACTTCATCACAACCTGCAAGGCCTCAACCTTCACTTATTCTGTTGTGCGGTCCTTCTTGCACGGCAAGCATTGTACAGGACGAGCAGTGGACGCGATTTCTAACTGTAGGAGGACCTCCTCTTCGCTATACTATGCGACTAAAGTGGAAGGTCTTCCATCGTTGGTGTAGGGATCATTATGTTGATATTTTTTATCCCTCCATACCAGACATTGCAAACTTTCTAGTATACTTGTTTGACGAGATCAACTGCAGCCTGTTACTATTAAAGGTTATAGGTCTATGTTATCTGATACCTATGCAAACCATGATAGTTTACAATTGAGTCTAATGTCTCTTTATCTATGTTAGTTAGAAACTTTTCGATAAATAGACCTAGAATCCTTAGATTAATTCCTAAATGGAATTTAGCTTGGGTTCTTATTAAACTAAAAGAAAACCATTTGAGCCTCTTTAGACAGTAGATTTCAAATTCTGGCCTTTTAAGACAGCAATTCTCTTAGCTTTCTCTTCTGCTGAAGAGTCAGTGAGCTTCATGCACTATCGGTGGACTATTCTCACTTTCGTAGTATCGGGAACACTATTACCTTTACTACTAATGTTGGATTTTTGGTTAAGAATTAGGCTCCTAATAAATATCCGGAACCTATTGTTATTAAGGCCCTTCCGTCTTCGAACGGGCATAGGCCTTTACTCTGTCCGGTTAGAGCTTTATGTATTTATAAACAGATCTCAGTTTATCAGTAAGGACGTAAAGCTTCTTCTGTCTCTGATGCCTAATAGAAAGGACATTATGGTCCATTCTATTGCTAGATGGATTCAATTAACTATCAGTACTGCTTATGATAATCTATCTTTAACTCATCAGTCTGTGCTTAAGATTTCGGCTCATGAAGTAATAGCTCTTTCTACATCTTGGGCTTTTGCTAATATTGTTGCTATTACAGATTTAATGAAGGCTGCATATTAGTCTCAGCCATCCACATTCACAAATTTTTATCTCAGAAATATTGAGTCCATTTCTGGAGGCCTGCATTGTTTAGGTCCATTATCTGCTGCTCAGAATGTCGTTCTCTTAACAGTTGCAACTATAGTTATGTAGGCTTTCTGTTCCGGCAGTGACTCCGTCCTGTTGCCCTCTTCGCTCTGGGCTATTTGACCCAGGGCAAGGGGAAGGGGGGGGGGGGGGAGGGTGTTCCCTTGGGTCACCTGTTTTATAATGAAAACAAGGGGATACTTCCTCCGGAGTCAGTAATTCTGAGCTGTTACTGGGATGGTTTTAAAGTGAAAAGTTTATGTTTTAAAAATTCATTCATGTCATAGTTTTAAAGTATAGCATTTGAATATCTCACGTGTCAAACGGGCGTTAATATACAATCCTCGGACACTTTTAAAAGAGTATAAAGAGTCTCAATTCTCTGGACTTACTTTATTTATTGGCTTACTTTAAAAATAATTAGTATAAGGATTATACTGGATGTTAATAGAGAACATGAATGTTATGATGCTCATTTATGGAGGGTGTTGTGTCTTTCTAATTTATCATAAATAAGAAAGATACATATAAAGCCTAATACTCCTTTTCTCCTCGAGGGGATGACTCTATTTTATATAGTTGAGCTTATTGGATTTTCCTCTATGTCCTAGGCCCTCCAGCCTTTTTACTATTCAGCTATGTCTGGGTCATTGGTACAGTATAAAAATGTTAAAAAATTTATAGTAATTTATATATTTTTTATACTCACCAATGACCCAGACGGGGATGGCCCTCCCAAGAGTTGGGAACTCATACCTCCCCGCTGAGTACATAGTGCTGACCAGGCACTGATTGTAAGAATGATAAATGGCGCCAATTTCTGGACGTCCTTGACACTGCGCATGCGCAGTAGAGGCGAAGTATGGAGGGCCATTCAGGACATGATTTCTTTGGTTTTAGATGCAAATTTTGGGGATTGGGGGCAAAATTTGTGTTTGGCCCTAGAATTTTAAGAGTTAGCACCAGCTATGTCTGGGTCATTGGTAAGTATAAAAAATATATAAATTACTATAAATTTTTTAACTTTCCATCGTTTTTAGAAAATGAAACAATTTAGGGGTAGTTAATAGATAAGGATGAGATTACAGAGCTAGGACCTACAGTCAGGGCAAACTGGGATTATTACACCTGATGCAAAAAGAGTACGAATTCAAGAATTGCTCTGTAAGAGAATTTTTGAATGATGATCTGGAAGAATTTTGAATTGATGGTTCTATTGTGTTCCATATCCTAGGGAAAGTATGAATTGGAAAGTTTGCGGAGAACTGAGTTCTTGGTTTTAATGTATGTAATTTACCCGACTGTCTTGTGTCCATTCCTGAGGGGTTTTGGTAAATTCTAAAAGTGTCCACAAAGCTTTTCGGGTACCATGTTGTTGTACCAGTCATGCATAAACAAAGAGATCTGGAGTTTATACAGGTCTGTAAATTTTAAAATACCATGTTCTCTAAACAGTGGGTCTGTATGAGCATTGTATTTTTTGTTAGATATAATTTGGATGGCTTTCTTTTGTAATTTTGTAATCTTTCGAGTTGATGGCGAGTGACCCCAGATATGAATACCATACATCATGTGACTCTGAATCAAAGAGTAGTATAATATTTTTAGGCACTTTTTCAGTAAAATCCACTTAACTTTGTTTATGGCATAAATTGCTCTGGAAATTTTAGAACAGACTTCTGAAATTTGCTTTTTGAAATTCAAATTTTCGTCTATGTGGATTCCTAAGAATTTTACAGATTTTTCCTCTTGATTATTTGCAACGAGTGAGATCGTTGAATTATTAAGCACAATTCTGCCGCTTTCAATGGAGTACATGTCACTCTGAGGGTGAAAAATAATAAATTTTGTTTTACTCTCATTTAGGGCAAGTTTATTAGCCGTACACCAATAGTATATGTTATTGAGTTCGTTGTTAACTAATTCTATAATAGTATCTATATTATTACCAGATGTACAGGCAGTAGTATCGTCTACACATGATAAAATTTTCAGAAGTGTCAAATTTATAATATCGTTTATGTAAATTATAAAAAGAAGAGGACCAAGAATAGATCCCTGAGGGACACCAGTTGGTATGACCTGGAAGTCGGAACTGGCCTTTGGGAAGGACACCAGTTGGGATCTGTGTGTCAAATACTCCTCAAACCAGGCATTTGCATTATTTTTGTCACTCCTGAGGGACTCAAGGATTGACTGTGTAGCCTATGGAGATGGATTGCTCAATGTAGACTCATTCTTGGACTTTCTGTTTATATTGTGTTCTGTTCAAGATGAGCGCTTCAGGCCCCGTGGGGCCTCTTGTTTTTTTCAGCTCACCGAAGGGAGCTTAACTTACCACTTGCCGTACGTCGTCATCCGTCGTGAACTTTACATTATTGACTTCTCACAAACTACTGGACCAATTTGAACCAAATTTGGTGTGCATGTTCTTAGAACCAGAATACCTCAGTTTCTTGGAACTTGAAAAATCTGAAGCAATCTGACAAAGAACTTCTTGTGGCTTATTTTGTAACATCTTCATGTACAAATGTGACTGGATCGTTCAAAAACAAAGACCCGAAGTTTTACGAGCTTTGACTAGGATTGAAGTTGACAGTAAGGTGTTGTCCCATCTAATCAGCTCCAGGTTACCAACAGTCTGAGCTGCTGTATGGATAGATGCCATAATGGATCAAGATAACACTCTCAGTGGATAAAGTATGTCTTTAAATTAATCTTTGTCCAGTCTTTTATCCAGAGCACGAGTTATAAGATGGTTTGTATTATTCTGTCCTTTCCAGCTTCCAGATATTTTTTCATGGATATGTTGCCCCAAAAATTTAACAAGAGGCCCCAAGGGCCTAATCGCTCACCTGACAAAGTGGTTCAAAGAACTATTTTGGATCACATTCAGTTAGTCTTCAACACTATAGAGAAATGAAGTCATGAAATTATTCATAACTCTAGTGTCCATGTGAGGATGATTATCCTGAGTCTTCCTGACTGTTTCCAATTCTATCAGCTGTAGACTAGCACTGCCAAACTTCCAAGGATTGTTATGTCACTGCCCCCAATCAAATGGTGCACAAATATTAACCCAGGGACCCAATCTGAACAAACTTATATCTTGGACACACACCCTAACACCCACCCACCCCCGAGATGCTGTATACCAAATATGAAAGCATTCGGATGGTGGATCTGAAGATATTTTTATACTGTACCATTGACCCAGACATAGCTGGTGCTAACTCTTAAAATATAGGGCCAAACACAAATTTTGCCCCCCAATCCCCAAAATTTGCATCTAAAACCAAAGAAAACATGTCCTGAATGGCCCTCCACACTTCACCTCTACTGCACATGCGCAGTGTCAAGGACGTTCCGAAATTGGCGCCATTAATCATTCTAAGTTTGGCCCTTCATCAGTTAACATCTGACTGATCTTTGTGCTTGTAAATCTCAGTTTAAATGATGCCAGACACATAAATATTAGTGAAATGGTGATTCTAAGGAGGATAGAGAAGGAGGAGAGGAAAAATGTGTGACAGAATATTATCAGGGCTGTAACTTAAAATTTTTTTAATGAAATTATGTTAAGTTACCTATTTTCGAGGCAGCAGCCATTTTGTTGTCATTCTGATTATTTAGTTACACTGATTTTTCAGGGTTTTCCTCTCTCCCTGTCTTTTAAGTCCCCCCTTGCTATTCTCCCATGCTTTTGGCATAGTTTTTGTAATTATTATTACTAAAATTTCTTGGGAGTTTTAGCTGAATAACAGAATGAATTCTGTTCTTTTCCCCATGTTTACGTCTTCACCTACGGGTGGTTAGGCGTTGTGTTCTGCATCTACCATCTGATGTTCTGCAGTTTCTTCCCTGGAAGTCTCTGTTTTGCATCAGATAGTGTATTTTTGGTAACTGATTCCAGGCCTGGGTGCCTGGAGTCTTATTTTAGTGTTTTTACATTCATTGTTTACATTTACAACAGCCCTCTGTGTGAGGGGGGGATTTCTGGAAAATAATATCTTGATGTTATTTTAATCATAACTAGATACATTATTATTGTTCGTAAGTGTTGAATAAATTGTTTAAAATATTTTTAAAATTTTTGTCCACACTTAGGCTTGGGATCCATTGGGGCTCAACGTTACTTTTCAGAAACTTGGGCTGTTCTGAAAAAATATTTTTTCAAAATATTTTGATTTCAATTATTTTTTCTATATTAATGGATCATATTATTATTATGTATTTTGATTGCCAGGGGTTAGTGCGAGTACCAGGACTTGTTTTCTTTTCACATTGAAAGGATATTGATCAATTGTAATAAGAGGAAGTCTTCCTCTGACTTTTATAATCATTCTATATGTGGTCAGTGTACTCGCATTAACTCCTGTTCTGTATCGTATGATTTCGATGACAATATGGGAAGCGTATGTCACGGTATGTTAGTGGGGAATTGGTTAGACACTCCGGTCCTTTCCCCGCAGGGTCACTCTACTTTATCAATTTCTATTTCAGACGATCAAGATTAGGGTGATGTATCTGTGATGTCTTCCAACAGTGTGCCTCCGTCATCACAATTAATGAAGGGCTAGCAGAAAAGTGCTCATGTAAATACGCCAATTGCTTAAGAGGACCCTAGTAGGTTCGACGGCCTTTGACGTCCGCTAGCTCGCCCGGTGTAGCGTCCATTCATCGAATGGTTCGGCAGCCGGGTTCGTCCATTGCGGTCTAGAAGGAATTTTGGGGTGATGCGAGCACTATAAATCAACCAATGCACACCCAGTGACGGCGGATCAGAGGGAGAACGGAGGAAGCCTTTTAGTCTGGTTCATAGCTCGTTCTGGTCCATCCGGACGGCGAGCAAGAGCGGCCTCTCTCGTACAACAACATCTGGCCCCAGATGTTGCGGTACAAAATGTTTCGCATTCGGAGCATACGTCCGTCGCTCGGGACGCTCCGACATATAGTCAGTCCGGAGTAGACTGTCAATAAGGCTTCCTCATTCTCATGGTAGCGCACACGACCGCTCTTGGCTACGTGACCTCGGATATCCAGTCAGCTTCGCCAGTCAGAGAATAATCGGCGACCAGGTCACACCATCCGGTAGCCAGGGACACGAGGCCTGCAGACTCCGGACGTTCGCATAGGAAGTGTGCGGGAGTCAACGTACACGGAGCTTCCGGCGGCAATGCATCGTAAGACCGCTACTGCACAGGCCTCGGGAATGGACGTGCTTTCCTAAATAGCACAGTTTATTGCAGCATCCCAGCATCAACTGAATCTGTCGCATATTTTTTATCCGACGATGCTGGGTCGGGACGCTCCACGGAAGCGGGTACGGACGTCCGAAAATTTCATCCGGTCCGACGGGATACCGAAAGGGATTTGGAGGATTTCGAGCTTTCCCTTTCGGAACAACATATGCTGTTGTGTATGTCATCTGACTTGGTCTTCTACAGCTTCTTTCGTCGGACCAGAATGCTGCGATGCCGGATAAGAAACTGATAGCGTCGGTGGACTTAGAAATTTTTTGGTTCGGTTCAGGGACATCGTCCCTCAGTTCCGACATATGTCACACAAACTTTCGAATTATTGAACGACGCTATATATATTATTATTATATGCTTGCTATAACCAAGCATTTCTGGTTTCTTGTTCGCAAAGTTACGGAGATGTCTTTCAAAAGTGTGCCTCTGTCGTCATAGTTAATGAAGAGCTAGCGGCAATAAGTGCTCATGGAATATGTCTATCGCCTAAGAGATCCCTTGTAGGATCGACGGAGTGACATTCGCTAGCTCACCCGGTGTAGCGTGCATTCATCGAATGGTTCGGCTGCCGGGTTCATCCGTTGCGGTCTAGGAAGGAGATTTGGGTGATGCGAGCACTTTAATTACTTTAGTACTCACCCAGTGACGGCAGATTGAGGACAGATCGGAGGAAGCCTGTTAGTCCGGTTCCTGGCTTGTCCAGGTCCGTCCGGGCTGTGAGCGAGAGAGGTCCCTCTCTCGTCCAACAACATAGGGGACCGCATGTTGTGGTTCAGATATTTTACATTTGGAGCATATGTCTGTCGGTCGGGACGCTCCGTTATATTGACAGTCCGAGAGACTGTCCATAATGCTTCCTCATCCTCACAGCAGGGCACACGACCGCACATTGGCTACGTGACCTCCAGTATCCGATCAGTTTCGTCATTCAGTGATTCCACGGCGAATAGGTCACGCCATCCGGTAGCCAAGGGACACGAGGCCTATACACTCTGTTCGCTCGCATATTGGTAGTATGCACGGGGTAACAATCACGGAGCTTCCAGCGGCAATGCATTGTAGGACCGCTTCTCCTCAGGCCTCAGTGACGGACGTGCTATCCGAGTTAGCACAGTTGTTTCGCAGCATCCCAGCAATCGACAGTTTCTTGGTCGAATCAGGAATTATCCGACGGCGCTGGGTCGGTGCGGTCCGCGGTTGCATCAGGTACGGACGACCGAACGCTTTATAGGGTCCGACAGGATGGTGAAAGGGATTCGAAAGATTTCGAGTTTTCCCTTTCGTAGTATCGGAAGCTGCCATTCATATCTTCTGGCATTATCTTCCAGTGATTGTTATTTCGGACTACATTGCTGCGATGTTGGATAAGAGACTTATAGCGTCATTGGACACGGAATTTTGGATCAGTTCAGGGACATTGTCCCTGACTTACCGACACAGTCCAATAATTTCATTACAACATGTGTTTTATTTTTCGACGCTATATATGCATACAAGCCTGCTACCAAGCATGATAGTTTAGTTTCTTGTCCGCATTGCTTATTTCTGCCGTTTTATCATTTATACGTATAGTTTATTTTGGTAGAGCAGGGCATACCGAGAGTTCATATGCATCTAGACGGCGTGGTTAAAGACTGGAAATATTCTTTTTCGCCGTCTATGTCTTTTCCAACCTCAATGTTGGAAACGACAATGATGTCTAGTAGACTTAACTTAGACGCTTTATCATACGTAATCCACCTTACTGAGGCGTTATCATTACGTCTTCAAGAAAAGATTTACGGGATATTATTCTCAATGTGATTTCTTTTGAGGGCAGTAGTTTGTTCACGTATAACTCCGCCCTTCAGTGGCTGATTGGAGTTGGTTAGACGTGACGCAGCCCTAGCTACATCCACGCGCGTGGATAGTAAGGTTAAGAACTCTCTCAGAGTCGCTTCATTCTCGGAGAAGCTTCTCTTCGACGGCAACTTTTCAGCAAATCATGAATTGCTCGATTTACACGTTCTCTTGTCTATCTAGTGTTACAAGAGATTCAGACTGGGGCAAACATTCGGTGGTTGACTCAGAGAGTGCCACTGCAGTTGCCGGACCCGAGTGTTGCAGTTATGACGGTTGCCAGTCAAACAGATTGGGATATAATATTGATCCCAACGGATTCGAAGTGCCAGGGTCTTTGGGTTCCGCAGTCTCTAAGCAACCAATTATCTTCCGCGGAATAATGTTTTTTAGGCTTGCTTTATGTCATTGCATGAACATTATTCAGAAATGCATGTTCAAATCCTGTCCGTTAATTCGACAGTAGTGGCGTATCTCCGGAACCAGGGAGGCACTCATTCGTTTCCGTTATTCAATTTAATGGAAAGAATCTGTCTGTTGGTTATAGTACACCAAGTTCTGTTTCGGTCCATCATATTCCGGGTCGTCTGATTGTTTTACCGGACTCCCGTTCACTTAGGGGTCGCTTGTTGCCGTCAGAATGGACTCTCAACAAACAAGTATTCAATCAGATTTGCTATCTATGGGAGCGCCCAATGATGATTTATTTATGACACAGCTTGCTAATCAATTGCAGACGTATGTGTTGGCTTGTCCGGATCTCTGAGCTAATGTTGTTAACGCTCTATTGATCTAATAGGACGGAATGATAGGATACGCGTATCATCCGGCGCTGTTGTTTCGGCAGGTATTGCTAAGATAAACAACCAAATACATTTCTGTTGATAGCATCTCTATCTTCACAGAGACCGTGGGTAATTTACTCCGTTGTCTTCTGTGGGACTTAACGTGAAATCTTCCTCAATGAGAGGATCTTTTTTCGCTGGGTAAATCGTGTCATCTTTATCACAACCCGCAAGGTCGCAACCTTCACGTGTTCCGTTGTGTGGTCCGTATTGCATTGTAAGCATTGTACTGGACGAGCTTTGGACGCGATTTCTTACTATAGGAGATCCTCTTCTTCGCTATTCTATGCGGCTAAAGTGGAGGCTCTTCCGTCGTGGTGTAGGGATCATTATGTTCATATTGTTGATCCCTCCATACTACTCATTGCAACTTTTTAGTATACTTGTTTGACAAGATCTACTGCAGCCTGTTATTATTAAGGTTATAGGTTTATGTTACCTCATACCTATGCACTCTAGGATAGTTTACAATTGAGTCTTATGTCTCTTTATCTAAGTCAGTTAGTAACTTTTTGATAAATAGACTTAGAATCTTTAGATTAAATTCCTATATGGAATTTAACTTCGGTTCTTATTTAGCTAAGTAATCATTTGAGCCTCTGGAAACAGTAGTTTTCAAATTCTGACCTTTTAGACAGTAATTCTGTTGGTTTCTCTTTTACTGAAGAGTCAGTGAGTTTCATGCACTATCGATGGATGATTTTCACTTTCGTAGTTTCGGAATCACTACTTCGTTTACTATTTAGGTTGGATTTTTGCATAAGAGTTAGGCTCCTAATATCCGGAACCCATTGTTATTAAGGTCCTTCCGTCTTCGTACGGGCATAGGCCTTTACTCTCTCCGGTTAGAGTTTATGTATTTATAAACAGATATCTGTTTATTACTACGGGCGTAAGCTTCTTCTGTCTTTGATGCCTAATAGAAGGACGTTACGCTCCATTCTATTGCTAATGGATTCTATTAACTATCGGTACTGCTTATGGTATATCATTGACTCAGCAGTTGTGCTTAAGATTTCGGCTCATAAAGTAAGAGTTCTTCTACATCTTGGGCTTACATTAATAGTGTCGCTATTATAGATTTTTGAAGGCTGCTCATTGCGCTCAGCCATCCACATTCATGAATTTTTATCTCAGAAATATCGAGTCCATTTCTGGAGGCCTCTATTGTTAGGTCTATTATCTACTGCTCAGAATGTCATTCACTTAACAGTTGCTACTATAGCTAGGTAGGCTGTCTGTTTCGGCAGTGACTCCATTCTGCTGCCCTCTTCGCTCTGGGCTATTTGACCCAGGGCAAGAAAAAGGGGGGGGGGGGGGGGGGAGGGTGTTCCCTTGGGTCACCTGTTTTACTATGAAAACAAGGGGATACCGCCTCCGGAGTTAGTAATTCTGAGCTGTTATTGGGATGGTTGTTTAGTGAGAAGTTTATGTTCTAAAATTCATTCAAGTCTTAGTTTTTAAAGTATAGCTTTTGAATATTGCATGTGTCAACGGACATGATTATGCAATCCTCAGACACTTTTAAGGAGTATAAGAGTCTCTATTCTCTAGACTTAATTTATTTATTGGCTTACTTTAAAAATTATTAGTATAAGGATTATATTGGATATTTATAGAGTACATGGATGTATGATGCTCAATTTTGGAAGATGTTGTATCTTTCT